>JADBJO010001848.1:10000-130000 GCA_016801955.1 Conus betulinus
GCCACCCAAGGACCTACCTTGTTGGGGATGGTTGCCTCTGCTCCAGGGTTCTGTTTCCAGCAAATAGCACTTTTCCAGACAGAAGTGGCTGAATCCAAACTCTGGAGTCCAGGTTCTGTAGCCAGAAACAACAAAAAAAAACAAACAAACAAGACAAAACAATCGATTTTGACCACCCACAGTGAAGAAGAAGGGAAAGTTATTGTTTAAGAGAAAAGTGTATTTAATATACAGGGATCGCGCCAACGCAAAAATCACGTGTATTCCATGCATTTCACTGACCTGCGTACGCAATTTTTGACTTGCATAAGTCACAGGCAAAAAACCTTGGTCTACAAGCAGTGCACCGAAATAAAGAACAGGTGTCAGCGTCTGAAGCAGTGACTCTTTCACGTGCCTCACTATGTCCCGTTTCATTTTTTTGCATTTTTGTGCCCAGTGGCAAAGAAGAATCTGGATACTGCAACAGCTAATAATGCGCTGTAGCGATCATAAACAGACTGTAGATAGTGTTGGACATGCAGGCTGTGATGTCATGTGTGTCATCTGTTTAGATCCAGCGAATCTACCATCATTCTTTCCTGCCACCGTCCCAGTTTAAGGAAAACAGTGCAGAGAAAAAGCAGCAATCCCTTTCGCGTTTCATCAACTCCTCCTTCCTCAGAAGTCGAACATTCCACGTCTACAGCAGAAGTGGAGCATTCAGGGTTTCATCCAATTTTATCTTTGGAAGTGGAAAGATCAGACAGTATTAAAAAGACCTTGTTTGACCCTTGACGGATTTTTTTTTTTTTTTTTTTCCAATTCATGTATCTGTATGACTTTGTGCGGATGCAAAATCAGGCCAGTTGTACATATTTTTTTCAGCCGGTCTGTGTATGACGTACACAACCGACAAAAACCTAGCGCAATCCATGTGTGTATATATATATATATATATATATATACATATATATAAATAGGTATATCTGTATAGATAGATAGATATTTACAGTGATAAGTCTTACACACATAGTGCATCTCTGATGCATAAATATCCTGGCAAACTGAAATTCAGTCCAGTGCGTCACTGAAGCGTACTAAAATTTACCATGACGCGATGTTTTTCTCCTGTACGCATTGCAACACTGAGTAGCGCATCACAGGGGTGGGAGACCATCCTATTGTCGTAGTATTGATATGGAATTCTGTATTGCAGATTTTCTTTGTTTTTTCTTATGTGTGCGCATTCTGTGTTCCGATTGAGGTGTTCACGTCACTCGTATTTGAAATCCACCATCTTGTTTTCAGTGCGCAAAGACCATATCATCGTGCTTTATATTTGTCAGAAATGGAGCTGATTAGCGATGACGCAGAGGCTCGGAAGATTGACAATGACCTGAAGAAAAAACAAGTGGAGAAATGAATGGATGAGGTGGACGAATTGAATTGTCTGTTCAGAAAATGGCTGCGGAAAACAAATGAAGTGGGCGCTGCTTGGTGTTTACTGTGCAGTTGGAAGCTTATTTATTATACTAGTCAATGGTAAAAAGTCGATCGAAGTGCATTCCCAGGAGACGAAACATGGAGACTGGAGAGATTGAATGCGCTGAAACATACATCCACGCTAACCATACTTTCATTTTTCAGATGCCCCAGTGCCACCAACCACTGATTTCTATTGTAAGACTTGGCCCACTGCAGCTTTTGATTTTGCTCAGTGTTTGTTCCAATCCAGTGCTAGTGCAGACATTGACTCTCTGCTGAATTTAAGCCATGTAAGACACACACACACACACACACACACACACACACACACACACACACACACACACACAAACCACACAAACAGGAAACCTCATTCTTGAACTTATAAATTAACTGATTGAAATTTGGCCACTTATTTATTAACATCACTGGTCAGTAAATTCATCCCGTCCTATTTTGTTTGATGGTTTACTGAATTTAAGTCATAATCTAAGAACTTGGCATAACATTTTCAGTTTGATATTTAAGCCATAAGTCATACTTTGTCATATTGGAGTCTTTTTGCACAGAAGTTAATTGTTAACTTCTAAGGAGAGGCCACAGAAGTGTCTTGGCAAGACAAATTTTCTTCATCATATTGGGGGCATTGCCCGTGCACCCCACAGCAGGCCTAAAGAATTTTTTTACCCTCAGATGATTAAATTCCTCATGAATTCTTTTTCATTGGCTCACTATGTGTGTGTGTGTGTGTGTGTGTGTGTGTGTGTGTGTGTGTGTGTGTGTGTGTGTGTGTGTGTGTGTGTGCTGTGCCTCTGTCAAATTTGAATTTTAGCCATCTTGATAAGAAGCCGGTATTGATCAGGACCAGAAGAAAATCAGAACTGAAAAAAAAAAGAGACAAACAAGGAAAGAGTACTATATGTGGAGCAGTAGAGTCCTATCACTTTTAACTTTGAATACGGTTTTGATTTTTATCATACAGGACATCGTGAATCCTGACAATCAGAAGCAACTAGTGCCAAATCCATTGAAAGAAAAACACAAACCTTTCTTCAAGCCTACTCATCCTAAATTGGAGAATTATTGTTCAAATCCTTCACTACAGTGAAGGTGTTAGAAGTCAGGAGCATTTGAAGTAAGAAGTTTTCAGGGGTGTTACATATTTTTCTTGTTAATGTTACCGAGGGTCCCTTGCAGTTGCACCTTTTAGTTTTTACTGAGAAAATTAGAGGCCCCCTTAGTCAGACTCAGACATATACTCAGACATATGGGTCTAAAGACAGCAGTACTGAAGCACTAACAGTTGATAGCCTTTTTACAATTTGTTCAACTGCAATTGCCAGATTGTGTGTGTGTGTGTGTGTGTGTGTGTGTGTGTGTGTGTGTGTGTGTGTGTGTGTGTGTGTGTGAAAGTTAAAATCAGATTCTCACAGTGATCTGTCATGCACACGGCAACAGCTTTTCTCCACTTAGCTTTATCAGTTTATGTACTTAAGTGGGTAGATCAAAACTGCCAAAGTTTTCTGTCTTGTTGAAATTAGAATGTCAGTCTCTGGCACTTCATAAGTTGATACACACAGGACAGTTGCTGCAAACGTAAGACAATTGAATTTTTTTTTCTTTCATTCCATTCATGCTGTTACTCCATCTGTATTGCAACTAATTCTACCAGATAGTCACAAAATTTTCATTGTATACCCACTCCCCTCTTGGAGTTGCAAGAGTGTTTTTGACCATGTCATCCATTGTGTAAAAGACTTTCTGTTGTCTGTTTTTCAACAGATTTGTAGGTCTAGCCCTCCAGGTGAAGAAATGGTTAATGAAAGTAACCATTGATTGGGCATTGACAAGTTAGCAGACACACAATTGATTAAAGGCTTATTCTGTGCACTGTTATTTAGGCTTAATACATGAATTTAAATTTTTAACCCAATTTATTCATTCACCAGGATATAGATTTAAAAACAATTTTTCACTTTTTTGCTTGAGTGATAAAGAAAAGAATAGAAAACTGTCATGTTTACACCATTCATACATTCTGGACAGATATCTGTCTTGGTCTCTGTCTCTTTCCTGTCTCCCTCCACAGTGAAGTGAACACATACTCAGAAAATAAATCATCAACTTCATAGAGATCTACATATATACTAAATTTGAAACCAAAATAAGAGTTTATTGATCATTTCTGTGCAGACCGAGCACAATGCCTACATGCTATTGACATGTTTTATGCAAAGACCACCCCTTGCCTTAGGAAGACAGCTCGCTGTTAGGATTCCATTATGAGAAATACCAGAGATAGGGGGTGAAGGCTAGGGGGAGTGAGAGTGGGGTAAGGGGAGTATAAACTGGTGTAGTAAGGTATGAAAGTGAAAAGGAAAGATGGAAGCGTGACTGAAGCTTGCTTGAAGCTGCCCTTTCACTGACACCATAAGAATTAGTTGCTTCAGTATAATTTAGAAAGAGAAAGGGGGCTAGCTACTGCCAAGGACACAGACAAACAAGGTACAGGACAAGGACACACACAATGCATTTCAACCTCTTGGGTCTTCTTCAGGCAAAAACAAGTAACGTAAATGGAGAACGAGAAACCACTTATCTGGTCATGTTGGGAGAAAACTGGTAAAATGGCCGTCTGGCAGCCATTTTACCAGTTTGTTCCAACATGACCAGATAAACTTGTGGTTTCTTGTTGTTCAGACAGAAGCCAGGGTATGGCTGTGCAGCTGTGAAGGACCTGGTCAGTTGGCCTTCAGCTCCGTGCGAGTGTGACAGACCACTGAAAAACTAATATTTCTCCGAGTGTTACTAGGCCGTCTCTTTGTCTCCATTCCCATTCCCCAAGATATTTGAGCTAACACTGTCACCACCTTAAAGGATAAGTTGTCAACTGCTGTTGTATTGGTGAACAGCCCTGTTCAAAAGTACGCTTTTTCTGTGACAAGTCATTTGCTCATGGATTAAACATGGTCCTAGCACGGATCTCTGTTGTTTTCCAGTTTTGGTAAGAACAAAGTTTGGGTATCATCTTGACCGTTTTAAAAGAAAATTTTTGGGGATATTTCAGAAACTGGGTATTTATATGGATACAGCTGAGCTGGGGGAAAAAATCAAACAAAACATCCTCAATTTTAAATGTATTAGTCATTCTTCCTTTGGCATTTTGATTGCTTGCATGCTTGTTTGTTTTTATCTGGATTGGACTCTCTGAAATCTACTCACCATAAGAATTAAGATCATCATCAGTATCTGACCAAGCCATAGTGCTGGTAAGCAGATTTCAGAGAAACTTTTATCGTTTAAGAAATGAGATCAAGACAAAAGGGCTGTGATGAACGCAGTACTAATTTAGTAATTAACATCATGACTTGGTCACAGCGGGAATGGTCTTGCTTCAGATGTATTTCACTGAGGGTGTTGGTCAGCTCCAAGTAGAATGGTCACGTTTGTCTACAATAACCACAGATACTTCTCTGCATGATCTCTTTCATCTGGTTGATGTACAGATAAACTGTGAAAGAAGGCAGAGCGAGTCAGCAAAAAAAAAAAAAAAAAATTAAAAAAAAAAAATTAAGAAAAGAACATTTTAAGACAGTAGTAAGGAAGAAAAAAGTTTGTTGGTGCCATTTGCCTTCCAGCTCATCACAACAGATGGACTGAATCAGCTGGCAGTGTATGAAGTGCATTCACTATTATAATGAACTCTGTTCGTTTTGCAGATGATACGCGGGTGCGGATGGAAAATGGTCTACACCTGACAAAGGATGAGATCATGACTGTTGTACACTATTTTCTGGCATGGCCAGAGAAGTAAGTAATTTACAGTCAGTTTTTCCCCTTTCGCTCGAGCACAAAGATACTGGGGAATGATTCAGAAGAGATGAAAATAATTGATCTACTTTCATGCTTAGGTGTTCATCACCATAAGTTAAAATATTTTACAAGTAATATACTTGTATAAACATTAATGCCATTTGCTTTACATCAGGTGAAGATCCTTTAGATTTTGTATATGCAAACTTATTACTGTGATTGTAAAACAGAAACCTACTCTTTTTTAAATTGAAAATAATTTTTGTTGTTTGAATGTATGTTTTATTAAAACCAATAAAAGAGGCAGGTTTTGCTGTTAAAATTGATCATCATTTATGTCGAATTGTATTTTAATACACTTTATTTGATGAATTTATAGCAACATTCAGAAATATAGTCTTTAAGTTTAAAACATTATGTTGGTGTGCAAACATATGCTGTTCAATTTTTTTTATTGCCTCTGGCCAAAAAAAGTTTTAGGAACTCTGTAGATTTAACGAGAGAGAGGGAGCTTATTTAGAAACTGAGAAAAAAAAAGCAGTATCTTTATTATGCTATGGCTGCAGCTTGTAAGAAAGAGGAAAAAAATATCTGACTATAGATTTATGTAAAATAGATCTGTAAGTGATAGCTACATTTTGTTGTCAAAGTTTTTTACCTTATGAAAAAAAATGTAACCTTTTTTACAGACAAAAAAAAAACCATAATACATTGGTAGATTTCAACCAAAAAGATTTTTTCGAAAATCTCAAGTTCAACATATTGCCATTGGTGGTTTAGCAGTTGTTCTTTATCCATGTTGAGGTCCATGTTTGTTTTGAGCCACGGTGATATTGATGACCATCCAGTATCCTGTTAGCGTGATACGTCTGTGCATTTTATTGGTTTCATGTTTCTGCTTTGAAGTATGATTATTTTACTGTGAAATCAAAAGTATAGCTTCTACTCGTTAGTTGTTTATTCAACAATATTTGATTTATTGTCAGTTAGTTAATTGGTCTGATTTGAAGATCAGTGTTCAGAAAAAATGAAGAGTTTGTTTCTGTTTAGGAGCTATATCATGATATGATTGTAATTGTATTGCTGTGCATAGTTGATGATATTATTGCCATGTCTGTTTCAGAAAGTTTTGGAAGTTTGATGTTGATAATCAGATTTAGCATGAATTATTCACACTCCATCATAGATTTGCTCTACAGTTGTATTTACCATGTATTTGTCACTGAAATTCTGTTTTAGGCAGTGCTTTTGCTGCTTCACCAAGGATCACAAAAACATGGAGCACATGAACGCAATAATCCAGGTCGTACTGAGGTCGGCACTCCAGATGATCAAGATCCTTCCAGCTTTGTTTGCTAAAAAGGAATCCGCAGCATCTGCACGTGTGGTTGAGACTGCAAGCTGCAGCACTGAGAAACCAAATGAAAAGAATAAGGAGACCAGCCTACATCCAACAGAGAAATTGCAGCTGTTTAGTCAGTCTGAGACACTGCCACTGGATGACAAGGAGCTCAGTCGAGAGAAACAGCTGCCATGATACAACACAGAAATTGCAGCTGAGGAGTGACTTCTTTTACCAGATCAAGGAGCTCATGACGACACAGGCCATACTGAGGTCCTCCTGTATTTCACACATTTGCAGTGTGGTTGAAACATCGCAAGCTAGCACTGAGAAACCAAAGTTTAAACAGACCAGCTACATCCAACAGAGAAATCTGTTACTTGCCAAGGAGCTCAGTGAAGACACTGCCATGGATACAGACAGTATTGAGGAGGACTTCTTTTCAGTCGATGAGAAACATCGCCTCCTGGAGTTCACACAGAAGCTGTTTCATCACTAACTTCCCATTTTACCAGATACAGAAATCACTTCAGCCTGTATCACTTGAGGTGAGATTTTTGTTTTATCACCCAAAGAGTTTAATTCTGTTAGCTGGAACCAGTATCTTTGATACTATTTTGTCTTTAGGGTTACATTTCAGGGTGTTTTTTTTATTTGTAGACAGTATTTTGTTTCATGTTGAATGAAAGAAAGTATGAATATTAAGTTGAGATGCTTTCTTTTTTTTTTTCTTCTTTATACTGCCAACTATTGTTCAGGGTGTTCTGCTAACTGATCATGCATGTCTTTACATGGCAGTTACATGGAGTAGAGGTGGCAGGGGCAAGAAGGGAAGGAAGTGTGTGTGTGAGTGAGTGAGCGAGCGAGAGTGTGTGTGTGTGTTACTTCAGTTTTGTCAACAGTAAAGCATGATAGTCTGTGTTTTTCCTGGGGGTTAAATTCTTGTTGCTTGAATATTACATTTACAGTTTTGCTTTTAGCAGCTGGTAATCACACCTAACCTTAGCCAAGTTTTTTCTCATTGTTTGTGTTGGATGTAATCAATACTAATATGCCGGCTTCTTCTTGCAAACACTTCTTTTCTATTGGTAGCTCTTTGTCAGTAGCAGAACAAGAAGTGGGTGACTGGCATACTCTTTTGACTAAATCTGACTTGTAGAATTTTAACCATGATTTTGTGTCTTTTCAACTTGTATTGCTTGCTGCCTCATGTACTGTCTTTCATTAACATTATTGCTGATCTCTTTTGCTAAAGAAGAAGACTAGATGAGATACTTTTGAAGTAGGAATGGACATTAAATTGCTGGCCATGCTGCAGAAAATACATTAGATGTTCATTCCTTGTAAAGTTCTCGTAAGTCATCCATAGTGACATTGAATCTTTCGATAATTGGAGACGTGTTTTCTCTGAAGGTAATAACTTGATTGAAAAAAAAGAAAGTGTTTGTCTTTATAGCAAAATGGAACACCAAACTGGTGAAGACATATATTGTTGAAAGCTGTTCTTGCTATTATTGTAACAATATAACTGCATTTCCATTTTTTTTTCTTAAAGTTTTCTAATAATTTGAAACTGACATTACAAAGGGGCATTTGTTTTTGGCATAGCATTATGTCTCATCTTGTCTTTTTCTTAAAGATTCTGTTACTTACTTCCGCTTCCCCCTGTTCTATCCTTAACCCTGCCCACATTCAAAAACAATTTATTTCACTTTAACAAAGAACTTCTATTGTAGCTGTCTGCTGCTGCATGTAAGTAATTGAGAGAATGAAACTGTTTTAGAAGTGAAGTAGAGTCTTAAGATGGAGAAGATGAGAAATGGCATATTCACTTCAGATTCTTATGCATTAATTGTAACCAAATTAAGTGTACACATAGACTAGAGCAAGTAGATGTAGGCAGTGGTGCCAGTCCTTTTATTTTCACTTTATTGTTTTCCACACAGTTGGATTCTGTACAGATTAATGTCGCTTAGTCTATTTTCATGGAGAAAGAAAGGCTGATGAATGTCACCCAAGTGAGAAAGCAAAAAATGTTACTGACAGTTTGCATGATTTAGCATCATCACAGAATTACAGTACTGAAGTTTGAAGATTAGGTATGGTATGGTCAGCTGCCAGCCAATTATATTTGCTTGTGCGCAGTAACAAGCAAGTAGGCATGATGCCTGAAACTAGTGAAAGTAACTCTTTTTTTCCCCCCTCATTCTGCTTATTCAGTATGATGGCTTGCTCAGGGTGATGGTCATAAAATGAAACTTTGTTCATGCTGAAACGTCTACCAACTAAGAGGAAGAATGTGAACAGAAATGTCTGTCAGCTGATTGTCAGTGCCCACATGTTCAGCTGTTGAAATTTGGTACAACATATTGCAAGAGCACTGTCTGTGGGCTTGTTTTCAGAATATGCTGTGGAGGACTCGGTAATATGTGACATCAGGTTTCCTCAGCCCGCCGCAAAGAGAAATCCAGTCGTTTTCTAAACACAACTGTGTGTGTTTAGATTTTATGCCTTTTTGACAATGCAGTGAAGGATTTAGTTTTACTGACAGTCAGTTGTACCAATAATAAATGTCCTGTAAAGCTTTTTGAAGTGATGAATTGGATGGGCACCGCTGTGTAATTGAGTTTACATTAAGTAATATTGCATAATGGTGTTCCGACATTCCACCGTCTTACTGAAAGCTTGTTATGTACAGGGATACTATATGGACAGAAGCGTTCGCATTATGCACCCCACAAAATTCCTCTCTTACATTGACACATTGAACTTTTCACTCTTATCGGGCCCCGCGCAAGGTGACGGGACAGCAGTAATGTTCCAAAGATGAAATTTCATTGAAAACTTCGACTCTTGAGTCCCCAGCTGTCACTACACAGCACATTAATCTGTATTGTACAAATGAAAATGTAAACAGCATACAGATCCCCCCCCCCCCCCCCCCCCCCCCCCAAAAAAAAAAAAAAAAAAAAAAAAAAAAAAAAAAAAAAAAAGAAAGAGAGGAAAGGGGAAAGGGCGAGAGAAGAAAGAGGAAGTGCAAGACAAGATTAAGAAAGATATACAACATAAGACAGGCCAGAGGGAAAGAGGTACGGTTTGAGTTGGACTAAAATAACACCTCAGACTAAAATAACACTTCAGACCAAAATAACACCTCAGACTAAAATAACACCTCAGACTAAAATAACACCTCAGACTAAAATAACACTTCAGACTAAAATAACACCTCATTCTAACTGATGTTTGATTCCTTTACACAATCCATTGTGCAAACAGCTCAGGCCTGTCTAGGACTAGGAGCCAAGCCCTCATGCCTCAAGTGTTTTGCTTCAACCCACAGCCCACAAAGTGCAAACTGTTAAATACTAATAGGTTGAAGCCTTCATGAAGGCTTCACCCAGAAAGCTCAGTGAGCATTAACAATCCTTGAGAGCCGCATGCAGGCTGATGGCTGGGGCCCTGCCACAGTTGTCTTTCCTAGATTCCATGTCTGTCTTGCCCACACCTGGAAGTTCTACTGAAGAACCCTATGATAATAGCCATTGGCAGAGATGAGATACATGCATCTTCTGGGAATGCTGTGTTCGATATATAGATCTACTTGTTGGTATCTTTTGGGTGTGTGAATACTGAATTACTCCCCAATATGGGTGTGTAGCGTAAGGCTCAGCCAGACTTTCTTACCTGAAAAGTCGCAATCCCATCCACCATCAAGGGATTCGACTCGGGTGCATTCCGTACCACCCCTGTTCATAGCCTCTAAGCCTGTATGTGAGGCAGGAGAACCATCCCTCACGAATTGTCGGCTCAGACTTACCTTGAAGTATTGTTTGAATCTGTCCTCTGAACTCCCAAACCTAGCATATGACTATGTTTTTGACCCCAAGTTTCAAAAGAAATTCGATGACCACCCCAGTTCCATCCCACCTCTGGGAATTCATATTCTTCCCCATTTGAACAATGCAGATATATAGTGGTTTGTGATTTTTTTTTTTTTTTTTCCAAGTTTCCTGATGACCCACTATGGACTTTCTTTACTCCAGAGATCTGGTTTGGTTTAGCTTTGTACCATGATAAAGATTACACTAGCTCCTTGGTGTGCAAGTCCTTCTTTGCCAAACTATGTTCCAAGTTTCCATTCTTCACAAGAATTCTCACAGACGGTTCAAAGTTTGAGCAGTGAGTTGCCTCTGCTGTGTGTTGTGCAACAGATCTTCCGCAGAGATGTTCTAAAAACACATTCCCACTGACAGCTCCATCTACACTGCTGAGTTGACAGTTTTGGTCCTGGCTCTGGTTTATAAATCTAAACATAAAGATTTCCTCATTTTGTCAGACTACCTTTCTGCATTGGAGGCCATTGCTGGCAGTAACCTCAAGCACACTCAACTGCTGAAGTTACTTGAACTGTACACCTCTCTGAAATCAGTTGGATATGTCAGGACAACAATAAGTTAATGTGATATTAAATAGTTTTTTAGTCAGTCAGTTGGATGTAACATAGTTTTTGCTTGGGTTCCTAGCCATGTAGCATTCAAGGTGACAGAATGGTTGATAAACTTGACAAGAGTGCCACAAGAAAGAGTTGAGCAGATTGTCTATCTCCAATACAGATCTAAAACACTATGGCAAGAGGAATGGAACTCGCAGATGGATAGCAAACTGTACAAAGTCTGTCCAAACCTGAAAGAGTTTTTAGCTTGTTCCTGATGCGGCCACAAAGACGAAACAGTCTTGTGCTGTATGCCAACACTATGGTACAGGCCACTTGTTTTGTAAACACTCATTCTTATCTTTAAAAGGTGGAGAAACTCCGTGGTGCATTTCATGTCATGTACCTCTCACAGTGAAACACGTCCTTTTAGAGTGTTTGGACTTGAATGATGTGAGACATAGACACTTTACAGCAGGCTCCGTGAAAACCTTGTTCAGAGATGTCCTGCCAGATGTGATTCTGAGGGAGATTAACATTTTTCATCTGATCCAAGGTTTTACGGAAAAAAGATTTTTAACGAAGTGTGTAATTTGTTTTTAGAAGAAGGTGTATTTCAAAGAGATGTGCGAATGGTTCTTTTTGTTTTCAATGACTAGAGTTGATTTCAATGGGGTGACAGCCCTGATACGGCCCTTTGCAGTCGGCTGGGCTATAAGCAACATTACTTACCTTACCTCCCGAATTTATCTTCATAGTAATCATACTTCAGCATCTAACTCATGGACTCAGGGTACCGGCACATGTTGCATTGGGAGTTCCAGTACTCGAAGAACCCAAAGAAGCTAATCCTCAACATGGCAAAACTACCCAGAATTTTTTTATGGGACTTGAGAACATTCAGTGATTCACCTGACTCATGAGAAGCCGAAAACTAGCATTTCTTCGTTTTTTTTTTTTTAATCAGTTGAATAAATCTGAATATGATTAACAGGTAGAAGGGAGAATCTGAGATATGAACACTATGTTTGCCAGTGGGATATTTGTTTCAGATGAATTGAAAACTATACTATCATCAGATTGAGAAAAAAAATGACATTGATTTAATGTAAGCAAGCAAACATTCTAACACCAATAACAGCCCTGGGTGTGCTGTGCTCACTCATTGCTGTCATATCCATCCACCTGTATCCAAGCCTCCCCAAAGTTTTCTACTCTCCCCTCCCCTGGTACATTGTTGACAATGTAAACAGCTGACATCCCAAACATGGCATGTACGGTGATGCTGCTTGTTAACAGACTATTTTATATGTGTGTCTTGTGCAGACTTTGTTCTTTAATCCTGGACCTGTTCAGAGACTGACAGAAGAGGTGAGCAAAGCGTGGTCTCATTATGAGAGAGCCATTAAAAAGATCATCAGTTCCCATCACGTTTGAAAAATTATTGATAAAGCTCAACCGAAAAAATGTTGACAAACGAATCACACTTGAGACAAAACATGACGTGTTTCGACCTTTTAGGTCTTCTTCAGGCAAGATACACATCACTCGGGGAAATGAAAATGAACGAGCAGTCACTTACCTTTGTTTGATTCAGCACATGATGGGTGTTGGAATGGATTTTGCGCCCATCTTACGCTAAACTGGATGGTGGTAAATGATTGCTCGTTCATTTTCGTTGTCCTGAGTGTTGTGTATCTTGCCTGAAGAAGACCTAAGAGGCCGAAACACATCGCGTTTAGTCTTGTAATTCTTTTGTCAACGTTTTTCGGCAGAGCTTTATGAATAATTTTTCAGAATTGTTTAGATTACCGCCTGTAGTCGCCTCACTTTGAAACTATCCCATCATGCTGTTTTCTGACGAATTTTCATTTCTGTAAAATATGGGCACTCAGCATCAAGAAAAAATTTAGTTTGTGCAGGAACCGTGTTTTCAAGTTTCTTATGTGATGAAAACTGAAAGTTGAATTTAACATAATTTGACATTAATAATGCTACAGTTGTGGTTGCACTTGTGAGAAAGCTGTTTTTAAAAGCCATACAGCAGCGAAGGATGGAGTTAAAAAGTCATCACAACAACAGCGCATGATCATGCCATACTGACATTTACTTTTTAGAATGTTCGTTTTTTTTTCTTGGCTTCAGTCAGTTTTTTTGTGTACTTTTCTTCCTGTAATCGTCCTTCATCATAACTATTATTGGAATTTGTAGCATTAAAAATCTTAAATTTAGTTATGTATATAGCACATATGGAAAACGTCAATACTATGACAGATGCTGTGCCAATCAGTTTTAGTGAAAGAGTGCATTTGTGGAGAAAAGGTAGATAACTTTGACATGGGACAGTGCATCTCTAGAAGCACGAGGCCTTCTTGCCTTTTGTCAGATTGACTGACTGTGGTCTCAAGTCATGCAGTGAGTCTACATGTTTTAATAAACTAGGTGGTGTGTGTGTGTGTGTGCGTGCATAGAGGGGGGGGGGGGGGGGATGATGTCTGAAACTTAAACTCCCATTGCTTTGTCATCTGAACTTCGGTGGATGAAATGTTCGCCTGGATTGAAAAGCAGATTTCATAGAGAGAAAAAAAAAATCAACATAGCTGCTGACCTGGCTGAAGTTTTGTGGAAACCTCCAGTAGTGGAAACGAAAATTGTTTGGAAGCTTTATACTAAGACTAAAATTATAGCTATGTTTTGGCTATGATAATCATGGTTTTTATCCCCCCCCCCCCCCCCCCCCCCCTCCCACCCCCCCCCTCCCACCACCACACACACACACACCAATTCAGTCATTTCGGTCATAGAATAATGTCCATAGCAATGTTAGTGCCTTAAGATAAAGCCAGATTCAACAGTTTTGAAAAGACGGTCTGTAAACTAAGGGATGGATTTTTTTTTTTTTTTTTTTTTTTTTTCTTTTTATTGCTTTTTTTGTGTGTGTGAAGAAAGTGTAGAACTGCGAAATGGCAAGATGTAAAAAGGTGGGGAAAACAAGAAGAAAAAAGGGGTTCTCTTTGCCCTCTTGGGATTGCATTAACATTGTTCAATTTCTGTGCATGTTTACAATTCATTTACTTTTTAAACCAAAGTTGGGTATTTTTTGTGAAATGAGAAAGAAGTGTGTTTTTTTTTTTTCTCTTTCTATATTTCATTTCATACTTCCCCCCCCTTTTAAGTAATAGTGTCAAGACATAGTATTTCTTTAACTCAAAATACACCAGGGGATTATTGCATTAAGTTTTGTAACCTTTAGTGTAAGGTTGATTATTGAAATTAAATAAAAGTAAATATGAAATGAGGCAGAGAACAAGTTAGAGTTATGTTTTCTTGTGGTGGGAGTAAGAGTTACCGTACTTGTTAATTGTTTGAAATTGAATAAGTTTTTCACCATAATTTCTTTCTTCTTTTTTACTGTCTTTTTTTATTATTTTTTTTTTTTTTACAGTTCCTGAAGTTTTTGTAATGTAATGCCATTATGATATTTTGTGTCTCATTTTATTAGCAGCAGTTCTTGTTTAAATAAAGCTAGATGTCCACACCAGTTTTTCTCACAAGTGCAGCTCTCCATAATTGAATTGTGGTGGGGGGGGGAAATAAAAACAAACATGGAGGAAGTGACGCAATTGAAAAGTTTCAGATTGTAACAATATGAAATTAGAATTTCTACAGTGTTGTCATTAAAAAAAAAAAAAAAAAAAAAAAAAAAGAAAAAAAAAATGTAGTCTGGTGTATTTGTTGTGTGGCTGTGAATTAAGTGTAGGTATCATTGTGCCTTGCATCTTTTGGAATACTAACAATTTTTGTTGGGGGAAGGGGGTGAACAAACAATACAAAAAAAAAAAAAAAAACCCCAGAACCCTCCCCCCCCACCACCACCGAGGGCTCAGAGGAACTCTCTTGTTGATTGTTCCTGTTTTGAGCAGGGACTTTATTTCTTTGTCCATGAATGTTGCGCTTCTGCCTCTTGTCACCGTCTTCTGTTTGCCAGCTTTGTTTCTTCGCAGGACAGATTGTTTTGGCATAAACTGGAGCTGATAGTCTTCTATCAGCTTTAAAATGAAAGGGCTGTCAGTTGTGACCGTGCTGCTGAGTGATGCTTTGACTGTCTTACTGGTATTCTCACAGGACACTCTATCCCCCTGTATACCTGGCAGTCAGGTAGATTTGTGGAAAATTCTCTTCCTGGTTTGGGGCCATTGAGCCTTGAATTGTTGTGTGTTTTCAGAAGGAAGTGATGCCAGGTCTGAGGATTGACGGTGGGACAGACTGGAAGGCCTATGTGATGAGAGAGTGTTGAGACAGTCTACTGACAGAGTAAATGAAACTTTGATGGTCCGCCACATTATCCCTTGGTGTTGCTTGGTATTGCTGGAAGGAAAGCATCGCTGGACCTTCAGTGGCTGTCGATGTGCAGGTCTGCATGAATAGAACAGTAGCATTCTAGTCTCCACTCAACAGCTGCTTTTTTGATTGTGGAGAGTTTTTAGTCTAACAGATCCTGCTTTGCTTTAACTGTCACTCACTCTATGGAGGCAAAATTGATGTCGATATTTGCTAAGTGAGAAGGACTTTGCTGCTAGAACATGTAAGGCAAGGCCTAGGGCACAGGACCGTATCGTCACACAGCAGGTTTTGTACCTTTCCACCTGAAAACCATGAGATGTGAAAGGCAACAGGACAGTTTGTGGTACAAGTATTTGCAGTGGTTATGGCCACACTACATGTGCCGCTGCCCGTGTTCGTGGACTGACACACACAGCAGGTTTTTGTACCTTTCCACCTGCTCCCGGTCAAACCATGAGATGTGAAAGGCAACAGGACAGCAGTTTTTTGTGGTACAAGTATTTGCAGTGGTTATGGCCAGATACACTACATGTGCCGCTGGCCAAACCTCTCTGTTGGGTTCTGAGGAATCTAATGTGGACTGACTGTGTCATCCAGGGAAGATGGTATGACAGCAGCAAAGGCTTCTGCCTGCTGGTGTGTGTTGTGTAAATGGCAGTGATCATCCTCACCTTTACTAGATGCCACATGTTACAAGGTCTTTTCTAGATCATGACTTGTGACTTGTGTGCTGTTGAAAGGAGCAGGTCTGTACAGATGGAGCACTGTGGCTGCGATGAACTCTTAGTAATACGCAAGCTGCAGTTAGGTTGAATTTTTGAGAGTTTGGACAGCCTCAAAGAGGTCAAGAGTACTTCGGAATCACCACCAGTATTCTCATTTTTCCAACCCACCACCATTCGGGGATGGCGGGGCTTTAGAGAAGGAGAAGAGGGGAGCAGGCTGTTGCAGGTCAGCTTCACAGTTTGTAGATCTATCTATCACAATCTGGGACTGGGACATGGGCTGGGATGGAAAGGAGGGGGAGGTCAGAGTTGAAAGGGGTGTGGAATTCCCCGGTGGTATGGTGGAGGGTCATGAGGGTTGAGGACTGAGACAGTTGAGGAAATGAGGGGGCCAAGGAAAGCCTGCAGTGCTGTGCTGCAGGCTGAGTACCTAGTGAAGAGGGTGGGGAATGCTATTGCTGAGGAATTATGCCTGGTGCTGCCTGATGACACTATTGACAGGCACCCCCATGTCCTGTGCCAGGCTTGGCCACTGTTACTGCCAGCTGTCAGCTCGTTCCAGGTGTGCATGCTGCAATAGAAAAATATAATCCATAGGAAACTGGACCTTCAGCAGTGCTGTATTGTGGGATGAAGGCTGGACCATGTGCTTTTTGATGGGCTGGCTGACTTATGCTATACAATGCAGCAATTTGAGTGGGGATCGTTAGACAGCTGCATGACCACTCTAGGATCTTAGAGCCAGAGCCAAGCTGGGGTTTGCTGACCCACAGCACAGACATGTCAAATATAACATTAATTAGAGTACAAACGAAGCATTTGTACACAGAAAAAACAAATGTGAATGACAGGTTATTTAACAGCTGAGCAGTAAGCTAACTCAGACCATCGTTTAGTGTTGGTCAGTGAACCACTCAGGATTGGAAACATATGAAATTGGGCCCGAGGGTTATTTATTTCGTTTACACAAGTATGTTTTTCACTCTTTTGACCCATCCCAGAGTATAAAAGCAAAAGTGTACAGGACAGAACAGGTATCAGCGGAATACTCACCTTTTTTTGAGGTGCCCAAGTGTGATTTGTCTGGCCACAGGAACAGCCATTTCTTGGAGCTAGGTGGTAGAAAGGTACATTTGTCCAGATTCCATTTGACTGGTGACTTTTGCATGGACAATGCCATCACCTTGCACTTCAGACTTGGTTGCACATGTAGAATGGGAACCAACAGAATCCATGGCAGCAGTATGGGTAGATAAAACAAGTAGCAAGAACCAGAATTTAATGTGAAGCTCTTCTTGGGAGGACTGTAGAGGGATGCTTGTACCAGACTAACAGGAGGTTCAAGATTCCTGTTTAGTCCACCAGTGCAGGACTTTCCTTCCTGGAAACATTTTCAAGGCCATACATGTGTAAAGCTCATCACGGAAGTATTGCAAATACCTAGGGTGTGAGCTGTTACACTGGTGTAGAAAATTGATCTGTGGGCATTGAAACATCAATGTATGCTGCATGGTGAATTTAACCTGCACTTTAGAGCTTGAAATAAATGAAAAAAGAAATCAATCATTTTTGCTCCTGTGTAAAAATGGAAATATGTGAAAACTATTTCTGATTTTCATGGTCAGTATGATCGTCTGGACCTAAACTAGTAATAGTAATGACAGAGTAACTCTTGCTCTTAGTTGTCTGCATGCATATGTTGCATGACTGTGTCTATAAGAATATGACAGACTGGTACAACTTTAAAGAAGCATATTATGATATATGGTCAGTATGACCGTCTGGACCTAAACCAGTAATAGTAATGACAGAGTAACTCTTACTCTAGTTGTCTGCATGTATATGTTGCATGACTGTGTCTATAAGAAAGTGACAGACTGGTACAAATATAAAGAAGCATAGATTGGTTTTAAAAAAATAAAAAGGGAAAAAAAAATATGCAGCCTGGCTTTCTTTCTTTTTTTTTTTTTCATTAAACTGTTTAGAATACTTCTGTATTTAACCACACCATACATTCTTTCTTAATTTTTGATATCTCGCCCTGTTCTACCCTCCCTGTTTTCTTGCTAACACTGCTAAAAGAGTATTTTGCTTCGCCTCCCCACGCTCACCTTACGTTTGTTCTTTTTCTACTCTACGTATATGGTTGTGAATGACCTTGGGTTTTATGTCCAAAATGATCTGTATGTGATTTTTTTTTTTTCTTCTTGTGCAGCTAGTTGTTATAGTAAGTGAGCCTCGAAGTTGAGAAGGCTTATATTTATTTTCAGGATTTGATGCCGTTTGAGACATCCACCATAAGCTGTTACTGTGACATGACAGTAAGTGGCTGATGTGTGCTGTGTCACACATTCTGTATTTCTGCCCTTTGTGGACACTAACTGTCCATTCTCTCTTGTGTTATGGCTTTTCATGTATTTTGTGTTGCATTAGAGTTGATTTGTTTTTCTTTCCCTTTCTTTGTTATCCTTTGTAATTTAGGAATGAAAAGTAAAGTGGAAGGACTGATGCTGTCAGCACAGCCTTCAAAATGCCAATAGTTTAGCTACCATGTTATAAATGTATACAGTGTTTTTGGTCATTTGTTTGTTTTGTCTTTGGGTGGGATGTTTTTGCCCCAGATGTTGAGCCCTTAAAATGCCCTTTGTTTTCAACAGGGCTATGATGATCTGAGACTGAAACTGAAACTATTAACAAGTTGGTTCTTAATTTTTTTTTTCAGTTTCTTTCTCTCTCCCTCCCCCCCTCTCTTTTTTGTTGTTGTTGTTGTTGGTTAAACAGTACTTCAATTTCAGATATCCAGATCCATTGATTGGTAGTACTTGTGATGAAGACTCCACATTAGCCAGGGGGTCAGGAATCATCTTGTTTTACTGAACTCAAGAACAGTCTGATGGATCTTCATCAGAACTACAACAATAATTAGTATTGTTTCCAAAACTTCATCAGAAGGGTTGGATTTTTATTTCTGGGTTTAGAAAGCAGGGATTTCTCTTTATCAGATCCTGGGCCCCTTACAACAACAGATGTGAGGGGCCCTAGTAATTGGGAAAGATTTTTTTTAAGGAGTAAAGAAAGTCTAGGGAGAGTTTTACAGAAAGTTTCTCCTGCTCTTAGAGGAGGTAATACTGTTAATCTGTATCGTATCAGTTATCATTAGTTGAAGAAAAAAGATGCAAGTTCATGGATATTATTGAGCAAAGTAACTGGTTGTAACAGTCAAAAGTCACAAATCAAGTGCAAATATTTGTATGCCAGAGAGAAAAAAAATTGTTCATGTGTTATCTACAAATCATATCTGTTCCAATGCAACTTGGAGTTTGTTCTCAATGTGTCAAGGGACACACAGAGCTGAAGTCTTCAGTGTATATAAAAGGATGATTTAGTGCAGGTTGTTGCTTGCTTGCTTGCTTGTTTGTTTTAATTTGTTTTTAAACGCTTTAAAATGGGGTAATTTCTGTTAATGGAGTACGTATATAGAGAAAAAAAAACAGTATATATATATATATATATATATATATATATTGAATTATTAACAAAGCTTGCTCTTATGTCTTAGATTGTAGAAAATATGGGGAAATATGGAAATATATATATATTGGAAAAAAGTGAATAAAATGATCCACATCAAAATAGCTTAGTCCATTGTTCTTATTTTCAACATTTTTTTTCTATTGCAGAGAATTGAGAAAATGTCCATGAATTACAATAAACAGGTGAGTTCAGTGGATACAAACTATCTCTTGGTTCAAATACAACGACAGTATTTTGTGTTTTTTTTTGTTGTTGACATCTGACAGAAATCATTATACCCACCCGTGTAATCACCGATTTTGGTGTGAAAACCCGTTAAATAGAAGATTAATTAATTCATTTAATATACCCATTTTGTATTGTAATTTTTACTTTTTCTTTCTGTCTTGATTTTTTCTGACAACTTTGATAGTCTCAATAGGTGGTTCTCCTAGACCTACACAGTTACAGCCTGCCCCAGACTTAAAGTTTTCCCTGTCTTCCAGGCCCCATTCCCTTTCTTCTTTCATAGTATTAATGCTGTGTGTGTGTGTGTGTGTGTGTGTGTGTGTGTGTGTGTGTGTGTGTGTGTGTGTGTGTGTGGTGTTCTGTGTTACTTCTTACCATGAGGTAAAGAGTGGGGATGTGACTTATTTATGATATTATATAAAGTGCATTACATTATAGCTTTTGTAGTTTTGTACATCCTAACATATTCTTTATCTAATTAACAACAAGGTCATATACAGCTATTGTTTGTTTATTGAAATTTGCATTTTTATGTATTCCTTTTCATCTTTTTTCCCCTCAGGACGAGCCTTCAGCCTTTTTCTTGCGTAACATCTGCTTCCTGTGTGACACCAACCTGATGCAGAATGTGGCAGAGTGCTTCAAATCACCCGACATCCATCTGCTGCCAGTTCACATGAGTCATCCTTTGATTCAGTTCATTGCCAATGTATGTGGATGTTACCTCCACATGTGTATTGACGACTTAACACATGCACTGCAGTCACCTGAAAGCATGCTTGTGCACAGACAAATGCATCTGTTGGCTCACATTCTGATTACATGATCATACTCATACAAACATTGATTTTCTCTATCATGCATACACATTTATACACATGAATGTATGGTTTTATGATTGAAAAAGTAACACATGCTATATACGACATAGAAAAATTCTAGATTTTAGTTGTCAACAGGAATGTTGGCTTTTTAATGTATGTATGTGGTATTCAATGTTATTTCTGGTGATGTATAAGAATGATGTCTTTTATAATACACTAGCATCAAATTTGTTGATGTATTGATTTTGATAACAGGTGCGCTACTTTTTGATCCTGAGACAATCATCCACACCATCATGCCACTCCGCATTCCTGTGATCAGGTCAGTGCCAGCAGTGGTGAATGGACTCTCTTCATCTCTGTCTCACCAACCACTTGGACTCCCCCAGTTCTTACTCAGCCCCTCACTTTCCCATTTGTGTCTAACCCAGATAGTTTACCCATACAATTTCAAATTATGCTGCACAAACATTTGGTGAAAATCTGAAGAATATGGCAAATATTAAAAAAAATTGGATGGAGAAAATGTTTTTATAAATAGATAAGCCTTTGATTGGCAGTCGCATCTGTGGACTTCAAACATGGAGTTGTCTGTGTGCAGTTTCTGTGCTTTGACCATTTCACAATTATTCTTACTACTCTTGGAATACAAATCTGTTTTTCAGTATGCCACTTCTTTACAGTACAGAAGCATTTAGCATCAGTGGGCTGAAAGGTTATGAAAAAAAAAAAAAGAAAAAGTTTAGATCAGGAACATCTTCCAAGACAGTTGCGTTGGGTACAGTTGTTAGAATTGCAGAATATGGACCGGGAGGTTTGGATTGGATTCCCATTGGATCCATTTATTTACTGGAATTTTCAACCTTGAGCGGCTCTTACCAAGAGCTGAATTTATCAGGGTCTCTTTGCTGTGGGCTGTGTCTACGTCCGATGAGTTCATGTCAAGGTTGTCGGTATCTGTAAATAATAGGGACTGTGTTTGGACAAACAGAGTGGTGCCCACTGGTGGAAGAAAGCTCACTCATGCTGGATCTGTGTGAGGGAGCAATTTTTATTGTCTGAAGGGAGCTTGATAGGATCCAACAGACACCACTAAAACACCACAGAATGACTTGCGGTAGTACCCTGTATACTTTGGTAGGTTGCTAAGAGACAGAAAAAAAAAGGAATGTCTGTGAAAGGATACTAGTTAGACATAGAATTGTGCATTAAGAATTGTTTCTCTGCAGCTACAGCTAGATTGACTACAGTAATGCCCATTCTTGCATAGTCTACATTGTCACAATCTTTGGAGAGTACCCACTCTTCTTTAACCCTCTTTAGTATGCACTTACCTGAGCTCAGTTTCGCCGAAAACCATCGGCAAGATTAGTAACTCCGTAATTTGAACATGGTTACCCAATTTAGAATTAATTTAAAAGACAGGAAAGGAAATAATGAAATGAAAATCATTTTAAAAGATTCCTACGAATATATATGTTGCTATATCATAAGTTTGAAGATTGTCACATGAGCCATGGGGGGGGGGGGGGGGGGGGGGGGGGGGGGGGGGGGGGGGGGGGGGGGGATCGTTTATCATATCTGGAACCTCATCTCAGTCGAAATCTAGGTCACTGTATGCTTCAACATCCAGCACTTTCACTAAGTCTTATGCCGTAAATCCCACAAATCATAGTATCTTCATTACTAAATCTCATTATAGAACGGCAGAAATTAAGGTTAGTGATAGTGAAAACCAGCATTTCAACCACAAAACTTTAAAAACTCATACTCGAACCATGGCACGTATCGACTCGCGGGTTTCTTGCAAATGGAAGTGAATGGCTATAGGAAGAAGGAAGTCACGTTCTCATGAGACTTCCTTTTCTGTGAGAAACATGGTGGCGCCCATTGTTGCCATGTGTTTTACCGCGCGCTGGCAGGCGCTCAGCCTTTTGGCCGTGTGATTTCGGTTGGGCGCTAGCGGGCGCGCGCTTATCAAGAGAGTTAAAACTTTACATGTTTGTGGAAAAGTACACCAACAGCATTTTTAGAATAGAAAGGTCTGCTGTCTTGTCTTCACACAGCAAATAATTTCATGTCATAGGTTGATCCTGAAATTTTTCAAAAGCCGTCGATGTTTTTATTCTCTTCTGATATATTCTCAGATAAGCAGTTTCTGGCTGGCAGAAATGTTGACCCCTACCCCACTCCAGCCCCCAGACCTGCTTCGAAAATTGTATCAGACTCATTTATATATTGGTTTGATTGGACAGAAATTATTGCCGATAGATTTTATTTTAGATTAGTCTTACTGACTGAGAACTTGATTTGGTTTAAATTTTAGCCAATGTGCATACATCTCTATTTGTAACTTGCTTACTGGCCACATTTGGCCATGGTAGTTGGCTTGGATATAAACAGCATGACTTCATTTTGACCCTGCCCTTTATGGTATACTTACGTTAATATTTCAAACTGGAAATGCCAATGTTTTGTGGATGCCAGCATAAAAATGTTCATTAGACATAGACAGTTGTAAACAAGAGAATTTTTTTGTGTTTACGTGGTTGGCAGCAGCATAACAATGTTGCGAAAAGCTGCAAGTTAAAAGTCTAGTTCTTAACATCTTTGTATTCTGAAATTAATAATGGAAAAGGGGGGGAACAGTTTTTGGATTGGAAAGAAATGTAATACTCTAGTGATTGATATAGAAATACGATGATGTTTCTGCCCTCAAAATAAAACTGAAGTGATTGTACTCTGAAGACTGCTTTTACGATTTTTCGTCTCTTCTCTTTTTCAGGTATTTGTGCAGTTTGCCACAGAGCGACCTCCGCTCTTTTGCGAACCGTGGTCTGACAGACTCCATCTTGTCCGCTGTCAAAGAGACGCCTGACCGTCCTGCAGGTCGTACATTTGACGGAGAAGGGCTCGCTTTGGCATACAAGTTCTTCAACTGTGAATCATTGTCCCTTCGCATGGCTGGTATTGTACAGATCAATGTAAGTAATGGCGATATGCGCATCACCTTTTATGTGATTCTAAGTCTTTAATTCTCAGGCTTTTTTTTTTATTAACTGAATGTATCAAACCTGCACTTGTGATTATTAGAAGAATTGATATGTCTATGTGTGTGTGTATCTTTCTGTTTGTGTGTGTGTGCGTGTGTGAACTGCTGTATATTTGAGATACGAGAATGGGGAGAAAGTGAAAGGAAGATTGCTTGCATGGCTGATAAGATGATTTGTTGATGCTGATGAAGGAACTGAGGTGGAAGAACAAAGAGTGTAGATTTTAAAGTAATAAGCATGTAGCTGTTCATTATTATCAGTTTTTATTGATTTCAGGCCTAAGCATGAAGACTATTTCCTTTCATTTCTTGGGAAAAAAACATGAAATTCAAGTGGGAAAAAAAAACAAGGGAAAAAAAAAAAACAAAATTAAGAAAGAAAAGAAAGTAAATGATGGTGGTTCATTGCAGATCAACATATTATGGAAGGATAGTATTCTCTGTACATTTGTGCTGGACTCTTGACTTTTGAGTCCTGATCTTTCTGTCCACCTTTGCTCATTAAATATCAAGTCTGCCTGTATTGGCCGTCAAGGATGGTTTTCCATACAGATCAGTTGAGAAAGGTTGAACATGAAGACATGGCTTTTTGAGCCGGTAACTTGTACCACTGTGGGCGGTAATATCTGCTTGCTTTAAAACAAGGCAAAATGTTTTGAAATGTTTGTATCTGCTTTGTATTAAGTATATCACATGGAAATGTGAGAAGATATGGTATGCAGAACACATGTGTTGAAGGTTGGAACAGTAGTTTCACTACTACAGGAATGGAAACCACTTCTCGGGAATGTGTTTGTTGAGATGACATGGAAATGTACACGTTCAGGAGTGAGAGATTTTTTTCTCTTTTTGTTTACTTTCACCCTTGCTATTTTCAGAAAAAAAAATGCTAAAAAGAAACGCTAATATGTAAATGAATCATAGGTTTTTAAATATGAATATGAAGTTAATAATTTTGTGAGACAGAACCGGAGACAAAGTATGTTCAGGCGAAAACTTTCATTTATGATTTATACTGGAGCCAGTGTAGAGCTGGAAGAGTATTTTCTACAAGGCCAGAATACAAGTTACCCATTTGACTGCGCCATGTGTTTCAGAACCAGATTGCTTTGTACAATGAGGCCATTGCCTGTGGTGAAATGGAGGAAGCTCCTCGGTGGGTGTTTACTATCTATTTTCTTCTGCCTCTTGTTTGCTCTATGATTTTTGTTTTCAGTTATTAGCTTGAGTGATGTATTATTAAACTATTGAGATTGCGATGATTATATATATTGAAGTTTCTCTAAACATGCTTTAGGATATATTTACATACAGAGCTGGTTAATGCAATGATTTTTGAATTTGCATGCTATGATATTCAAAGGATGTTATTGACAAATAAATAGTCATGTAAGAAATAGTTAAGATTCTAAATAAGCGTTCATGTTTAAAACTAAAAGAACTTGTCCCAATAATGGGTTGTTCAGGTACATGTCTTCAGCCCCCTGTGGCATACCACAGTCTTTTGAAAGGGATCACAAACTGAAACAGGTTGAATGTGTGATGGTTAGAGTTTGAAGGTGCAATGATGATAGCAATGATAATTAAGATATGACTGTCTGGCAGGTTTGGAGCCAAGCTGGCAGACTGGCTGGTAGAGAAGGAGCTGGTGGTCAAGATCTTTGGACCCAACCTTCACATGGAGGTCAGTGTTGGTCTGCTCAGATGGTCTTTTCTGAGAATATAAGTTTCTGTAACTGCTCTTTTTTTTTATTTTTTAGTTTTTTGTTGTTTGCTTTTTCCATGTAAACAGACTGCACCATTTGACATACAGCCCATTGTTTGGTGTCATATACTGAACCACATCAAATTTTTGTTATATCCACTTGGCAAGCTCTGTAAAGCCTGGTTTTTATGGTGCTAAGATGCCTAGTTAAATGATCTTGTGCCTCCAGCTCAAGCACAGTATCTTTTTCCTTTTATTTTATGGTCAAACACTTTACCAGGTAACCTTTCAGGTTTTTGCTGTGCCTCATTTGTCAGCTTTTTGGTCTTGAAAGGCTTGGTAATATATTGCCTGCCTCTAAGTGGTGCATTGCGTACCCTTGAACGGCTAGCACAAACTCCCACAGTTGCAGTACAACAACGTCTTTTAAAATTGTATGAGATCTCTGTCCTTTGTTTTTATGTCAGGTACCTAGGAACCCTGTATAGACTTGACCTTGTGTAATGATTCAAAGCTATGTTTGGTTTGTGTAGACAAAATATAGATGTCAGAAAAAAAAAAAAAAACAAAAAGAAAGAAAATATTATGAAGAACAAATTGAAGTAAATTATATGAATATGATGTGTGCTGCTGCATTGATAGCTACCTATTTTTTTTTAATGAGAAAGTTATTTCTTTATAAAAAAAAAAAAAGAAGAAAAAAAGTTTAAGAACAAGTCGTGTTTTTGAAAGAACTGGATGAAAACACTTCAATAATTCTCTCTCTCTCTCTCTCTCTCTCTCTTTTCTTTTTTCCCCCTCCCCCTTCTGTCTTTCTCTGTCTTGCACACAAACACATGCTTTAAAAGAAATGAAAAAAAAAAACATTCATCATATCAGTTGTAAATACCGTTCCTCTTACTCTCAAGGAGGATCAGTTTCAGCTTCACTAGTAGCATTTCAGAGACCCCAAATAATATAAAAGTACCACATGTAGTTTGGGCAGTTTTGCCAGAAAGTTATCTTCAGGGCTGCCCTCGAGCATGTTGTTATCATATTTGTATTGTAATACATGATTTGTAATTGTAGGGTGATTTTTCTCTTGTTCAGATTGTGAAGAACAGTCAGATGATCTTGACATTCCTTGCAATGGAATATCGACTCAGCGACAGAGACCTTGATTGCATCTGGAGTCCTGCCAGGTGAGCCTGTCTTCACTGGATCATTTCAGTGCATTAAGGTGTAGATGTGTGTTGCTGGTGGTAAAGGTTGTACTTGTCATGTGTGTGTGTGTGTGTGTGTGTGTGTGTGTGTGTGTGTGTTTTCCTCTCTTCCCTTCGGTATCTCTCTCTCTCGGTTGTCTGTTGCCATTCAACACCCTTGATGAAAAGGTGCAACTCTTTCATAGGGTGACTGAAGTTTAAGGTGATAATCTTTGAAGCAGGCTTCCCTAGTCAAACGTTTTGTCGCTCACAGTGTTGAACTCGGGTCACACAGCTCATGCATAGGGACAGCCTACCTGTGTATCCCATTGTGCAGTTCCTGGGACAGTGTGAGGTTATACAGTGATGACATTTTCTTCAAGTAGATCAGCAAGTCCAAAACGCTGTGGCAAAAAGCCTCAGCTAGTCACATCGTAGGACAGTTGAAGGATTAACATCACTTGAAATCTGTTCTTTTCTTAGGTGAAAGTAAAAAAATCATTCTGTATATAGCATGGCGCGCCACAATGAGTATGTCAAGACTCATACCCAATGAGCTGGTGGAAATTTTCAGTCATTATTATAGCGGCAGTGAAGATGATGATGATGTCATACCCTGGCTAAAAGACTCCAGGGATCATCTGAACAGCCGAAGTAATAGAACACTATGGTACAAATGCATCAGCTAGGGATGAGAACATTACGTGTGTGATCGTTTTTGATTACACTGCCACGTGGCAGCCACACTCCGACTTTGGGGATTTTGGAGACTGATAATGTTATGCTAGGAGCATGTCACGTCTGAAGACAATCCCTGCATAATTATGCAAAGCATAACAACATTTAGATGTAGCCTGGTGTTCTAGCCTATGTCAGTTGGTCTGACACAGCCTTAAGCCAAGGCGGGCAGTGAAGAAAGTTCAAGGGATTTACAGTGGAAGATCTGAAAATGAGAATGTTGTTTAACTATCTGAATACTTTTCAAATGATTATTAGGTACTGGAAGATTGTATTGGCCATCTTTTTGTTTTAGTTAGAGATGGCAGCATGTTACCTTTTTGAGTGTGAAGAACTAAATAATCTTCATGATTTTGTCTGTATGATAAGAACATTCTTCATTATTCAAGATCAATCATTTAGCTTGTGGATATGAATGTTTTGCTCTTGGTTGTTTCAGCTGAAACACTGTAGCAAGCAGGTGTATGACGTACTGACTGCCCTGCTGAAGAACCTGGACAGCAATGCCTGCAAGCATGTACGAGATCTGATCAGCAAATTGGATCCTGCAGAGCACAACGAATCGGTGAGGATTTCCTTCTTTGCTTACATGAAAGCTGATGAACCTGCAGACTCTCAGTTTGATTGGGACAGTTAAGAAGTGGAAGGAATAGATTAGATGTAAAAAATAGTTTGACTTGTTAAGAAGTGGAGGAATAGATTAGATGTAAAAATCGTTTGACTTGTGATAGGGTATGAGATTACTCCTGAGCTGGGATCATCATCATTTTTGCTTGACATAAATGAATATATTACCTGGTAGTTCTTATACAACATACCTTAAATGTTGTTTTTTTTTTTTTGCCCCCATGCAGATACTGATTTAGTGTCGCATACTTCATGAATTGGGTTTTAGCAATATGCTGATTTATTGACTTCAGACGGTGGTCATTGCTTCAACTCTGGACAAGTTGAAATGGCATGTTGGTATGACCCACCACCACCACCTGCACTCAGCTGCCATTCAGCAACAGTTGCAGCCTCATGTTGGACCCTACGCTGCTCTCCGCAGTGAAGCTGCCAGCAACAAGGGTAAATGATGTTAATTTGTTGTTCCTCGACTCTCTAGGAAGAAATAAAGAATGTTTCTGTGCATGTTTGGGTTTCACAATGGTTAGCAAACTGGAATGATTTGATGATACTCCCTGCCTTATGCATTTGTGCTGGTGAAGCTAGACTGGCTTGTTTTCCACGTACTCCTTTGTGTTTTGTTTCGTGGCTGGCAGATCGGTCAATCAGTGAATGTTTAGACTGTTCAAGTAACTGAGCAAAGTGTGCATTCTGGTATACAGGAGAGACTTGGTTTGTATATTTAATGTTCAATTAGTGTTCAAGTAACTGAGCAAAGTGTGCATTCTGGTATACAGGAGAGACTTGGTTTGTATATTTAGTGTTCAATTAGTGTTCAAGTAACTGAGCATAGTGTGCATTCTGGTATACAGGAGAGACTTGGTTTGTATATTTAGTGTTCAAGTAACTGAGCAAAGTGTGCATTCAGATATACAAGAGAGACTTGGTTTTTAATGGCTGCTTGTGATGATTTTCTGACATTTCAGTCTTATTTTTCTCAGTTTGTTTTGATTGCTGTTTCCCCCACTGCTTGTTTTGCTTTCCTTTTCCCTCACTGTCTGTGTTCCCCTTGCTCGTTTGTATGATCCATTGTCATGTTTATCAGGCTGTGCACTTTCAGACAACATGTGCATCAGGAGCAGACATCATAAACAGAAAATTGATGCTTTCAAAATTGGTGCAGGTTTCTGGTTTACGGTTCTTTAACAGAACCCTCTGCCAATGCACCGTTAGCAAATGAACTAGATCTTGCTGATCAGCTGGTAAATGCTGGCTGTTAATCCTGATGCTTAAAAAGTTATTAGCCATATTTTGAGTTAATGAGGAAGATGAACCGAGTGCATAAATAATGATTTTGAGGAAGACTGCGATGCAGCTGAAAGACTTGGAAAGAAAACAAATCTTCTACAGAAAATATCTCGGTGTTTTACAAAATATGACATGTTCTGTTCAGGGTTTTTGTGTGTGTGTGTGTGTGCATAGATGATGAACAAATCTTTCATAAATCCACATTCTAAAAGAAAAATAATTAGAATAAGAAATATTGATTATGATAACAGGATATTAGAGGGCATGCCAGGAAGAGGACTTTGTTTTTTAGTGTTTTTTTTCTTTCTTCTTTCTTTGAAGGTATGAACAAAGCGGTAAAGCGTGACCACAATCTGAGCTCAAGTGACAGTGACAGGGATGAAGACTCCAGAAAGCGAACTGTTCGACAAAAAGTTGGCAAAAAGGTCAGTTACATTTTGATTTGTGTGTGTTTAAGTTGTGTTGACAGCATATTGTTTTGAAGTGTTCATGGATTATTCATCCCTTGCTTGTGCAGGAATTTGTTGTTATTGTAGGTAAGACAGGATGTCAAGCTGAAGTACTGTGCTTGCCCTGTTGTGTAATGAACTTGGTTCTTTAGAAAATCTCTCATGTTTTGAAATTGGCATAAGATTTCTGAATAGTATCACAAAAAAAGTTGAAAATCTGAAACTGTTATAAGCCAAACATATTTAGATTTTTAGTATGTGTGGTTGTTTTTTCTTTAGTTGTTATTATGTTTGTGTTTGTTTGTTTGTTTGTTTTTTTTTTTGGGGGGGGATAAATTAAACTCCTCCTTCTCTTTTCTAAAGAAGAAGTTTTGAAACTTTAATTCTTCTACAGTGGGATAACAAAGACATTCACCACACGTACATGCATAGCGCATACCATTGTTCTGTTGTCATAGCATTTGTGTGGGCTTTTGCAGCGTCGGAGGAGTCTCTCAGGCAAGTGTGTGGATCGCAGCGTGGAGATGGAGAGCTCTGGGGAGGAGGAGGAGCAGTGCTGTGGAATGCACCACCCTCTGGGCGCCCATGCTCACCACAATCCAGACCTCCATGAGGACAGCCTCGGATCGGACAGCAGTCTGGGGGCCCAGTCCGACCTCAGTGAAGATAGCATTCAGGTTAGAGGAACAGCAGCCTTACTGGTGTGCAAATGTTGATCATTGATTGTGTTTGAAGCTGGTGTCCTTCAGTGCGTTGCCATTAGAGATTTTTTCTTCTTTTTTTTTTTTGTTTGTTTGTTTGCTTTCTCGCTGGTGTGCCATATCTGTGGCACTGAACCCATGTTGTTCATTCCAGTTCTCCATTCACAGCCACATCCTGGCCTGTCCTCTGTAGCCCCAGCACTAGTTGTCCACAGGGAGCAGTCAATGTCGAGTCGTCAAGAGGCAACCTACTGGAGGAGACGCTGCACTGCCGCAGAGTCACTTCAGCGGTGTTGAGTGGTGCCTTTCTGATTCAGCATATGCAAGAGAGAACCTACAACGCTCTGTATCTACGACAGTTATTGCTTTAAGTCGCAGAGACTCTGAATGAGCTGTCCCTCTGGAGAGGACAGTGCCCATGAACCTGCTGATACCTGTGACTCCGACAGACTCTCACCAAGGGCATAAATGTGGAGAAGTTGAAACTGTGGACACCATGACTGCAGGGCATGAAGAGCCAAAGAACTTGAGACTTTGGGACTGACTGACTGCTGAGGATGAGGGGCAAGAAGATGATGCAGCAGATTTCCATTCTGGTCCGAGACTGTATGACAGGGATGCACACTGTGCTTACATTCATAATGGATCTAGGCGCCAACCAGGTCTAAGAGAAACAGACACCTTCAGTGTTGATCAGGAAATTTGAGCAACGCTCTCGATGAAATCAACCATGTGGTCCCAGTCTTCCCAATTGAGCCCATAGCAAACTCAGCTCAACATGTTGGGGCAGAAAAATCCCGCGAATGAATGGCTCTGATTGGAATCAAACCCACAACCTCCCAGCTGGAAATCTCGGTGCTAACCATTTCATGATAATGGTCTTTTTTGTGATAAGACTTTGATCGAAGAGTTGGTATTCCCACTGCACAAGTATCCTTGCCTTTTTCAGTTTTCTTTGTTTTTTCCTTAATTTTTCTTTAAGTTTTCTTTTCGATTTTTATCTGTTGTTTTATTTTACTTTATTAGCATTGGCTGTATGAAAGAGTTTGAATTGTCAAGATTTTTTTGTCCCTGAAGAACCTAGTTGGCGGCAACGTTTATTGCTTTTTATCTCTTATTTTTTGCTTTGTTAGCTACTAGTGATACCTTCACCCACGTCTGCTTGTCTGTTTCTGTTGTTCGGTTTGATGTTTTTTTTTTATCTGGTAGTCCGATGATTTAAAAAAAAGAAATTCTTTGTATTGTAAAGGTGAGCATCACACAGAGGCACTTTTGTACAGAATTTGTATATCTTGTATATAGTATACCTTGTATATAGATCTTAAGAATAGTTACAAATTTGCATGGTGGGGGCTTTAATTTCACAGTGTGCGCTGTCGTATGTCTTGGTCTCAAGTTTCCTGTTGTCTTGGATCAAAGTATAAAGATGAAAAGTTCTCAGCTGTCACCAGTTTCTTGCTCATTGGATCATTTGAATTTTGAACCTAAAAGAATATAGTTTAAAATAAAAAAATTAATTACAACTGTATTGGCTGTGTTAAGGGCAAGCATGATTGTTAGTAGAAACAAGAAAAACTGGTCTGATGTGTTTAGGGGGTTGAGTTGGTTGGTTGGTTTTTCCTGTCTCCTCTTCCGTATCACTTCAGTGGCATTTGCCACTTGCCGCTCATTCCGGCTCCTCGTTCAAAGCCATATCCTGGGCTCGTCCCGCTGCAGCCCCTGCAACAGCAATCCTCAGGGTGAAGTCAGTGTCATGTTGTCATGAGACAACCCATCAGAGGAAACAGTGCAGTACTGCTGCATCACTTCGGCAGAGCTTGTTATGATCAACATGCGCATGACACCACCAGCCCAACCCCTTACTGACAGCAATAATTGCTTAGCGGCAGAGCCAGCATGATCGAATGTTCCCCTCCAGAAGGCACCACCTTGTCTGTCTAGCCACAATTCCCATGAACTTGCGTATACCGAAGACTTTGATGCGAATTCACCACGAGCATGGCTGTCAAGAGGAGAAATTGAAACTGAGGTCACCAGGAGAGCAGGGCGTGAAGGACAACAGAATCAGGAACTTTTTTTTTTGCAGATTGATGAGGATGAGGGTGGTAAAGATGATGCCATGGAGTTCCATTCCTGTCTGGAACTGCACTATGCTTACTTTCATAGTATATCCTGGCCACAGAAAGACACACACCTGCAGTGTTGGCCAGGGAATTTGAAGAATACTTGCAGAGATGTATCCATTAAAGGGATGAAACTTGACTGTGTGGTCTTAGTCTTTCCACTTGAGCTCATAGCAGACTCAAGCTTGATTGGAGCTGGTTGGTGCAGAAAAATCCCACAAATAAATGGCTGTGAAGGGAATAAAACTTGTGTGATTTACCAGCTGTAATATGCACCATGGTGACTTGTCTGCTGAGAAATTTCTTCAGAGATAGCAATAGCAAGAATAAAAGGAGGAAATTTGTAAGAATGATGTGTACATTTCACTTTACCGAATTAGATTGCAGATATGTGTGAGTTAAATCAGAACATGAGCTGGTTCTAATGCAAGAAGGAAAAAAGAATGAAAGAGCTTCAGAAAACGAGAGTGGGTTTACACTGCATAATTAACTGTGTCACAGGATGACCGCATCCTGGAAGCTGCAAAAATTGCTGAAGATAGCGCGTATGGGAAACACATCCACCAACATAGACACATCCATCCGAACCGAGCCACCATGGAGTCAGACGAGTGCACTGAAACGAGTGAAGATGAAGAAGTGGAAGAAGAGGAAGAAGAGGAGGAAGAGGAAGATGAGGAGGATGAAGAAGAAGCAGCATTTGTGAAGGAGGAGCGTGGGGAATTAGGACCAAAAAGGAGTCTCTCTCTGTGCTGAAGCGAGAACCTGGAAAACTGATCGGCCCAAAGAAGGTTTGCAGAAACATGTGAGAAAGAAGGAAGATTTATCTGCGGAAGATGAAGGATCTGAACCAAGCAAAAAACTGAATGAGAGTTCTGAAATGGAAGCTTTTGAACAGGTGAGAGTTTGAAGGGCATTGACGAAGGGAATACATTTGGTATGTGAATGAATGTGCATGAATACCAATGTGTGTATTTGTGCCTGGTAATGTGAATGAACGAGTGTGAATACCTATGTGTGTGCTTGTGCCTGGTAATGTGAATGGACGAGCATGAATACCTATGTGTGTATTTGTGCCTGGTAATGTGAATGAATGAGCATGAATACCTGTGTGTGTATTTGTACCTGTGCTGTGAATGAACGAGCATAAATACCTGTGTGTGTATTTGTGCGTGCACAGGCTTACGTTAGGCTTTAGTGTTTTCTTTACTTGATCTGAAGCTTGTTTTGCTGAAATCTTTAGTGCTTGTAACATCAAGTTTGACCAACAGGTTATCAGACATGTGAAGGTGACGAATCACACATAGGTGAAGAAAGGAAAACTTTGCACATCCACCAAACACGTTTTTCCTGTGTGCCTCTGTCATAAAACAGTCTTTTGTTAAATTTAATATGGGCCTGTCATCCTGTATTGTTGATTGGAGTGTAAAACTCCAACTGCTGTTCCCAGTAATATACAATGAAAGATGCCTCGGCTGTGATTCAAATGCATTTTGGCTCTCCAGTTGAGACATGGTATGAACCAAAGGAAAAACATTTAGCCCTCTAGATTTCAAAACTGTTGCTGAGAAAATCGTTGTATTAGAAAATTTTCTTGCTTTTTAAGCACATACAGTGCCATAGTTGTGTAGTACTGAAATTAGCATCATCATTGTCATTGGTTCAACTGTAGCATAAGTAGGAAGCTTTTTTATAGTGAGTTTGTACTGGCAAGTTGAAGAGATTTTTGCATAATGGAAAATCACCACCAAGCTTTAGTGGCGAGCAGCAGGCTGCGGTGGGTAAGAGTAAACCAAGGGGATTTCAGGTCGGCAGGATGTACAAAGGTTAAGAGTTCTTGGATCCATGAAAAGTCTCCATGTCAGCTTATATTTCAAAACTGTAAATTTTGGAATTTGGTTTGGGACCAAGTTAGTACCATGAGATGGGTGGGGAAGATTCTGACATCTCTTTGATCAAGGCAAGTGCTAGGGACCTTTTGTGTTGTGGGCACCGATGATGTCATGGAACTGCAAGGTTTTGATTTGTACTGACAGCTGGGTGCTGCTCTGTCATGGACTTTATCACCTTTTGACGAATGATTCCCACGTAGAAATGAGTTGTGATTGTGCACTTCTTGGGCAGAAGAGGGCCAATGGGGGTGGATGTTGGGGGTGCTTTAGGATGTCCACATGTGGAAAATTCTGTGTTGGCAGTTTCCTCCTTTCCCGTCCCTCGGCTTTTCTCTCTTTTTAAAAAAAAATTTTTATTTCAGGCTTTCTTTACTGTTCACAATTTTTCTGCTATTGTCCCTTGTTCTAGGCCTTTGCTTTACTTTAACCTGCTACAGTTTACATGCCAGCTCTTTTTGTTGTTGTAATCCGGTTTCTATGCAGCTATACTGTCTACTCTGTATAAAGTGGACACGGACTGTCCCTTCGGCAGTGTCTGTTTGCCCATGTGCATAATATATATATTGTGTGTTGCATTTAAAGTGTTTCTTGATAGGTTCTTCTTTTTTTGAGTTTTTTAAAGCAGAGGTGAAAATTTACAGGGAGTGGCTTTGTTCTGTCAACGTAGCGTAGTTATATATGCCCTTCATGGTGTCAATAGACTAGTTATCTGGCTCTAAGTTCCATGTGCATAATTTGTAAATAGTTGAATTGTGTCTGTCTGGGTTGGTTTTTGTTTTGTTTTGTTTTTTTTTTTTTTTTGATGACTGGACTTTTTCTCCAGTAAGTGGTGATCACCACCCTGATAAGGTTCTTTGTTGTCTGGGCCATGGTAACTCTGAAACAAACTCAAATAGGGAAAAAGATTCTTTTAAATTTGAAAAATTGACTGCAGAAGAAGTACTCCCTGCAGTAGTGGACACCCCCATCTGAATTGTGCTTTTATTGGGATACCATCACACAGGTGTTGTGGGCCTTTTAGCATGTTCTTTTTTGTTGTTTGTTTTTCTGGACCTTTGTTAGCTGTTTATGGCCTTTTTGTTTTTTGAAAGAACAAGATGGTGTTGCAGAATCTGTTCTGCTTTTCCAGTTGACAGGTTACATGTAGTTTTCTCGTACTTCTTGGGCAGAAATGTGAGTCTTCTTCCACCTGTGTTTTACCCCCCTCCCCCAATGCATTAACTTTCGTTGGATCATCCTCCAGTCTCTGTCTGTATGGCAAAGATATAGAAAAAATTTTTTGCTTAGTCGATGGATTTTGTTTTTACAAGGCTGAACTGCTTATACGACTTATTGATGATGTACTGACACTCAGCCGATGACATCATTTTGAAATTGTGTATGTTAAAGAAGAAATGTCTACTATGATATATATCTTGCGTATAAATGGGCCCAAACCAGTTTCTTGGCAGTTGTTTGGTCATTTTGTAATAATGAGTCTTTATACATGCTGACCAGCAGATAAGAGCTTCAGCTAGCTTCAACTCATTAGAATTTGAGCTACAGCTCTTTAAAAGTTATCAGAGGGTCATATGCATAAATACTTCGAGGTAGGTAGATGCAGTTTGTTTTTTTTTTTAAAAAAAGATTTATGTCAAGTATCTGTAGCTTTGAGATGGATTAAAGTTTTTTTTTTTTGACTCATGTACTATACCATGTTCAGCTTACAAGCTGCAGCCAGTCTGCCAGAATTCTTCAGCAAACTTATGCTGTCGTATGGTGCACCAAATACCATTTTGCTTTTCTTGTCGGTGGCATGCAGCTGCTTCTGTTTTCTTTCATTTTAATTTCTATGGCCAAATCTTGAACGAACCATTCTGACAGGTTTTGTAGCTACTTCCAATTTACTTTTTTCTCTGATGGTAACTCTTCCATTGGTAGTACAACCAGGTCTTGAGCTGGCACTATCGCCATAGTAGTTAACAGTTCTGCCAGGACTTGACACGCTGTATATGTATATGGGTCTATAACAAGTTTTACTCTTACCTTTGTCAGAATCAAATTTCTTTTCTTATCTTCTTCGTAAGCCACTAATCATATGTATGACCCAACGTCCCCCTCTCCATGAGCTCCATCTTGATGAGTATGCTTTGAGAAACCATGAGAATTGTTGAAAGCCATGTAGTGGAATTGAACGTTGATCCCTCTTCCTTCTCATATCATTCGTCTTCCTCTCCTGACGTGAATCAAGATGAGCACTGCGATTAGTGGTTGGATTTAAGCATGAAACTGAAAGGCATGATCAGGACTGGCTGAGTCAGAACTTTCTACTGGTTAATGCTCCACAGTGCCTGTGCACTCAGCCATCCAAAGTCAGCAACTTACGCCAGGTGCACTTCCGGAAAGCTTGTTTTCAAAACATCTTTCAGTGGATTTGATGACGCACAAAGCCGTGATTCATACTGTGAAGAATTGTGTGTATAAACGGTCATCATCCCACATTTTACTGTGAAATAAAGAAGGACACTTGCACATTTGTGTGTGGGTGTTTTCGTTTTGTTTTATGAGGATAAGTGCTTGAGTCATTTTTCAATGCGTTAGAGAGAAGGTTTATCAGACTGTAGGATTTTCAATTGAATATAGTGGAAAAATCTTGGTCTCCAAGCTTTCCTGTCATAGATTCTGACACAGTTTCTTGTTGAATGGATTGGATTCAGATTAGGTGCCCCCTCCTCCAAGGAGACCATTTTTTTTTGTTGTTTCTTTGATTTTATGATTATGTATATGTGTAGACTTAAAGTGCCAGATGTCATCGCCCTGCTTGTAGAAAGCATCCAATGTTTTCCTGTAGAAAGTTTTGTAAAAAAAAAAAAAATTTTCTGTCTCCCAAAACTTCATTGTATTATTATTGTTATTGTTGTTGTTGTTGTTTAACTTTCCATTTCAGCTGATCCCTTTTCCCCTGTCTGTGCACTTTGACATGGCTTTTGCATTCTTTTTGTAACTTTTGTGCAAAGTGATGGTCGGTTTTTTTCCTGTGATTTTCACCTCTCGTCTTTTACCCCTCCCCTCCCTTTTTCGATGCTTATAGGACAGTTCACTTTTGCACCTTTGTATTTGTTCAGTATAGCTGCAAAGCAGTGATGAAGCTTTTATAAAACTCAATTATCATGTCCATTTGTTGAAGGAGCACACTGATGTGGATCTTGCTTACTCGGATGACGAAGAGGTTTTGAAAAAAGCTGAAATGGCCCAGCTGACACCATTCCACCATGAGAGTGATACGTCTGAAGAGGATCTTGAAATGCATGTGAGTCCTTGACCTAAATATTTGCTTTACCTGGAGGTTTGTGTCTGCGAGTTGCAAGGAGTTTGTTCATACTGATGGTCACTGTTATTAAAAGCAACAGGCAGATTGACATTTTCTGTTTGTCTTTAATCTGTCTTGACAGATAACCCCAAAACAGTTTGACACGTATTCAACAAAATGTACAAAGTTGTCAACCAAGAGTTTTGGATGGAGGGGGGGAAGTAGGACAGGGTGTGGAGGACAGATGGGTGGATGACAGAATTGTTGAAAGCGCTATGAGCTCGAAGAGGAAAACTGGAAACCCTCATGTGAGTTCCGTTCTCTTAATGGATGTGTGTCTGAGACCGTTGCTTTGATTTTCTTATCAACACTGCAAGCGTGGGAATCACTTAAGGCGTGGTTGGTGCTTGGTTGATATATAGTACAAGCCCTTTCATGTAGTGACCAGAAGGAAACTGTATGGTGTTAGTTTCGTCCCAACTTCATAAATCACAATATAAGAAAAAGTCTTAAATTCTTTGGCTGTTCATGCCCTTTTCTTGTTACCTGGTTTTTATTTCTCCACATCCATGCCCGGAGGAGTGGGTTCTTGTCAGGTCTTCAGTGTCGGCAAGTTTGTTGTGACTGATAGATGGATGTAGTGGCAGTCTCTTGATAGGGGGTGAATCACTCGTATAAACAGTCGTCATGAGTTATTGATTTATGTTGTAAGGGGGGGGGGGGGGGGGGGGGGGGGGGGGGGGGGTTAGTTTGTAGTGTCTTCTGTACTTTTTGGATTAAAGCACATCACAGAAGCAACTTGGCTGCAGTGTGGTATCTCCTGTAGTGGGTTATCCCATGATGACCCTGTATTGTTCAGCTTTTGTTGTGCATTCATCGGTGACAGAATCAACAGGAGCTGGAGTGAGGGGCTTGGGATAACACTGTTGAGAGGGCATGGAAGGTTAGACAGCAAAAAAAAAAAAAAAAAAAAAAACCCAACCCCCCCCCCCCACACACACACACACACACACACACACACACACACACACACACACAAAACAAATGACAAAGTAATTTATTACGCCCAAGTGATGATCTTACGCCCTTACGCATTTAGCCAAAAAATTACGCATTGAAAGTTTTTAAAAAAAAAAAAAAAAAAAAAAAAAAAAAAAAACGGACGAAAAAATCGGCTTATGTGTACAGACATGCACAGTGCCGTGCGTATAACCAGTAATCTTCAAGAAGCGTTTCCGGTCATGCGCAGTTCGTTTCACCATCTTTACCATTCAGCGAAGTTGGCGTCCTTTTGAAGTTTGAAGTTACGAAAATGTCGAAACGTGGAGCAGAAAGTTCTGGACAAGATGTGAAAAAGAAAAAAACTTGGTCAAAAGTCCCGAAAAGAATACTCGGAAAAATTCCCCTGCATACGACCTTCGGCTAAAGGTGTAAATTGTGCAAGGTGTACCACTTGCGAGTCCGACTTCACAATTTCCCATGGTGGATGTGAAGCATCGCCTTGAGTCACGCAAGCACATTCCTCTAACGTGTGCGAATTCTTTCAGCATCACACAGTTTTTTCCGACTGTAGACACCTCAAAAGAGGATGAAATGAGGAAAAGGGTAATTCGAGCTGAAGCATTGGTGGCCGGATTTTTTGTCGAGTACATCATCACTCTTAGCGCAGCCGACCATGCATCCCAGCTTTTTAAAGAAGCGTTCTTAGATTCGGAGATCGCCAAACAGTTCAAGAGCGGTCGAACAAAGACAACACATTGTGAAGACCCTTGCCATGGGGGACTGCAGAATGCACCGTTTTGTGTTGGGAACTGATGAAGGGGGGGGGGGGGGGGGGGGGGGGGGGGGGGGGGGGGGGGGGGGGGGGGGGGGGGGGGGGGCAAATTCTTTCCTGGGGTGGTGCGAGACATACAAAATCGCCACTGAGCTGATAGCCAACTCCACATGCACAGAGTCAGCAACAGGGGAGAACATTTTTTGGTTGTTTCTGGCGCACTATCAAGCCTTGGTGTGTGCCATAGCAGAGACTGCCTGTCCTTGGTTTGTGATAATAATACAAATGTGATGACTGGCAAGAACAAAGGTGTCATTGCATATGTTTGCATATGTGTTTCCAGTGTATTTTACATTTTCATAATTTGTAAAGATTTCTTGTGACACTTAAAAGAAAAGGTTGTTTGAAGAAAAGTACAGTTCACATAAATTGTGCGAACAATTTCATCGCATCGTGTTTGTTTGAAAAAAGTAAGTGTCACACTTGATTACTCTTAGCTCTCTGAAATTACACATTTCTGCCTCACAGAGCTTCAATTCTTACTCAATCATTGCTTTTTCATCGCCAGTTGCACCCCACTTACACCATGATATTCATTAAAACTTGTTCATGTCATCAGCTGTCAGCTAGAAGCTACTGGTGCTGAATCAAGAATTCCTTGTCTGCATCTGTCATATTTACGGCATAGACTGCGTGTTCTGCCAATGACAGTAGTTTGAATGCTGTACTGGGAGTCTTACTGAAACAGATTACTCCCTCATCCATTCAGTGATGGACCTTGAAGTGTCCTGGTTGACAGAAATAATCTTGGTATATCGCAGACCACAAAGTGGCAGAAAATGAATCAACTTAGGTCACCAGAAAGCAGGTTGTGTAAGACCCCAGATGTTTTATGCCGATGAAGGGCTGTGAGTAAGGTAAACTTGCTGTAAAGACATGAATGGTGGCTTTCCTTAGGTGTTTGCAGTTCTAATTTCTCCTGGTTTCTGCCAGTCAAGGAGAAACTATCCATTTGGTGATAATGGTTGAATAATCATAGCAGTATTTAAATGCTGATGATACTGTGATTGACATCGTTGGAGTGGTGCTTGGTCAGCAGCTCACTGACCTTGTGAGCAAGAAAAGCTCTGAGTAGTCGTTCATGGGTGAGTCTTTTTCTTTCTTTCTTTCCATTGTGCAGCATGGTGGTATGAACGCTAATCTTTTGGATGAGGCGACAAACCAAAACCTCTTGTGCAGCATGCCCAAGAGAATGTTAAAAAAGACAAGACAACAAGGGACGTGTTCTCTGCAGAAATGTGATGTTGAATCAGTTTTCCGTTGTGGACAAATATGTGTACAAAATAGGGAGGTGGAATGCGCAGTGTGGATACAGAGCCACTGAGGTGGCAGGGAAAAAAATGAGACAGAAAAAGAAAGAAAAAAAAAAAAAAGAAGAAGAAAAATAGGTAGGGACACGCTCTTACACGGAAACTTCCTGAATTTCTCACAGAAAGATCAGTTGTGACAGTAAACCAGTACAATTCATTTAGTTCCAAACACATCGGTTACTTTTCACGGCATTCAAGATTGGGTTTTATGTTGTCCAATTGCACATTGACATTTTGCTTGACCCAAATTCTGAACCCATCAGTTTGACGCAATGCTAGTTGTATGGGTCTTACCACGTCGCTTATACTGGGAATGAAATGGAATTCTTCCAGCAGCTTCAGACCCAAGGGGCCTCACCAAACCTCCTGCAGCAGGCAGCGAACATTGTGATGCGTCAAAAAATGCAGTCAGAACACCCTGCGATTGGCCCCATGCCTCAGCAAGCAAGGGCAGGGCACAGCTCTATTGGCGAATCTCCTGATGAGAGTGACGTAACAGCCAGAAGTGAACGCTTAAGTGGGGACAGTAACCTGGGGAAAGGACCCTTCACTCAAGTGCCTGCCTTGCAGGTGAGTGGGTCATTTCCAGGGCTCATTGTTATCTCCCCTCCCTCCCCCCCCTCCCCATTCCTCAGTCCACATTAAGTGTATTTATGCTTACATCTTGCAGAGACTGAAGTACATTAAGCAATGCAGGCACAAATAAACCGAAAGGAGAAGTTCAGCTTTGCATTGGAAAGAATATTTTCAGATGAAATGTACAGGAAACCAAGGGAAGGAACACTGAGGTACACTGCAGAGAAGTATTACATGCAAGGATACATGAAACAGTTCGAGGGAAAGAACGCATAATGCATGTTTGTGTGAGCATTGTATAGTTTACAGTCGCAGTGTTCTGCACTACGTTTTCATCTCAAAATGTAGGACATTCCTCTTTGAAAGTGGAATCCTGTCACATACATTACTGGAAAAGTATGAAAGCCACGGATTCTGTTTTCACTTCCGCATCAGCACAAAGCAGGAATGTTTGCGGGGAAAAAATTGGTTGGACAGAATCAGGGCATGACATTGAAGAACCATGGAATACATACAGCTTTAGTCCTTTTTAACAGAAAAGCTGTACATACTTTTATAATGCATTGACAGTATCATTGAGGGAGTCCATAAGTCAGGGATGGGTTTAAGGAGGCTTGATAACAGGATTAACGTGAGATATCAGTAATTGTTAGTGGGTCAACGAGAGCTGCTGATTATGCATGTTTTTTGTGATGTGGGGGTCTATGTGTCAGGATTTGGAGCATGGGATCACGTGGTTCACCTCTACACCTGAGCGACCATCACCGTTTGAAGAGACAAGTGGACTTGGGAGCTGACAAGATGTGTCACCAACAGGTGGAACACGATGAAAGGTATATGCAGTGAGCTTGTAGCCCAAATCCTGCTCATCTTTTTATTTTACTTGTCTTTTATTTATTTATTTTTTTTTTTTTGCTAATGCATTCATGGCTTGTGCATCCCGTTGCACATGTTTTTTGATTCATAAACAAGAGGTAAAGGAATGTACATATTAACATTCTTTTTCTTTTACAGTATCCAAAAACAAACAGAAAGGTTACATAAGGAGGTGATATGTAAACTCGTCTTATCAGATCGACTTTCACCACATTTGTATTTATTTATTTATTTCTGTCTCTTTTTGTCTGTTTTATTTTTTGCTGGTTTTTTGTTTGCTTTGTTTTATATTTTTCTTTTTTTTTTTATAGAACAGTTGTTCCCGCTGTATTGATTTGCTTTTTTTACAATGAATAATTTGCTCGCCTACCTGTGGGTACCACAGATATGTTTACCTTTACCACAGCAACTACCCAGAGAACATAATGAGCCCCGAGAGTGGCGGCAGTGCCAGCCCCAACTCCCAGCTGAGTGATAAGCCCAGCCATGTTCTGAAGGGCTTCAGCGACGACGAACTAGAACAGATCCACGCTCAGGCTCAGTACAGCGCTCCGCATGTGGCACCGCATTTGCGATCGGAACCTTTACCACCACCATATGCCAAAACGTGAGATATCCCCACCCCATGTTGTTGATAACCTATAGTAGTATCAACCTCATTGAAGCAAATATTAGTAAGAGAACCTTTTCCATGGTTGAAGCATATGCAGATGTATTCCTTGTTCCCACCCACCCTGTCCATTTTTCTTTTTTTTTTTTTCTTGCTTCTTAAATTTTTCATTCCATTGGCCCTTATGTGATCATTGTTATGAAAAACCAGTTATGAAAGTCTGAAACTGAATCGGTAACATGCATAGTCAAGCTGCTATTTTTTTTTTTGTTTTTGTTTACAGGCTTTGAAATTGAGTTTACTATTTCACAAGATTGTTCCGATGTTAAAAATTGAGTTTGCTATTTCACAAGATTGTTCTGATGTTGAAATTGAGTTTGCTAATTCACAAGATCGTTCTGATATTGAAATTGAGTCTACCATTTCACAAGATCGTTCTGATGTTGATACTGTGGCAACCCACTGGGCACCCTCCCAGCTCATCATTGATATTTGATTACAGTTCTCTTTTGATGAAATAGTTCAAAAAAAAGAAAAAGAAGAAAAAAATGGTAGAAATACTGGTAAAGAGATGCTAGTAGACTGAAAGTGGTGTGACTGGGTTTGTGCAGTGATGCAGCACAGAGGCTTGGTGCCCAGAGAACGGCAAATGGTGGCCACCAACTTCACTCTGGACGAAGTGTGCAAGAAAGGCAACACCCTCATCTGGGACCTGGTGCAGGACGATGTAGCAGTGAGTGTGTCGGAAAATGACCAACACCACCAGAATTTGTGACTCTCCTGTCTTTGATGAACTCTCATTGTAGTGTACATTTTGGTTTCTGATCATTCCATTGACAGTAAAGCATTTTAAATGATAAGTATTCTTAATACTGCATATGTTAAGATTTATGAATGCTGTCAGTTTGCAAGAAATGTTTACATCTTTCTTGCCAGTGAACATGTGATCAGTTTTGCTTTTTCGAGTATGTATCACTTGGCTTTTTTTCCCCCTCCAAATACATACAGTGTAATAATTCTCTTGATCATGATTACTTATTTTCGTGGTAATGTCTAAAATCTTAGTTTGTTGCATCAACAATTTTTCTTGCAGTCATTTCATGACTTTGATTAAGGCTAAATTTAGCTAGAGGAGGCAAAGAATGTATATTTAATTAACAAAATATCATATTACATGCACAAAGTAACAAAATGAATTGTCTCTTCTTTTTTTTTTTTTAAAGGCCAAACTACCAGAGGGACTTGTGGTAGATGCTGAGAAGGCTCTTCACACTCTGATCTCTCTTTGGAGTGGATCGCTGCATCAGGGCCAAGTTCATTGAAGCCTGCGTACAGAACCTCGCAGACCACAGGTCAGCATTTGTAACAGGACTTATGTTTGAAATTTCATATGGATATCTTGAATTGTGTTCTGAAATGGTATCATGCGCTTGAATCTGCTTTTGCTGTCTGATTTTGGTTTTGTTTGTTTTTAATCTGACAATTCTGTTATTGATGCTCTTAAACCATAGACTTTGACCCCAAGAGGGCTGAAGATAGTTGTGCACATTCAGCAGCTAATGAAGCATTTTCACCCTATCTCCAGGACCATCATTATATCCCTGAGGCTGCTGCCAAAGCTGTTCGGCTCCTTCCAGAATTATCGAGGCAGTTCTGAGATCCACAACATCACTATGTAAGTTTTAGACTATTGTATGATGCTTCCATCCTTATCACCAGTACTTGTTCACTGGGTGTATGTATACTCGCATATTATGATTATTTTTTGTGTGTTTTGTATTCATTTATTTATTTTTTTTATTCTCTGTGTAAAGACGATGACAAGGTTTGTGTTGTCAGTGTGAGCACAAAAGCTGCAATATGAATAGTTTGTTTTTCAGTTGAGGTAAAACTGCTTTTAATTGAACATTATTCATTGATGTGTATTCCTTATGATTGAGCAAGGCATTTCTGTATGTATGATGCTCGGGCTGTTTGGCTGTACCCGCGTAAATGAATTCATCCTCTTTGGTTTATTGTTTTGTTTCAAAAAGATCTCAAAATGTTTTTTTTTCCATTTAGGGAAGATTTTTTCAAAGAACAACAGCAAGAAGGAAAGAAAGAGAGAGAAGTTTCTTTCTTTTTTTTTTATACATCACTTGATATGAAAATTGTGAATTACATAGTATTAATTATTTCCAAAAAATTTGGGGGTCAGACTTGGTACGAAAAACTCGCTTCCAAATTTTCAGGGGGTCACGAAAATATTTAGGGGTCACCATAATAACTGCTAGAAAATGTAGTGAACACACACTCACACATAAGCACGCATGCACGCACGCACGCACGCACACACCCCCACACACACACACACACACACACACACACACACACACACACACACACAAAGCGTGCTCTCACTGGCTCACACACATAAATGCACAGAGAAGAAAGGGATAAAAATACAATAGAAAAGGTGTTATAATAGAGAGAGAAATACATCAGAAAAGATGTTTATAATAAAGTTAATATATCATTCTAGACAGTATTAAATATTAACTATTTATATTCGTGTCCTTTCTTTTTACAATGTTATCAACTAACATAAGTAAATGTGAGCACTTGCACTATCAGGATTTGTGGGATGTCCGTGATTTGTGGGATGTCGTCTTCGATTATCATGCAGAATTTCCACTGTGAGAGCCATTTTCTTCAATGTTGAAATATTGTATATTATGACCAAATTCTAATTGCCATGCAATGATCATTGGAAGCCGGGTGGATCCTGCTACGAAATTGTAGACTGGCCATTCTTGCTCTGTTAGCAACACATTTGTACGTACAGAACGGAGCCATTTTAATTATCCGAAATGGTCATGTTACATAGATCGTTAGACTTTTGTTCCATTCGCTGGATTATCACCCATGAGCCACAGCTGAACTGTCGGATTTTGATTCTGAAAAGCCGAAATTCGTACGTTTTTCCATGCTTTTCCCACTTAAATGAATCACGTGATCTTGTGGTCCAGTCATAGACTGGATAGGCCTACTCTATTTTGATGGCCCTTTTTGGTAGAGAAGAGTTCTCAAGCGGAAGTGTTCATTGATTCAGAATGTTCTAAATTGTTGATGAAATTTACGTTTTTAACTTCAATTGTGGCGGATAAGACAAAAGCCTTTTGCGTAATGTGCTGCTCAGAGTTGTAATGTGTACAGGAGAAAACTCAGTGCGTCACACTACATCTTGGTACACTTTTTGTGACACTCTGGCCTGAATTCCTATGTGTCAGATTGGAAGTTTATGCGTCGTCAGAGACGCACATTTGTGCATAAAAATTATCAATGTTACAACATCTGGTTCAAGTGGTTCCTGGATCAGTTTAGAATGTTGGTTTGCTGAGCATCATTCAGACAAAAAGCTCTCTGATAATGGTTTTATGAGGAAGAAATGGGAACAAATGGAGATGGGATGGGATGAACCTAGCCCCCTATCAATAGATAAGACACGGACGCTTGACTGGAAAGGAGTGAGTCTGTGTCTTTGAAAAATCAGTGTAACTTGTCTTGCTATTCAGACATGAATTTTGCTGCTAATTAAGTATGTTAATGAAGGAACTATGCTCCTTTTGTACTTGAAAAGTACCTCCGATAGATTTTGGTATATGTTATTTTCAACATTCTCTTTGTGAGCATGCTGTCACCCCACTCCCATCTCACCTGCTCTCCCAGAGATAAGATTTGAGATTTTCCCCTATCAGTTTTCATGCCTAGGCCTTACAGCTGCTGCTGCTGACATGACCCATTCTCTTCCCTTAAGCTCAGACAGCCATTCTTGTCACTACCTGAAGCTTGTGTTTTAATGTCACCACTGCTGGTGTGGTACCATTTTACGATGTAGTTCCAATTATTGGCAGTTTCAGTTCAGTCTGTTGATAGATTAAAACTATGAACTGAGAATGAAATGAATTGGTAATGTCAGCAAGGACTACTGTTCATAGAACAGAACAGAAGAAAACGTGTGTATACAAGATTATTAAAATGAACTTTCTGTAAAACTCCCTTCAGTGACTTTTTAAAAAGTAGGGACTGAATGAAACTAGCTATGAATAAATTGTGTGTGTGTGTGTGTGTGTGTGTGTATGTGTGTGTGTAAACACACACATGATCTCTCTAATTATTGTACACAGGTGGGCTGAATCAGAGCTGAGGTTGATGCATCACTTCTTCGAAGACTTGATCCACTTCGTGCAGACACGGAATGCAGCAGATCCCAGCGTTTTGTAAGTTTTTATTTGTTGTGGTGTGTGTTGACTCGTTTTGTGATACGGAGCAGCACTGTGTGCAAAAGAGTGTAGTAGTTGGGCCATGTAAAGGGTGTAGGCACTAACAAATTTTATCATTTTAATGCTTGTCTGATAAGCCATGTAAAGGGTGTAGGCACTAACAAATGTTATCATCATTTTAATGCTTGTCTGATAATTGAATGCCATGTACTTTAATGACACAAAAGTAAGGAGGAACTAAATGGATAGTATTATTGTTATTAGTATGGACTGAATCTCTTTCCCTCTTTCCTTCTCTCATTCTTTCTGCCCTGATTGATCAAAGTCGCTTCTTCCTCTCTTGGTCTCTCCCTGTTCATTTAATTCTAGTTATTTCTGCAAGGAAGTTGTAGACGCGCTTCTGAGTTAGGGAGTTCTAGCTTCCTATTGAAATATGTAAGCCTTGACATTTTAATTATACATCAATTGTTAATGATCAATTGTTGATGATTGTTGATGATACGTGGGTTTGTTTTAACTTTCCCTGTAGAGAAATACAGAAATGGCTGACATACATTTTCATTGGTCGTTTTTTTTTTTTTTTTTTTTTTTGATTTTTTTTTTTTTTTTTTTTTTTTTTTTAATGCTGTTAGGATGTTTTGTGTATGTGAACAGACACAGCTACAGAGAGGAAGTGCAAGTGCGTCTCAGTTTTCTGACCATGATTTTTGCCAACACCAATTCCCCTGATACGTTCAGTGAGTATTGTGGCTATGGGGTATAATTGTTCCTGAAGCTGCACTGTTAATGAAAACGTATAGCCTTAGTTCAGGTCTGTTTGTAACTTTTGAAACTCTGGTTTACTTGGCTTGGGGTGGTGTGTGGGGGGGGGGGGGGGGGGGGGGGGGGTAGGGGGGGGGGGGGGGCGCTGAGGAGGGGGGGGAGCAAAATGGATTTAGAAACCAGGTGTATTTATTTGTTCTTTGTAACCTGAATCAGAAAAAAAGAGTAAATTGATTTCAGTCTTTAGAATCAAGTCTCTTCTTCCACTCCTCAGCTTATAAAATGTTGTGACAGTGACATTACTGTTGAGATCATACGAACTGTTGCCTGCATTCCTTTGGATATTCCTCTGTGCCTTCGCTCCAGGGATGAATGAGGCCCAGGTGGACGTGCTGTGGAACTGCCTGGCGGAGAACCCATCGTCGTCTGATGACTGCCTGCAGTGGTTCTTCAACCAGGCCAAGAGTAAGGAGCACCATGCCATGGGCCTGGAGCTTTTCAGACACATCTTTCTGGAAAAGGTGATTTACCTTTGCCTCTCTCTTCTCTCCATTGTAATTTGTCTTTTTTTTTTTTTTAAGATTTTCTTTTTTGCTAATCAGTGTGACTGGCTTTGAATTGTAATAATGCTTTTTGTGTACATTTGTTTCCAACCTTAATGCTTTGTTTGCTATTGACAGATTCCTCGTCTGAACCCGGAGAGCATGACAATGATCGGCCTAAACCTGTTCCAGCACCTGTCTCACCTGACACGTATTTCAATCACACCACAGACTCCCCCTGTCTGAAGATCAGGTAATACTGTGTTGTCAACTTAGGCTGATATGAATAGTAGATAAGCTCACAAAATGATACGATAGGTACTCCAAGTAGAGTTTTGAGCATGCAGCTGTGGTTAACCCTCTTCAGTATGCATTTACCTGAGCTTAGTTACGCCGAAAACCATCTGCAAGATAATTTACTCCGTAATTTGAACATAGTTACCCAATTAAAAATAATTTAAAAGAGAGGAAAGGAAATAATGAAATGAAAATAATTTTTTAAATTCCTACGAATATATATATATTGCTATATCATAAGTTTGAAGAATTTTACATGAGCCATTTACTCGGGGGAAAAAAATCTTCTCCTTCAGAACTTTCTTCCGAATCGTTGTTCGTCATACCTGGAACCTCATCCCAGTCGAAATCTAGGTCACTCTAAGCTTCATTACCCAGCACTTTCACTTAAGTCTTATGCCGTAAATCCTACAAATCACAGTATCTTCATCACTAAATCTCATTATAGAATGGCAGAAATCAAGGTCAGCCATGGTGAAAACCAGCATTTCGACCACAAAACTTTAAAAATTCATAACTCAAGAACCACGGCACACATTGACTCGTATTTTTGCAAACGGAATTAAATGGCTACAGGAAGAAGGAAGTCACGTTTTCGCGAGACTTCCTTTTCTACGAGAAACATGGCGGTGCCCATTGTTTGCCACGTGTTTTTACCAGGCGCTGGCAGCCTTTTGGCCGTGTGATTTCCGGTTGGGAGCTAGCGGCGCGCACTTATCAAGAGAGTTGATCCCACCATTATGGTAGCCACATTATGTTTCCAACCTTCATGCTGACACCAGTGTACATGCATTTTATTTTCATGTCATCCACCCCTCTAGCACATGATGACCTCTTCTTCAAAAGGGTAGTAGGATTTGAAGTAAGTACAAGATATTTCATGCATGTGTTCACATATGGGACTCGGTTGGAAGTCTCATCCACATGATCAGGAAGGGACTGAATCGTGTCTTAGAAATGTCAACTCTGAAGAGAAAATATCTTCCATCCTGGCTTTTTCAAGCGGGAATTGAACCCCTAACCATGGAGCAAAGAGTCTGATACCCTTTCACTGGGCCAGCCTGGCCTCAGTTACAGACATTGTGTTCAGACAGTTACTACTCAGTGTCAAGCATGATGGCCATGCTGAATGGTTTGTGACTGTGTAGATCTGTGGAATGGACCAGCTGTGGGAGATCGCCCTGCAGGCCAGCCACCAAGAGGTGAGCATGTCGGCCACACAGTACCTCAACAGCTACTTCCTCAACTATGGGGGCGGCCTGCTGGAACGAGAGGAGCTTTTCATCAACGATGCATGGAAAATCTTATGACTGCCCTTGCCAACTTCAGACAGGTCAGCATCAATTTCTTCTGCTTTTTAAATGCCTTTTACTTTACATTTTTAAAACTGCCAAATTAATAGATACAGCACCAAATGGCATTCATTTTTTTTTCCTTTACATTTGCAAAGAAACAAGAGTTTAATCACAACGTTGGTCACATATGTAGTTTGCTATGCAAATGTCTGTGTTGATGTTATAACTGACCGCTGGGGTCCCTTACTCGATTATGGAAAATGCAGGATTCATATGTGATGTCGTATCCAGCTTCCGAGTTGTTGCTAATCAAACAGCTGCCCTTGAAGTTTGAAGGGAGTCTGCTTGGCTTTCTTAGCTGTCATTGTAGACTCAGTGGTGCCTGGGCAGTTGTCTATCACTGTGACTTGCAGTCACACTGGACAGCAATTTTTTTTTTATTATTTTTTTTTATTTTTTATTTTTTAACACAACTGAAGTGAAGCACTTTTAGAGTTTTACAGCCCCTTTCACAACATCTTTGACCTAATCAAAGCAACGAAAGCTTCCCAAATAACCAGAATAGGAACAAAATGTAGGGTTGCATTTGACTGGTTGAGGGTAGAATAGTAGTTATCGGGTAGTGTTGGATGGGTAGTACAGAGAGGAATGAAGTGTTAATGATTATTCCTTTAAGTCCCATTTTCTACAGTCTCTTGATGGCCTTGACCTCCTTCCCTGCCCCTCCCCCATTTCATATATCCAATACATGGTCGCATCAGGATTGTTTTTTTTGTTTGATTGCCATGCCTAGTCTTGATGTATAAGACTGCTGTGCTGTGGTGTGATCTAAAACTGTTACACATGTATTTGCCGCCGAGATTTGGCCTGTATAACTTGAATTTCAGCGTTCTCTCTCTCTCTCTCGCTCTCTCTCTCTCTGTCTCTCTCTCTCTCTTTCTCTCTCTCTCTCTTTAATTGAATGCCCTGTTTCATCTTTTTCTTCACCCAAAATTTCTTGCATTTCCCCCATTTTGTCTTTCTTTGTGAATAGGGGCCAGCAGTTTACATTCAGCGAATCCACAGAGGATTGATCTTACTGAAGAACCACCTGGAGTTGTTCAGCCGAAGGTATGCGTTCCACCTGCGTACTTACGACTGGATGGTATGGGCATGACGCCCCATCAGGCACCCACCTCTGGGAAGTGTACCATCCGTCTTCTGCTGCAGCCCACAGGCATTACTGAAAAGGTCAGGGTCATCTCTGGTTTTAAGGTATGGATGCTACCACAGTTAATGTGTCATGTCAGTATTGTTTGGGTTTTTTTTTCTCTCTTTAATTAATGTATTTATGTTAATAAACCTGGCAGGCTGTCAGTATTGGGATTTTTTCTCTTTAACTAATGTATTTATGTTGATAGATATGACAGGTTATGTTGTGATCTGGCAGGAAAATCAAAGACTGATATTTTAGCTTCCAGTTAAGCACATTGCATATAGATAACGGCAGCCTCATGCTGTAGCATTACCCAGAGGCGGTCTGCATCTGTTTCTGGCAATTTTCATAAGGTGTGTTGGTTGGTTGTGAATGTTTTGTTTTGAAACAAATGGCAATATGAAGATGAATCCGGTCTCTTATGAATCGTGTATTTTTAGGTGTATGACAGGTGTGTGTTTTCTTGCGTGTTGTGGAAATACATGTTTTCGAATAAGTCCTTGTTGGTCTGCAGTCTCTAATTGGAATCAGTTTGGCTTTATCACAAACAGCAACTTCAACTCGACCAGATCAGCTTCTTCAATTCACATCAGAGCATTTTTGTTTTTGGCAGAAACTGCACAAATGTCAGAATGAAACACTTCTAAAACTTTGTCACCTGTTCTGATTTACTGTGTTGATCTGTGAAATTCATGCTGGTGTTGCTGCACCCACTGCTCACTAAAATTTTAGCAGCCGCCATTTGCAGTCATCCATGTTTTCATTTTGGGGGAAAAAAGCCCAATCAAGGTTATTTGTGCGCTGAATCTGGGCATCTTCATTTGGTGAAAGAAAGAGCAGAACGACAAAAGCAATCCCCCTGAACCATGAATGGTTGCAGGGAACTGGAAGATGAAAGAAAAATGAAGTGTGTTTAGTGAAACAGAGCATGGCCAATTGAGTTATTGTGTGTAGTGCACCTTTTCAGTGATAACATAGTTGGAAGAGGAGGTTGGGGAAACCTTACAGTTTTTAATATCTCTAGATTGCCCAGCTGATTCTGAAACTTTTCTTTTGTTTTGTATTTGAATAATTTGTGTTTTTTTCCTCATCCCTCTTCAGACCCAGATTGACATGCAGGCAACAGACCTGGTGTCAGAGTTGCGAGCAGAGGTGACAAGGTGGTGGGAGATCCTTCAGAGGCAGCAGCAGCAGCAGCGCCAGCACCTCAGTGAGCTGCCAGCGGGTCATCCAGGCCATGGGGGGCCTCATCATCTCGCCCATTCTGGGGGCCATGCTGGGCGACGGACCCATCCGCATGATCTTCCTGGGCCAGGAGCTCACAGTGGATGTGGACGACAAGACTCTAGGGGAAATGCAGTTGAAAGACAACCAGGCAAGTCGGGTTCTACCAGGGTCATGTCAGATGGGTCTGTGAAGCTTGTCCATTGAAGCTTGGTGGTTTGGGGCATTGTAATTGCTTGAACCCTTCTTCATGTGGGAAAGAAAACATTACAAGTTTGTAAGTTTATCTTTTGAGGGTGGGGATTTACTTTTATGTATTTGTTTGATGAATAATCTATTTGCCTCAGAATATTTTTTATAGCCTCTCTCTTTCACTCTCTCTCTCTCTCTCTCTCTCTCTCTCTCTCTCTCTCTCTCTGGCAACCCTTAAATAAAAAGACTTCTCTGTGGTAGTACTCTAAGAAGAGGGGAGTCCAGTCTCATCAAGCAGCCTGTGTAACTCCTTAGCCTGTGTGCTGCAGTTGGTCTTTGTGTCGGTGGGAGCCAGCCGTCCACCCAAGAAGCAGGATGGCTCCGTCCCATCCTCGTGCCTCCCAGCCCCGGATCGCTCCAAGATGCCCCTGGCCTTGCTGACCCAGGAGCCTCACTTTGGGAACCTCTTCACCCTGCTGGAGAAGCTGAGCAATGTTGGATCTGAAATGGAGACTTTGGTGAGTGGATCTTGTGTCTTGCATTTGCTGTGTTGAGACAGACTGATCTCTGAATTTGATGAGTGGAAAATTTGGTGACTGGATCTTGTGTCTTACCTATAGCGTGTTGAAACAGATTGATCTGAAATGGAGAATTTGGTTAGTGGATCTTGTGTCTTGCATTGGGTATGTTGAAATGAATTGGACATTCGCCTCCTGGTTTACCTCGACGACTGGCTTGTCCTCAGGCATGGTACATGTCCGCGAATTCGCGGAAATCCGAAAAAAAAAAAAAAAAAAAAAAAAAAAAAAAAAAAAAAAAAAAAAAACGCCCGACGAGTTCGGCCCTTTTAGTTCGTTTGAGGTCGTTCGCTTCAAGCCTTCGTCTCGCGAGAAGTAGCATTGAGCCGGACTACTTCCGCGCATGCGCTTTCGTGATATTCGCCGCTGCTTTCCGCTCTGGATCGACGTGATCGAATTTGAACAAGATGAAGAAAAAGAAGGGGAAAAAAAAAAAATGCCAAAGCGAACAGACATAGTTCCGCGAAATCTCCGACAGAAGATATTGATGCTGGTGTGGCAAACAAATGGCGATGGGATTGGCTAAACAGGAGCCACGAAAATGAAACGTTTTCGTCGTGCTTGGAAAAGCTGAGAATCTGCGGCAAAGCTTACTGTGTGGTGTGTCAAGTTGAAATCTGTTATGGGGTCTGGCGGTGCGAGAAGCCTCAACGATCACATCAAAGGGAAAACGACACAAAGAGAGAGTGAAAACTGCTGCAAATAATCCCGTTCTGCCAGGTAAGTTCTCTCTCTCTCTCTCTCTCTCTCTCTCTCTCTCTCTCTCTCTCTCTCTCTCTCTCTCTCATTCTGTTTCTGACTTTCTCTGCCTCTCTTATTTGTACTGTGAGATTGTATTTTGATTATTTACATGATTGATGCTCGATTTTTTTTTTTTTATCTGTGTGCTCCATCCCCCCCCCCCCCCCCCCCCCCCCCCCTTCTCAAAGTCTTGTTTGTACCATGGGATTGTATTTTGATCCATGTGATTGATGCATTTTATGAAATGCTATGATTAATGCTTTTTTTGATTCCATCTGCCTCCCCCCCCCCCCCCCCCCCACACACACACACACACACACCACCACCACCACCTCTCTCTCTCTCTCTCTCTCTGTCATTTGTCTCTCTGTCCTCTTTCTTTCTTTCTCTTTCTTCCTCTCTGTATTAGTGTGTCTAGATTTATTCTTCTTTGGTTTGCATGGTGGTTAGTACACATTATTACATAAATCAATGTTATTTGTTAATTTCAAAGTAAACACTTTGATGAGTACATGCTTATTAACACAGATTGATTCAGTATTTCTTGTCCTTACTTTGACTATATCTCAGTGAATGTTGTCCCTCTTTTTAAGTACAGTATTATGGATGTTTCTGTTACTTTTGCCCCAAGGGTTAAAATTTAGAAGTCAGTAAAGTAAGAAAAAATGGCTATTTCTGATAGGAGGTTGCAAGAAGATGTATGCCAGTTTGCATGGAGTCAAAGAGTGATGTGAAAGTCAGATTGAAAAAAAAAAAAATTCATGTTGACATCTTTTGATGATTACGCATGTCTGTTTATGTCCTGTAATTAATGGCCCGCCTAACTCCTCACAACTCAATATTCATTACTTTTTATTTCAGCTTGCTAAAATCTGTGTTTATTAATTCTTGTTAAAATAATCTGCTTAGTTCTTGTGTGTGTGTGTGTGTGTGTGTGTGTGTGTGTGTGTGTGTGTGTGTGTGTGTGTGTGTGTGTGTGTGTGTGTGTGTGTGTGTTTATGTTTTATACATAGCATTGAAGAAAAACAATGGAGAGAGGCATGTAATATTAATAGGAAGCATTTTAGTAATTTCTACTTAAAACTTTTTTCCAGCTGCCTTTGGAGGTGGAACATCCAACCCAACACAAAAAGTCTTTCCACTGTTCCAGCAGAGAAAGACACCTGTTTCATCATCTGGAACCAGATGCCAAAATGAACCATCAGCAGCACCTGTTGAACAACAGCCGCTTGTGCCACTCCCTGATAGAGTCAGCCATGCAGAAGCTACTGTGCTAGGTTTTGTGGCAGAAAATTCCTTGTCACTGTCAATGGTACCACGGCTGGTGAATTTCGCTAGGCACATGGCAAGAGACTCAGTTGCCTTGGATAATATTGCTATGGAGAGGTCTGCTGCTTCATACAAGATGAAAAATGGATTAGCCACCACCTTTCAAGAAGAAATCAGAAGTGACATTGGAGATTCCATGTTCTGCCTTAATCTTGACGAAGCCATGAACACAAAACATGAGAAAATTCTGAGCATTTTGATCAGCTATTTTAGCGAGTCCCAGCAGCGAGTCCTGATTCAGCATCTTGGGTCCATCTCTCTGATCAAAGTTGACAGTGCTTCCATTGTAAAAGAACTTGATAGCCTTATTCAAAGTCGAGGCCTGCGGTGGGATCATTGTCTTTCGATTTTAATGGATTCGTGCAATGTGATGAGAGGCAGCAAGAATGGTGTTGAAACTAGGATAAGGAGGGATCTTGCTCCGCACTTAGTAGACATTGATGGAGATACCTGCCATCACATTCATGGATGCTGCAAGGTTTTCACATCTCAGCTTGGTGGTGCTGTGGAACAACTTTTTGAAGACATTTACTGTGACTTTAAATGGTCCCCATCTTTTCAGAAATGTCTGCAAGGCATCTGTGATCTGATAGATGTGAAATTCACAATGCCTCAGAGATTTCTGCGTCACAGGTGGCTGTCTGTTCTAGATCTTAGTGATGACACACTGCGTCTATTTGACTGTCTTACTCTCCTGTATTTTGAGTTTCTGCCCAAATCTGACAAAGCAGTGTACCATTCCATTCTGATTGATATTTTGTGAGCAAAAAGGCAACAGTCCAGGCAAGAGAAGAAATTATAAGACTGAGGAATGAGCTTGGCAAAATTCACCTGACACCAGAAGCAAAAAAGAGAAAAGAAAGGATTGTGAAGAAGCTTTTTTTTCATCAGGAATGACACCCTTCTTCACCTGAAGTTCTTCTCCTCAACTCTTCCTTTTTGTTGAAGGAATTTGTGCTGCTTTTCCAGCGTCAGGACCCTCTCATTCATGTCCTTCATGATGAACAGCTGTCTCTTGTGCGGCAGTTTCTGTTGTGTTTCATGAGAGCAGAAGTCCTGAAGCCCTTGACTGCAGAAAAACTGTCATCACTGAAAGTGGATTTGTCTTCCAGCCACTTGCCTCTGGATGATTTGTTTGTAGGAAAAGCAAAAGGTCTTCTGAGGATGATGAATGATGATAAGCAATCATCATTCCGTGCAACTGTTTTGCAAGCATATATCTCTGGAGCAAAAGTTCTGCTTCAGAAGATTCCTCTGGGCAACCATTTTCTTCAGTCTGCTGGTGGTCTTAATCCTAACTGTGAAGCTGATGTTGCAAGGAAAAAGCTGGAAGACCTTGCATCATTTGTGCCTCAGCTTGGTATTGTAGCTGATGACAGTCAAAATGGCAAAGATGAAGCAGATTACTGTCTTGAAGTCCGGAATTTTTTTGCCAGGGATGATCTACCACCATATCAGGAAGGTCAACGGGTTGATGACTGGTGGGCTAATGTCCTTCAAAAATACTCCAGTTCTTTGAAACTGCTACCCAAGGTAGTGAAGGCTGCCCTTTCTTGTTTTCATGGACCAGTGGTTGAAAGTTCATTCAACTTGATGGGAGACATAGTGGATGAAAGGAGTGGGAGGACATCTTTGGAAACTTTTATGCTTTTCAGACTGTCAAGTATGGTCTGAAATCCACAGGCAAAACTTCCCTCCAGTATTTTAGGCGTGAGAACATCAGAAGGGATCCTGTGAACTCAAAAAACTGGTCACAACATTCAGAAAGCTAGGGAGACTTACACCACATTTTGGAGAAAGAAAAAAAGAAGAAAGAAAGAAAAAGTTTGACTTTTCCAGAAGGAACAGATTCGGCTGGCTTCAAAGAGAAAAGCCATTGAACATTACAGACAGGAGGCAAAGAGAATGAGGTTTGGACATTACAAAAAGCAGGCTCTGCACGTGAAGCAGATGGCTGAGAAATCAGGCAAAAAGAAGTAGTCTTCATCTCATTCACATTGCTTGGACTGAAAATTGTATATTGGAAGAGACATGTAACTTAAAATTTGTACATTAAAAGAGACACAAAACTTAAACTCATTTTGTACTGTATTCAGATAGATGTAAAAAGTAAAAGTAGTAACTAATGTAGAAGAGACAGATCATAAAAGAACTGAACAGACATAGTAACTAAACTGGAACTCAAGACATGAAAGAGACCACTACTTCGCTGTGCTGTGCTGTGCTGTGCTGTGTTGGTGATGCTGGACGTGATGACCAAAGTTGCGCAAAATGAGGGGTCTCCTGTGTGTACACGTGCATGTGCTTCACTGGCATAGTAAGTAAAAAACATTTACATAAATTATAATTTGATTTAATGTATGCTACCTAAAGCAATGTAGATATGTACTCATTTTTGCTATGTGATTACTGGGGTTTAAAACCTCCTTTGGGTTGAAGGAATGACTGATAAAGTGATTCTAGGAGAGCTTATTTTGTGGCAGAAATTGCTTAGTATGAAGAACTGAAATTAGTTCAAAGAGAGGCTTTTTTACAGGCTAGAATTGCTGAAAAACCTTCAGCTTCAGGGGGCTTTGCCCCCTGACCCCCACAAGGGGTTTTACCCCTTGACCCCACCAGGGGCGTTGCCCCCTGGACCCCCAAAAATTTCAGGGAAAAACTGTTTTCCTCCAGTACCATGCCTGGTCCTAGCCTCCTCCCAGGCTCAGTGCCAAGCCCACACCACCCGCCTCCCTCAGCCTTTGTTCCACCTTGGGGTTTGTAACCAACCCCTCAAGTGCGAACTCATTCCCAGTCAGAGGTTCTCTTTCCTGGGCATGAGTTTCGACACGATTACCATGAAGGTCGCCCCGACCCCAGAGAGGTCCGCCTGGATTGTGGACCTCATCTCGCGCCTCCGAGAAGCATCGCACACCTCGGCCAGAACTCTGTCCTCCCTCTTAGGGATGATGGAGTCCCTTTATGCCCTCATTCCGCTGGGTCGGGTCCCCAAACGCCAGCTGCAGAGGGAGTTCCGTCGTTGTTGATCCCAGACCTCGGACCGCTGGGACCTGACCATTCCCCTCGGCCCCTGGTTCTCGGGCGCCACGGACGAATGGCTCAATCCGTCCACCCTGATCACCGGCGTTTCGATCTCTCTCCCAACTCAGTCCCTCGAACTATACACGGACGCCTCCAACTCGGGCTGGGGGGCCCACTTGGGGGACAGTCATGCCTCGGGCATAGCTGCCAACTGTCAGGAATTTTTCGGGAATGTCCCGATATCGGAGGTACGTCACGAAGATCAGGAAAAAAAAAAACCGAAAAATGTCCGGAAATTCAGATTGCCGACTATACTTTCTCTTTTAGAGCAATTTTTCGCACCGACGCGGTAATAAGACGCTTTCGTTGATAGACTCGGCTTGCCAGGCAGCCATTTTTGTCAGCCATTTTCTGCGCATGCGCACAACTACCATTACACTTTGAATCGAGCGAGGCAGAGCCATGTCTGCTTTAAAGAAAGACTGTTTCAAACAGGCGCCAAGAAAACAAGACAGGTAAAGTATTCCGAGCAGTACGAAACCCAGTATGACTTTGTCACTAAATCGGACAAAGGTGTACATTTTGCGTTCTGCAAAGTTTGCCGATGCGACGTAAGCATTGGACATGGAGGCAGGAAAGATATCGCTTTGCACTCGACATCAGCAAAGCATCTACAATTACAAGAAAGAGGAAGCAGCAAAGCAGACGCCGAAAATCTCGTCAGTTTTTGCAAGTGCTGTGGGTACTCGGACAACCCAAGCAGAGGTAAGTTGACTTTTTTTTTTACTACGAGTTATGTTTTTCCCGGAAAATAAAGCTTAAGCTTATGAACTCCAGTCCCAGTGGAATGCTTTCCAGTCTTTCTCTCTGCCTGTGGGAGTCTCAGAAGAAGAGAGAGAGGACAGAAAATGGGCACGACTGGCTTCTGTGAAAGTCTGTGGAGAGATGCAGTTTGATCGCCTGGCATACTTCATGTTGGGAATCCTTTCAATTCCACACAGCAATGCCAGTTGTGAGAGGTTATTCAGCCAAGTCCGGAAAAACAAGACCGACTTCCGAGGCTCTCTGCAGTCATCAACCCTGAACTCCATGATGGTTGCCAAGGCAACCATGACTGGAGCTTGTCACCAGCAACGCTTCTCTGAGGACTTCTTGAGAAGAGCTAAGTCTGCCACAGCCATAGGTCTGGCTCAGCCTTGCAGTTCTTCCCACCAAAATTAATTGGGAATTCAAATGTGTATATAGTGTACATAAATAAACCACAAGAATGATGATTGAAATGGAAATCATGTTAAGTGGACAGGATAATAACATTTACAAAGCCTTTGCATAAACTGAATATAGTCAGTGGATAGATTATCATGGCAAGATCCTGAACAAGACATGAGGACATGAAAAGTGGTGAGTGTTGACTGTTTTTAATACCTTTTGTATGTCTTCATATCTTTTGTTTGAAACAAGCCTCTGTCATTAAAAAAAAAAATTAATTCAACATTGAACTATTTTGCTCACCTTTATTTCTAATGTACAAGTTCAAATACATACTTTAAGCCCGTTTAGGCACCTCAATTTTATGTAAAACCTTCAGCGTCTCTGGGGCGTTGCCCCCAGACCCCCACCAGGGGCTTTGCCCCTGGACCCCACTGGGGGCCTACTGCGGCCCCCAGACCCCCGCCTCATTTATCAGGAATTTTGGTTTTCAAAAGTTGGCGGCTATGCTCGGGGATGTGGGACGCACAGATGGCTCGCCTCCACATCAACATATTAGAATTGGAAGCGGTCAGGCTGGCCCTCCTCCACTCCTCCACAGGGGGGGGGGGGGGGGGGGGGGGGGGGGGGGGGGCTCACTCCATCGCCTCTCTCTACGGACAGAGGCCCTCCTTCGCTGGTGCCACGCACGGGGAACCACCCTCCTTGCAAGACACATAGCGGGGACACACGCAACATCCTGGCAGACACACTCAGCCGGTCAGGGACCCTTCTGCACACAGAGTGGACCCTGAACAAGCTGACACTAACCACTGTCTGGGACCACTGGTTCAAGCCCATGGTCGACCTATTTGCGACACGGTTCAACCATCGACTCCCCATGTATGTCTCTCCAGTCCCGGACCCCCGAGCGTACGCGGTCGATGCGCTCTCCCTCCCCTGGACGGGACTCATCGCCTACGCCTTTCCCCCCTCCCCATACTTCACAAAGTGATCAGGAAGGCCAGGCTGGAAAGACCCCAAACTCATCCTCATAACCCCGTGGTGGCCGACTCAGTCGTGGTTCCCGGACCTCAGGTCCCTAACTCACGTTCCCCCTCTCCAGCTAGCCCCTCGGTGGGACTTGCTCAGACAACCTCGCTCGGCCTCCCCACACTCCAATCCCCAGATGCTTCGCCAACACGCTTGGCTTCTATGCCAGCCAAATTGCGACCACCGGTCCCCGCCGCCCCCGCCGACAGACCCGGTCTGTCCTAGAGACCCTGACAGAAGCGGGAGCATCGCAGGGACTACGAGACTTGGCCTCGGCCTCAGGTAGGTCTAGCACAGAGTCCCTCTACAATTTACGATGGGAGAGATGGGTCACGTGGTGCACGGCTAACTCGGTCCCCTACCTACACCCCTCCAACATCCAGTTAGGCAATTTCCTATCCCACCCTTTCGTCCTCTTTAAAACTCTCGGCTAGTTCCATTCGGGGCTACCGATTGGCCGTATGCACCACACCATCCGACAGCTCGGCGGCCCATCTTTCGACAATGACTTTCTCCTCAGAGAACTCTCTCGGGGGGTTGCCCTACGGGAAGCTCAGTCCCCTAGGCGCGCCCCCATGTGGGACCTCTTTCTGGTATTAGGCGCCCTCAGAAAACCCCCTTTCGAGCCCCTCCGCTCCATTCCCTTTGACCTCCTCTCCTTCAAGACCACCTTCCTTCTCTCCCTGGCCTCAGCCAGAAGGCGAAGTGAGATTCATGCCCTCAGCGGGGGACCCTCGGGACATCGCCTTTCACAGAGACGGCTCGGTCTCACTTAAGTTCCTACCTGAGTTCTTAGCGAAGAACCAGGAACCGGGCACGGCCTCTCCTTCCCTTCTGATCCGCTCTCTAGCGGATATCTTAGGCAGCGAGCGGGGTGGGGACATGGACCTGTGCCCCTCTAGGTGCCTCAGATACTACTGGGAGCGTTCCCGCCCCAGGCGTTCCTCGCAGAGACGCCTTCTTATCTCCATCAACCCCAACAACAAGAAGGACATATCGGCGGGCACTATCTCTAGGTGGCTATCCAATACTATCAGATCTGCCTATGCCCAGGCGTACAAAGACCTCCCAGCCCTTTCACCCCGAGCCCATGAGGTCAGAGCGCTGGCCACGTCCTCAGCGTTCCAGCACTCTGTCCCCGTGCGCCATCTCCTGGAGGCAGCCTACTGGCGTTCGGAGAACCCCTTTCATAAACTTTTATTTAAGGGACATCCGCATGACCAGGGCTGATGGTTCTAAAGGATTTCATTTGTGGCGGCCAATGCAGCCATATCGGTCTACCCCAGGAACCATTAGGGTGCTCGGCCCTCCTCCTATTCCTTTAAATTCTGCTATGGTCTGACATGGTATAGTATAGGACGCCAAAATGGGGATTTGGCGTCGTATACTATACCATGTCAGACCATAGCATTAAACGGCTGTCAGTCAGCTCTGTCAGGCCGAAGTTTTGTGGCAATGCAGTCATAAGATAGTCACGTGACGCCCACCCTACTTCCGATTACGGAAGATGCCGAAGATCGTGTACTGTCCGTCATTCTACTTCGGCCTGTCGCCCAAGCAAGATAAGTCTTGTGCTCTGTCTCTCGCCTATACTTTGCCTTTGTGTAAAGATTGCTGTGTTTGCACTCTGTACTCATTTATCTGTGGCTTCCGCTTATATCTTGACGTGTGAGGTTATCGGATGGGCTAGCATTCTAACCTTATTCGCTGAAATTTTCTCGCGATCGTGGTGCTCCCGGTTCTTGTCTATTTGCGTAACCGGTTCGAGGTTGATCGGCATTTTCCATCGCCACGTCCCTCGCGTTTTCTCGGCCTCCTTTGTCCATCGGCCTTGCATTCTCACTCGCCTTTACGGCCTTTTGCCCCAAAATTCCGATTTCTAATCTCGCCGTTACTTGTATCACGATTCCACTATCTCATCTGCGACGATCGCGGGTCGGTTTCGTCGCCATCTTGTTTTGCGCCAGTCTCCATTCCGTGTCGCACCAGCTTTCTAGCCCACGCAATTACACGTGGTTTGTCGTTCGGAAATTGCTTCCTACATTTGTTTACACCCCTCCCATTCATTGCCACATTTTCGATCGGCGTCGTGTGCGTGGCGATCGCATCGCCCTTCGGCATTGCTGTTACACGTGGCGTTTCTCAGCACTTTTGGTTCACGCCACTGTCGTTGCCCACGCACGGTTTCGTTCATCGCTACTGCGCTACTGCGTTTCTGTCACTGTGCGAGCTTGTTTACTTTTATATTTCCATTGTGTTATTGCTATTGTGTGCGCACGGTCGATCGACCTGTATACCCTCCTCGATCGACCGTCGTGTTACGATCGTGTGCTCCGTTTTTCACAACCTCCCGCGCGACGATCGTGAGCCGGTCTCGTCGCCATCTTGTTTTGCGCCGGTCTCCCTCTCTTGTGCACCAACTTCTAACCCTCGGTATTTTACGTGGTTTTTCGCCCTGAATTTGCTTCCCTCAATTGGTTTGCACCCCTTTCTTTCAGTTGTCACAATTCTCGCTCGCCTTCGTGTCCTTAACGATCGCGATCGACCGGCGTCATTGTATTTACACGTGGCGTTACTCTGCACTTTGGGCCCACGCCACGGTCGCTTCTCACGCACTGTTTCGCTCATTTCTGCTGCGCTTTGTGTCCCTGTACGGCTCACCGTCGTCCCCCTCATGCGCTCTCCTCCTCCTCCTCCGTCCCCCAGCGACCCCGGCCATCACCGAAGTTTTCCAGCCCAACCCCGGGGTTTTACTCCCACCTGTTCGTGATCCCCAAACCTTCGGTGGGATGGAGGCCCATCCTTGACCTTTCTCCCCTCAACAAGTTCCTCAGACATACCTAGTTCAAGATGGACACGCCCTCCCAGATCAGAGACTCCATCCATCACGTAGATTGGGCTACCTCCATAGATCTGAAAGATGCGTACTTCCAGATCCTTATTCACCCGGCGCACAGACGTTACCTCCGGTTTGTCTGGCAAGCTCGAGTGTTCCAGTTCAAAGCTCTCCCCTTTGGCCTCTCCCTGGCACCCTTCCTCTTCACGAAGGCGTTCCGATCTCTCTCCCAACACAGTCCCTCGAACTATACACAGACGCCTCCAACTCGGGCTGGGGGGCCCACTTGGGGGACAGTCATGCCTCGGGGATGTGGGACGCACAGATGGCTCGCTCCACATCAAATACTAGAATTGGAAGCGGTCAGGCTGGCCCTCCTCCACTTCCAACATCTATCTCTCTCACCGACTGGTTCTCCTCCTCACGGACAACACGTCGGTAGCCCCCATTACATCACAAAGGGGGGGGGGGGGGGGGGGGGGGGGGCTCACTCCATCGGCCTCTCTCTACGGACAGAGGCCCTCCTTCGCTGGTGCCACGCACGGGGAGCCACCCTCCGTGCGAGACACATAGCGGGGACACGCAACATCCTGGCAGACACTCTCAGCCGGTCAGGGACCCTTCTGCACACAGAGTGGACCCTGAACAAGCTGACACTAACCACCGTCTGGGGAACACTGGTTCAAGCCCATGGTCGACCTTTGCGACCCGGTACAACCATCGACTCCCCATGTATGTCTCTCCACTCCCGGACCCCCCGAGCGTACGCGGTCGATGCTCTCCCTCCCTGGACGGGACTCCTCGCCCTACGCCTTTCCCCCTTCCCCATACTTCACAAAGTGATCAGGAAGGCCAGGCTGGAGAGACCCAAACTCATCCTCATAACCCCGTGGTGGCCGACTCAGTTGTGGTTCCCGGACCTCAGGTCCCTCACTCACGTTCCCCCTCTCCAGCTAGCCCCTTGGTGGGACTTACTCAGACAACCTCGCTCGGGCCTCCCTCACTCCAATCCCCAGATGCTTCGCCTACACGCTTGGCTTCTATGCCAGCCAAATTGCGACCACCGCGATGAGAGAGATGGGTCACGTGGTGCACGGCTAACTCTCGGTCCCCTACCTCCTCCCCTCCAACATCCACATAGGCAAGTTCCTATCCCACCAGATAGGCATTTCCTATCCCACCTTTCATCGTCTCGAAAGCTCTCTGCTAGTTCCATTCGGGGCTACAGATCGGCCGTAGGCACCACCATCTGACAGCTGGCGGCCCATCATTCGACAATAACTTTCTCCTTAGAGAACTATCTCGGGGGGGGGGTGGCCCTACGGGAAGCTCAGTCCCCTAGGCGCGCTCCCATGTGGGACCTCTTTCTGGTTCTTGACTCCCTCAGAAACCCCCCTTTCGAGCCCCTCCGTGCTATTCCCTTGTCATTCTCCCCTTCAAGACCACCTTCCTTCTCTCCCTGGCCTCAGCCAGGAGGCGAAGTGGGATTCAGGTCCTCAGTTGTGACCCTCGGGACATCGCCTTTCTCAGAGACGGATCGGTCTCGCTTAAGTTCCTGCCTGAGTTCTTAGCGAAGAACCAGGAACCGGGCACGACCTCTCCTTCCTGGTTATCCGCTCCCTAGCGGATATCTTAGGCAGCGAAGGCAGCGGGGACATGGACCTATGACCCTCTATGTGTCTCAGATACTACTGGGAGCGTTCCCACCCCAGGCGTTCCTCTCAGAGAAGCCTCCTTATTTCCATCAACCCCCCCAACAACAAGAAAGACATCTCGGCGGGCTCGATTTCTAGGTGGCTATTCTATACTATCAAATCTGCCTATGCCCAGGCCCACAAAGACCTCCCAGCCCTTCCCCCGAGCCCGAGCCCACGAGGTCAGAGCGTTGGCCACGTCCACAGCGTTCCAGCACTCTGTCCCCGTGTGCCATCTCCTGGAGGCAGCCTACTGGCGTTCGGAGAACCCTTTCATAAACTTTTATCTAAGGGACATCCGCATGACCAGGGCTGATGGTTCTAGGGGTTTTCATTTGTGGCGGCCAATGCAGCCATAACAGTTAACCCAGGAACCATTAGGGCGCTCGCCCTCCTCCTATTCCTTTAAATTCTGCTATGGTCTGACATGGTATAGTATACGACGCCAAAATGGGGAGTTTGTATTATACTCCCTGTTTGGCTAAGTATACTTACCATGTCAGACTCTAATGCCCGCCCTACCTTCCCCGCTAGCGCCAAGGTTCCCTGGGGTTGCCTTGCGCGCAGGCCTCGTTGAATGACGGACAGTACACGATCTTCGGCATCTTCCGTAATCGGAAGTAGGGTGGGCGTCACGTGACTATCTTATGACTGCATTGCCACAAAACTTCGGCCTGACAGAGCTGACTGACAGCCGTTTAATGCTATGGTCTGACATGGTAAGTATACTTAGCCAAACAGGGAGTATAATACAAGGTTGAGCGGTTGGTTAGTAAGTTATCCCTGCCAAGGAATCCATGTTATACAGCATGGTTGGTAAGTTACCCCTGCCTAGGAAGCCGTGTTTTGCATTCACACCTGTTGTTTTGTCTGTCGGCAAGATTAGGCAAACCTGAAGAACAGATTTTAATGTAACTTGGTGGAAGATGGAATGTGGTACAAGGACATACCCTGTAAATCCTGTTGTGGATCCAGTATCCAGTCAATCGTGCCAGAGAATCTTCTAATTTGCTTAGTTAACATCATTTTGATATGGGGGAAGAAAAAAACAACATATAGAAAGTATCCAACAGCTTTTAATATTTTGCGTCGGCAACAATTGTGCAATTTTCTTTTTTTTTTTTTTTTGTGTATGGTTTGTTTGTTCTTTTTTTTTTCTTTTAATGAGGTATATTCATTTTTTTTTTCTTTTAATAAGCTATAGATGATTTTGGAAGAATGATTTGAAGCTCAGCGGATTGGCTCTTGCCATTTGAGTCTGTTGTTTCCAAATTGAATATAAACAGCTGTTGATTTTGTGTGTGTTAGTGTACTGTTTGGGCGTGAATCTTTCTTGAAAATAGGATTGTACTTGATGTAATTTTTCACTTGTGCAGGACGCTCAAGTGCGTGCGCGACTACAGGCAGAAGCCCGCCGATTGTCACGTGTGGTGTGGGAACTTTTCATGGTGTTGCCGACCAGCCCGTCTCACCTGCAGGGCTTACACACACAGGTGAAGTGTTTTCCTCTTCTTTCAATGTTGCTCATGCATCAAGAAGAAAAAATGGTGTGTTTGTATAAATGCATTCTTATTTAAGTTGTGCTCTAGGTGAGGGAGGGATGGATGGATGTTTAATTTTTTTGATTGATTGATTGTTTTTCATTTAGGATTATATAGTTGGTTTGTGGGAAGTGAGACCAAGAGTTTCTCCTTGTATGTTCAGCTTTATAGCTACCAATTTTCTTTTTCCTCCGAACAATTACATAGTCACCAAAGAAGTTATTGAGAGCACATTACAAACTTACGAAACTAAAGGGCAGTTTTAAAGAAGAAAAGCAAAGTCCAAATCGCTGTATGTATATTTTAGAAAAATAGATTTAATAGTGGATGTTGTTTACAGTGCATGTACATTGTTAACATATAGTGCTAACCCTTGTGGACATTTGTTTGCTTTTAAAAAGCTAGAACTGTCTTGCATGTTGTAACTGAGTGTGAAGCAAGTGCAAGCACATATGTATAGTCTAGTCGGCTTTCTGAGCCATAGTGATCTGTAAAGCACAGTGATAATTATTCCCATGAAATTATAGGGTCAGACTCGATGTGAAAAACTTGTTTACAATTTTCAGGGGTTCTCAAAAATATTTAGGGGGCCACACACATTATAACTGCTTCTGAGTGTACTGAAACCCACACACACACACACACACACACACACACACACACACACACAAGCGCATTCTGACTGGCTCACACATATAAAAACACAGAGAAGGAATTAGATAGAAATGGATCAGGTGCTATCAGAAAAGTTGAGAAACGCATTGCGAATTATGCTAAACATTACGTATTAAGATTCATGTTCCAGTGTTAATGAAATGGCAACTAAAGTGAATAAGTGTGAACACCTGCACTATATGGATTTTAACAGTGAAACCTGATATGTAGAATGTCCTCTGCGATTATCATCACAAAATTGACACAACATGAGCCAGTTCCGTCAGTACTGAAACATTTTATTTTGCCATACTCCAGTTGCCTTCCAGTGATCACCAGGAACCTGGTGACAAAGATGAAACTGGTGTGAATTCGTGGAACATTTCACGACTCCATGTAGGTTGGCCATTCTTGCACTCTGCGCTACACATTGCTACGTCTGTAATGGAGCCATTTTCATTATCCAAACCAGTCGTGTTGCATAGGTCGCTTGACATGTGTTCATTCACTGGATGAGCACCGGCAAGCCACGGATGAACTGTAGATTTTGTCTCTGAAAAGCCGAATAACATTCAGTTATCCGTGTGTGTTCACCCATGGCTGAATCACGTGATCTTGTGGTCCAATCATAGACTGTTGTTGGTTTTCAGCAGAGAAAAGTTTTTAAAGCGGAAATTGTTCATCGACTCAGAATATCCTAAAATATTGACGAAAGATGTTTTTATCGACTTCGATTGAGGTGGATTGGACGAAAGTGCTTTTACGTGATGCACTGTTCGGAGGTGCAATGCCTACAGGAGAAAATCATTGCGTCACGGTAAATTTTGGTATGTTTTTAGTGACGCAACGGACTGAATTCCAGTACGTCAGACAGGATTTTTTTATGCTTCAGAGACACACATTTGTGTGTAAGAATAATCACTGGCAGGTTTGAAAAAGAAAATCCAAGTCCACATCACTCCAGATTTGTTTGTATAAAGATATAGTAGTGGATGTAGTTTACTGTGCATGAATGTTGTTAATGTGTAGCACTGACCCTTACAAACATTTATTTGCTTTCTAAAAAGCTAGAATCATCTCGCATGCTATAACTGGAGTGTGAAGCAAGTGCAAACACATACATGTATAGTCTAGCTAGCTTTCAGAGCCACAGTGATCGATGAAGCAGCACCTGGACAGCTGAATTGCCTACAGTTATTGTAATAGGACTATGACCTACCACAATAGCACATTGCTACACTTTAAACAAATTGTAAAATAGCACTTTGAAACTTTTTAGGTTTGAATCACAGCACTTAGCAAATGATGGCCCACTTGGGACTTAACATTTGCATCTGCTCAGGTGGCCGGTATGTGAATAAAACGTTGGGTCATAGTCAGACCTGTTTACCCTTAAGACTTTGCCGTAATTTTTACAGAAAAAATCAAAATTACGGGATTATGGCCTTCCCCCCAAAAAATTACGGGGAAAAAAAATCAAAGAAAGAAAATTGTTAAATGCCAAGTTTCATCTGCTACCGTTTCAGCCAAAGGCAGTAAGAAGACATTGCCCAGCGTGCCTTGCATCTTTTTTACCTTACATCTTTAACCTTGTCAAAGATGGCAACAAAGCGGTCTTTTCATGGTGGCTCTTCCAAATCTTCAGAAGTTGCAAAAGTATTGCGATTATGAAGATACTTTTTTTTTTTTTTCCCCTCCAAATTACAGGTTTTTCTCTGAGATAGTACAGGTACACGAATCTGGGTAAACAGGTCCGCACAGTTGAATTGGGGGAGGGGGTGGGGGGGTCTGTAGTGAACTGGTAATCCCCCACCCCCTCCCCTAATATTGGAGGATTGGGGGGGGAGGGGTGGGGGGGTCTGTAGTGAACTGGTAATCCCCCACCCCCTCCCCCAATATTGGAGGAATTGGGGGAGGGGGGTGGGGGGGTCTGTAGTGAACTGGTAATGGATTGGTACTGTAAAGGTGAGTTAGTATAATCTTGATATTTTGCTTGTTTCACGTATTGATTTTTGCATGTGCACTTGGTTCTCAAGTTGTGAAGCAACCAGGCTGTTCTGATTGTGTTGTTAAATCAACGACAGAGTGGGGAGCCCGGCAGTGGGGACGCCAGCAGCAAGGTGGACTGGGACAGGCTGCTCCCTCCAGACAGCCCACACCGCCTCTACTACTCTCTGCAGATCCTGGAGCAGCTGGCCTATGGGAAACCGCCCAGCAAAAAGACCCTGGTCAGTGCATGGCCTGTTGTACTTGACCCCTAAGCTGGTGGTGGTTTGTTGTGGGGAAAACACTGATGGATTAGATGTATGTTTTGGATAGTAGCAGTTGTCTTAAGGATTGAAGGGAGAGAGGAACTAAAAAAAAAACAAACAAACAAAAAAAAAAAAGACAGAGAAAGAAAGAACCCCCTTCCCAAATCCAACAGTGGATCTGTTGTGAAGAATTTATTTATAGATATTAGAATGGGTTAGGAGGAAACTCTGAGATACAAGAAGCAGCATTTGAACACTTTGAAAAACAGAAAGACCCCAAGAAAGCCAAAACTTTGGAAAACAAAGATCATATCGCATAAATATGAAAAATGGATCATTGAGAAAAAGCGAGAGAGAGAGTGAGAGAGAGAGAGAAAAAATAGACGTTTAACCCTCTTCAGTATGCACTTATCTGAGCTTAGTTACAGCGAAAACCATCGGCAAGATAGGTAACTCCATAATTTGAACATGGTTACCCAATTAAAAAAATAATTTAAAAGAGAGGAAAGGAAAGAATGAAATGAAAATATTTTTTAAAATTCCTACGAATATATATATGTTGCTATATCGTAAGTTTGAGGAATGTCACATGAGCCATTTACTCGGGGAAAAAAAAAAAAAATCTTCTTCTTCAGAACTTTCTTCCGAATCGTTGTTCATCATACCTGGAACCTCATCCCAGTCGAAATCTAGGTCACTCTAAGCTTCATTACCCAGCAATTCCACTAAGTCTTATGCCGTAAATCCTACAATTCACAGAATCTCCATCACTAAATCTCATTATAGAACGGCAGAAATCAAAGTTAGCCATGGTGAAAAAACAGCATTTTGACCTCAAAACTTTAAAAATTCGTAACTCGAGAACCACAGCACGCATCGATCGCAGTTTTTTGCAGACGGAAGTAAATGGCTACAGGAAGAAGGAAATCACGTTCTCGCAGGACTTTTTTTTTTCTACGAGAAACATGGTGGCGCCCATTGTTGCCATGTGTTTTACCGGGCGCTGGCAGGCGCTCAGCCTTTTGGCTGTGTGATTTCCAGTTGGGCGCTAGCGGGTGCCTGCTTGTCAAGAGAGTCTAAGAATGTGATTACATAGAAATAGACTCGTAAAATTTGCAAGCATTCATTAAAAAAAGTTTTACATGTTCACATATACATACTTTCAAAGTGAAGTGGTTCTGTTGAACAGATGAGTGCAGGAGGGGGAGACATGCTGGCCTTTGCTTCAGAGAGCAGCTCTGGCTCCACAGAATGGAAGACCAAGGTAGGTACAGTGATCTGTGGACTGACTTGGTGGTTTTGTTTTTCACTGAAAGAGCTGTGCAGTGACCGGGTGTTTTGTGTCCCTCAACTTTTCGATGAGTCCACTACAGACTGGCTTGGTGGTTTGCCATTTCATTTTATGCTGAGTGAAATGTGGACTGACTGGGTGGTGATGTCCCTTTATTTATTTTTTTTTTTTTTTTTTTTTAGCTGAAATGGCATTGGAAGAAACAGCTCCAATACAGTATGTAAAAAAAAGAGAATGCTGAAATCAAGAGCCAAAAAAGAAAGAGAAAGGTAAGGGTCTGGTAAGAAAATTATAGAAAAAAGAATTGTGGCCAGTGTAAGCCAAGAAAGTTCACAGCATTGAGGAAGCAGAGCTCTTGTGTGAATTTCGATGTCGAGTGATGAAAATTTCAGGTGTTGAAGTGGCGTTTGTTGAAAATACTGAAACTGCAAAATAGACTTGGTGAAAAGTTTTCAACAATAAGATGAAGACACCTTTGTGAATTTACCACAATGTTTGCCTTTCACATAACAGTATGTTACCACTTTTCATATTCAGGATTTTTTTTAATATTGAATTTCATACATTTTTTTTCTTTTTTGTTTTGCTTTGCAGTTTGTTCCAAAGGAGGTGTAGCACACTTGCTGAACATAGTGATGAGTGGTGCGTTGCAGCCTCAAGAGGGAGATTCCTGGAGCCAGGTTAGTAGGGAGTTGGCAGGGGGAAGCCAGGCATTTTGTCAGAGATACTTGGGGGGGGAAAAGGAAGAAAGAGTGGATGTCATCCTGTGATATTTGTTCTGTGCATTTGTATATGAAATTGTCTTTGAAAAGAATGCTTTAAATGAACTGTGTTAGAAATCTTTTGCTAATGGTCTTTCTACTTGCATTAGGTAGTGTTTGGAGTGACAAGCAAGTGATACTGGAAATAGTTGTGGCATGAGTATGTTGAAATGTTCTGTTAGATCAGATGATTTAGTTATCGATGTCTTTAGTTTTTACTTTGAAAAAGAATTCCGTTGTGTTCGAATTTGCATTGATTCTTTTATAGTCAAAACTCGCCTCTTTTCCTGTCAGACAACTAGAGCAGTGTAGCAACAGTGAATATGCTTTTAGTTACTTATTATTATTTAATCATTATCATTATTCAAAAAACGATTTAGTAGATAGATGAAACGAATGGCATACCAGGGGGATGGGGAGCAGAAAAGGGGAAGGAGGAATGTAACAATTTCTTTGCTTACTGGGTGGGACTGTTCAGTGGAACCAGGAGTGTCTGGCCTACCTGCTGCGCATCATCACCCAGTTTTCAGCAGAACCCCAAGACAAAGATTCCTTCATGGAAGACACCGACACCCAGGACAGCCCTCGCAAGAAACTGCGTCGCCTTCGCGATGAAAAAGTGGTCATTCCAAGATTAATGCAGGTAATTGTATAGTTTATGTTTTATGCATCATCTGTTGGATTTCTGTGTGAGAAACTTTTCTGCCTCCGTCAGATTTCCACCATTTCATGGTCAGGAAATGAATTTCTTAATTCGCTCTTTCCTCTCCTTCGCTCTCTACCCTTTATGCACTCCCTCCCTTTCCTTATTTTCAGTATCGCTCACTTTTGCCTTTGTAATATATTCACAGGTTTGAATGTATTTCAGAAGATTCACTGTAATATATTCACAGGTTTGAATGTATTTCAAAAGATTCACCATCATACTGTTGCTTGATTTCTACTTGAATTAAAGCGTAAATTTGTGTGACATGTCATTAGGTTCTGGTTGAGGCAAGGATATACTATGAAAAAAAAGATAGAAAGTAGTTCAGTCAAGCAATCTCAAAACAAAATGGAACAAGCATAGGAAGGTTCTTTATCACATGGATAATCTTTGTTAATCTTACATCATTAATTTAGATGGCATCAGTTTCACTTAAGTAGTACTTTTTAAAATCTGTGAAGCTGAATGAACAAATGCTTTTTACTAGCTCTGGGGACAGAAAAATGTTTAGATAAAATAAAACTATTATGTGATCAATTATTGAAAAAAGAAAAGAAAAGGAAAAAAAGTTGAATATGGAAAAATACAATGGCTTTCCTCTTGGACTGAACAGCATTTAAAAATTGTCCTCTTGGTATCCGTTGCTGAACATTTTGTGCTGTTTGTTGCAATGCTTATGGTTGCGATACTCTGTTTCAGTCAACAATGGATCTACTGAATGTTGAAGAACTGCTGAAGATTCTCATGAAGATCCTCTATGAAGCTGCATATCCAGCGTAAGTCTCTCTGTCCCCTTCCTATATCTGGCTGTTTCCTTCCACTGGAAACTTTAAAATCAGTGTAGGTTTCAGAATGAGTTTTTACTTTATTCACTGTTTAAATTGGTTCATGTTAGCTTTTTACTGTGGTGTAAATGCTTGTTGGTATTATTGTTATTTACTTTGTTTAACCCTCTTCAGTATGCACTTATCCGAGCTTAGCAACACCGAAAACCATCGGCAAGATAGGTAACTCCGTAATTTGAACATGGCTACTCAATTAAAAAAAAATAATTTAAAAGAGAGGAAAGGAAAGAATGAAATGAAAATGATTTTTAAAATTCCTACGAATATATATGTTGCTATATTGTAAGTTTGAAGAATGTCACATGAGCCATTTACAGGGGAAAAAAAATTCTTCTTCTTCAGAACTTTCTTCCGGATCGTTGCTCATCATACCTTGAACCTCATCCCAGTTGAAATCTAGGTCACTCTAAGCTTCATCACCCAGCACTTTCAAATAGTCTTATGCCGTAAATTCTACAAATCACAGTATCCCTCACTAAATCTCATTATAGAACGGCAGAAATCAAGGTAAGCCAGGGTGAAAAAACCGCATTTCGACTTCAAAACTTTAAAAATTCGTAACTCGAGAACCACGGCACGCATTGACTCGCGGTTTTTTGCAGACGGTAGAAAATGGCTACAGGAAGAAGGAAATCAGGTTCTCGTGAGACTTCCTTTTCTACGAGAAACATGGCGGCGCCCATTGTTGCCACGTGTTTTTTTACCGGGTGCTGGCAGGCGCTCAGCGTTTTGGCAGTGTGATTTCCGGTTGGGCACTAGCGGGTGCCCGATTGACGAGAGAGTTAATGTAATGATATATGAATGAAGAATAGGGATGAGATGAACTGTATGCATTTGTATTTTGTAAGGAATGCAGTTTAATACGTTCTGTTCATTTTACACAGGTTTGTACACTCCTTGAAACTTCTTGAATTTTTGAGGGCAGATTTCAAGGCCTTGAAAACCCTTGAAAATTAATAAAATGTGGTTCTGTTGACCAAACCTCCTTGAAAACCTTTGAAAATCAAGCGACTGGCTCCAAAAAATTTTAATATGGCAAAAAAAAATGGCAGTTTGATTTTTCTGCATTCAGGTTGATTTAAAGATATTTAAAAACAAATTCTTACAACATCGTCGCAATCCCAGATTGTCGTCTGCTATTTAACCAAGGGAAATAATTTGTAACTTTGTCATTTTTACGTATGTATTGTAGCCTTGAATTTGAAAAAAAATCTTGAAAAACTCCTTGAATTTTGTTCTTGGGAGTCTTTAGGAACCCCTTATTATAGTATGAGGTATAATGTCTTTGTGATTCCTTTCCTCTTGACCAAAGTTCCCAGAGAGATGGACATCTCACGGCAGATTGCAGCCAATCTAAATTCAAGATGGTTGGCTGATACTTGCCTAGTCACACAAGCATGAGGCTGTTACTTTGGTCACACCTTGATTTTATAAGCAACCAAGAGAATGCGGTCTCTAGGGGCATCTCTCGGCAGATGGCAGCCAGTCAGAATTCAAGATGGTTGGCTGATACTTGCCTAGTCATACAAGCATGACGCTGTTACTTTGGTCACACCTTGAGTGTATAAGCAACCAAGAGAATGCTGTCTCTAGTGAGTCAACCATTTGACATCTTGGGAATGAGGTTGGATATTACTATTTTGTGACCTCTCTACAGTGGAAGATCATTGTCAACCATGCTTTACTTGCTCCTGTGCTCACTTTGGCAAGCCTGACACTAATTTCATGCCTTTCAGGGTTGATTTAAGTCCATGTCATGCATCAAGTCCCTTGGTCATGGTGAAGAGTCCTATTCAACAAATCTCTCGGTTGCCATTTTCCTAATGGACCCACTCCAGGCACACCATCATACTTTTGTATCCTTAGCTTGATACTTCCTTTCTCATTACCAGGGTGTCCCTCTCTTTTTCCCAAACACCAGCTGGCTCTCAATATGGATGTGCCCACCTCACTGGAGAGTACACATGCTCCATGCTTCCAGGATTTCAGGGGGAGTGAATTTCCAGTTTTTAACACCATGGAGCTTGAGGCAGTAGGAGAGTTATCTCCTCTTCAGTGAAAGGCCTCAGGAAAGCCTGTTCATCTGTTTACAGACAACACGACAATCATGTGGCATGACAGGGACAGGAGAGGAATGGGAGGGCAGTTGTCTCACCTCTCCCTCCTTTTTGTCATTAGCAGGGGATCAGTCTTGCAGCCAAGCACGTAGCAATTCTCTGTGTGGTTGCAGACACCCGCCGCAGGTCCAGTTAGGTTCTCTGTAGGGAGTGGTCTCGGCAAGCAGCACTCCAAGTTGTGTGAGGTCACTGGTTTCGCTCTGTTGAAGTTCAGTAAGAACAAGTTGTGATTCAACACTAAGTTATCAGTTTAAGGTCTCCCTGGTTCCAGACCCTGAATCATGGGCAGTCATTGCCTTGGTCCGCAGCTGGAAGGTTCTTTGTGTAAATGCATTCCTGTTCGCCCCACTCCCACCCCACCTTCTTTCTCCATTCTGCATTCTGCAACAGGCAGTCAAGGAGGCCTAAGTTTGGACAGCTGCAGCTTATTCTCATAGCTCTCCACAGGTCTGCCTGGTCGTGGTGCATGGACTCTGGAGTTAAACCTGTGTCACAGTCATCTGTGAATCTGTTCTGGAGTTCTCCACTCCAACCCACAAGTCCTCTGCCTTCATATTTGGCTTCTCTGGGATCCCCGCCTCAAACCTCCTACAGAATTTAATGTGTACATATTGATTGTAAAGAAATACTCAGTACTTGTTTGTTGAGAAGTAAGTGCTGAGAAAGTACCTCCCAAAGCTGTTTTAGCTGCATCACAGAAAATGTTACCTTCAAAAGGCAGTATATGCAGAACCAAGAGGGGCATATCATTTTTGTCTTTTGCATTTTTTTTTCAGGGAGTTCCTTACAACAATGTAAATATTGCAATGCTGATCAATTTTTACCTGCCAATACTTACTGATATTCGGCTGTTTGCAGTGACCTGAACCCAGTTGTACCTTTGCTCATGGGGTAGAGCTGAAGGTGAGTAGAAATATACCTACAAGCCTGCAGTTTTTTTTTTTGTTTTATTTTTGTTTTTGATACGTGGGAACTCGAGAAGTTCTAAAGATCAAAATGTTAGGTCAGGTCAGTCAATAACTGATGCTGACATCTATTTGTGGTATTGTTACAGTTCCTATGCATTTGGGTTTTGCGCACCTACATGACGTTGCTTGTTTGTGGGTGAGGCATTCATGGCGTGGAAGAGTACAATTGAATTTTCTCTCTGTTCTTGTTTCTCTTCAGGTGTTATAGTGAAGACTGTGACGCTGAATGCAATTTGTGTGTTAGTAGTGTAGGTCTCTACCAGATTAATTTCATTGTGCATTGAATTTAATCATCAAGCTGCATTTTTCACCCAGTGGGATTAGATCTACATTTTTCCCACCCCCATGCATGTGTTAACTGCAGGCGAAAACTGGTAAACATTCTGCTTGTTAAGGATCAAAATAACTACTGAGCTGGTTGACCACACATGTTTATTTGTTGAATGCTTTGAATTATAAATGCATGGTGTTTGCACAGTTAAGTATGACTGCTTGTAAGAGTGGGAGGGATTAAGTGCTGGGTTGAAGAACGTGGAATTTAAAGTTTTCACATTACGTAGTAGACAGAGAGTTGAATAGCTGTAGTTGTAGTGGCAGGCATATTTGTTCAGCATGCACTGTGACCGTACACTTGGCCTGTGTTTGCAGTTGTAAGCACTGCCTTGTCTTTGCTGGTGTCTGTGGGCTACTCCAGCCACGAGGTCCATGAACTGCAGTCCGCCACACCAGACCTGACGGCCTGGCTGAAAAGGCTCACGCTTGTCGCCCCTGAAGTAAGGCAGTCTTCGTCGTCATAAAGCTGCCAAAAAGCCTGTCCCTCTACTTTCCTGTCTGTGACTGAATCTCTTTCCATATTTCTTGCACTGACCTATTTTCATTACCTCTCTCCTTCCATCCCTTTTCTTTTTTTTTTTTTTTTTTTTTTTTCCCTCTTCCCATGCTCACTCAGTGTTGTCACCTCCATTCTGTTTATTTAAGCTGCCTGCTACATCCAGCTTTGTTCTGTCTGTCCCACTTTTGCTCTCCTTTTCCCCTTTTTTACCATTGTCTTAAATACTCATGCAGCTCATCCTCGTGGTGGTGGGTTATTGTTTTCTTTCTTTTTCTTTTACATGTATTTCCTGTACTTTTTTTGTGTGTCTTATTCATGGAGAAAAACATCTTGATCCAAGATTCTTTATGTAGATCTTTTGGTTTTAACAGACACTTGTGGAAATCATGGACTGACTGATCTTTTTCAGCCCTATGTGCGGAAGGAAGCGGCGATGGGTCTGTACCGCCTGTGTCTGGGCCACACGGCAGACACTGACCACGGCCAGAGGGGCAGGCACTACTACTTGTGCCCATACTGTCCAGCATGCTCACCTTTCTGTCCGATGCCATCGAGTTCAAGCCAGAAAGACACAGCGAGGTAACCAGAAAGAAAGGAAGTGTGGAGGTTGGGTGTGGATTTAATGGAAAGATGATAGTTTGGTCACAAAGTCCAAGATTTTGACAGAAACAGCATAGATGAAGAAGAAACATAAAGGCTGTAAAACATGACAAGGTTAGTATGTTTTATTCCGTGGATGCATTTCTAACATCTTATGAAAATGTATCCCAGAAAAGGATATATTTATTACAATTTCCATTCTGCAATTTTTTTTCACCTGACTGGGAACAGGATGTTATGGTCTTTTGGGTTATTCAGTAAAGTTGCACAAACATTTTGATATTGTATTTACTGTTGTTATCTCCCATGAATTTGTGTTAGAGCTTGAAAAAGATTATGAACATCCAGCAGAGATGAGTATTTTGCTCAGTGGAACAAATAAACAGAAGTGTGAGATTCTCTTTTCTGGCTCCGTTTGGAATAAATAGAATTCTTCCATTCTCTCACAGGAACTTGCTGTATTATTCAAGTGTTGTGTGTTTTTACATCTGCTGCAAACATTAGACAGATTTTAATGAATGTGCATCTGTATTCAAACAGAACAAATCATTTATTTAAAACTGTGTTTTGCAATCTTTGTCCAGTTTTTTTTAAAGTAAATCTTTTGAAGAAGTCTACAACAGTTGTACATGTTACAGTGTAATCGCTTTCCTGGTGAAATAAAATACAAGTTTAACCGTGCATCTTTGTGGAACAGATTGCTGGCAAAGAACCCTTCGGTCCAGGGTGCAGAGACTACTTCTGGCTCCTGAGTCGCCTTGTTGAGGGATACAGCAAACAGCAGGCAACTGCTGAGCAGGTATGTCCTGTATTTCTACTTATATCAGTCATTATACTGATTCCACTTCATGCCAACATTTTTTGTTGAACAAAAAAATAAAGGTCTTTGAAGAATGGGTTGGGCCGTGCCTTCAGTAATGTCATTTCCAGGTATAGTGACCCTCTGATTGTCTCAGGGTTGGGAATTCTTCAGGATTCTTCCTGAAATCTGTTTATCTACCTGAAATCTTTTTTTTTTTTTTTTTTTTTTTTTTTTAAGTGTGGCCAAAGTTTTGTTTTTTCTGGTACACTTGGTTCTTATCCTACCAACATGGTAAATGGACATTTTTTGGATCCTGCATTATATCTTTTTATTGAGAATGATTTATGTCGTTATTGGATTAACTTTGAAAATAATTTTTTTGTGTGTGTGTCTCGCAGTTGTTTTCAAACCCTTCATTCAGTCCCTCTTATCTGTCTGCCATCATCATGAAGGCTGTGACATCAAAAAAAAAGAGAGAAAAAGAAAACCTGTGTATTAACATTACAGTCATTAAAATGTTTGATATGAGTAGTTACATTTCACCTACCATCAAAACTTGAATGTTTCCAATCAAGTACTTTGGCTTATAAGGTATGTTGAATATTCCTCCTTTTGGCAGAAACTCTTCATTTTTGTGTATACCATAGTATTTCAGAGACCAGTTCATTTCTGTGTAAACAATTTCAAGAGACTGTGGAGCAGTGTTTGTCTTAGTTTTCCATTCCCAGTAATTCAATTGGTGAAAGACATAGATGTCCTCTCAGGGGTTTTAGTAGTGAAATTGAAAATTTTTGAAACTGTAGTCTGTATCATGGCTGTGGGCTACAGGGCCACATAGAAATCAATTATCATGAACATGATTGGCTGATAAACACCATCTGTGTTCAGAACCCAGACATCGACTTGGACGACATCGCCAGCCGCTGTGCTAACCTGATTCTGACTCGGCAATACAACGAGACGCGGCATGGTGGCGAGGAGGATGATGGCCTGTGCGGCATGCTGGGTCTGCTCACGTCCATTCAAAAACAACATGCCGCTGAAGGAGTCCCCCATGGGAAGGGTGAGTCACCCACTGTGCAAGCATTGTGGTGGTGGTATGGGAAGATCATAGGCTTCATGGGGAGGGGAGGTAAACATGCTGGTTTTGAGAACAACTGATGACAGAGGAGGAAAAATGCATGCTGAATGTTTTGGCAAGTTTGTCCCCTCCCCCCCGCAAGTCGTTTCTCTACCTTCCCTGACTGAAGTTACCATATGTTTACAATTAAATGTCATAGGGGGAAGTGGGGTTATAGTTTCTGGTCCCGAGTCGTTTAGGTATTATGTGTTGGGGGGGGGGGGGGGCATCTGTAATTGACCATCTTTAAGCTTCACTGGTTAAGGCCCCTTTAAGAACAGAATAGGAGCAACAGGAAGCTTTCTGGCTATAAAATATTTTTGGCGTCATATACTTTACCTTGTCAGACCATAGCATTCAGCGGCAGTTAGTTAGCTCTGAAAGGCTGAATTTTTTTGTGGCTAATGCAGTGATAAGACCATTCACATGACGCCCACGCTACTTCTGCCAGGGAAGAAGCCGATGTCAACTTCTGTTCCTCATTAAACTTCGGCCTCCTGCCTAACAAGGACAGGTTTTATTGCTCTGTCTCGCCTATACTTCTGTTTTTGTAAAGATTGCTTGTGTGCTTGCCTTCTTGTTCTGTTGTGGCTTACGCTAAGCCATGGGTACTATTGCCGCATGAGGCTTACGATTGGCGTTTTATTATTTTTTATTCACGCTGTACAGTGTGACGGCTCGCGACTTCACTTTTCATAGCCATTTGTTCTCCATTCGGCCATATACTCGTCGGTGTAGGAACGCGTCCACTCTTTGTAGGAATGCATCCCTCCTCATCCTTAATCTCTCTTCCCCCTGTTTGCCTTCGGGCCATTGATTGATGTATCTCTGTGTGTTAGTCTTTTCACTCTCGCGCTCCATTTCTGTAAATTCACTTCGGCAATCAAACTCTCGCCAGTCATTCGGGCCGCCATCTTTATTCACGCCACGCCGGTCGATCTTCGCATGGTCATCCATGTTAGTCGTACCTGGTTTAGTGGTACGGAGGTTTCCCCTCCACTTTTCTTAGCACTAGGACAGGTTGATCGAGTTCTTTACGATCTCTCGATCTTTTACTACCTTATTATCATTATTTCTAGTACAGGTTGATTGAGTTTGCCTTACGATCTCTCGATCCCCTGTTAAAGAGAAGAAACAAGCGTTCCTTGTCCTAAATTCTCCTCTACCTAGTCGCCTTTCAGCCTCACTACTCGTATATCTGCTGCGTGTTAGTTTATTAACTCTCGCACTCCGTTGCTTGTCACTTTCGGCGATCGAACCCTCACCGGTCAATCGATCTGCTATCTTTGGTTGTTCCACGCCGGTCGGCATTTCTGCATATTGCCTCACCACATGGTGTCCACCTTCGGTCGCACCTGGTTTGGCGGTATGGAGTTTTGCCTGGGCACATTTATTAGTACCTTATTTATCATTATTACAAGGTAGATTGAGTGTCTTTACGATCTCTTGATCTACCAACTTGTGCACATTTATTAGTACCTTATTTATTATTATTACAAGGTAGATCGAGTGTCTTTATGATCTCTTGATCTACCAACTTGTCTCCACTTTGTGGTCATGTGCTCCGTGTTTGCTCTCCACCATAGCCCAAGATGGTGAAGGGCACCGACGGGTTGAACCACATCGCTTTCCAGAAGTCGCTCTTTGCCCCGGAGGACCCGCGTGCCGATTCCCCAGAGCAAACCATTCTTTCTACGGTAGAACGCATGGCCGGTGTAGAGGGGGGGTTCTGCGCAGGGGACGCGCGACCATCATTTTGATACCTCCTCTACCCGACCGGTGGACACACGATCACTGCGTCCGAAGGGCGAAAGGCAAGCTGCCACCATTTGTAAATTTACTTCAACATTCCCGGCAGTCCAAGGCAGGCCACCCCCAAAAGGGAAAGCCCGCTTTCGAATTCATACCGAATTCGCCTTCTCCCCCAAGGTCCTCGGTGGTATAGTGGGTAGTATCCCCATCTGTCACGCGGGAGACCACGGTTTATTTCCCCATCGGGGAGAGCAGGATTTCCCACCTTACCCGTCGGGGAGAGCAGGATTTCCCACCTTACTGACTGGCTTGCCTTCTTCCCTTCCAACGCATGGTGAGACACGCAACTCTGTCATGCTGCGTTAAGCGACCTTTGGTCTCCGGGGAATTTTGCTGAGGCGCGGACCAGCACGGGTGATGGCATGCATACAGAATCACCACCCGTCACTCGCCTCTATGAGACTGGTGCCATTAGCTCTTCCCCCACTAATAGCACGCAGGCTGATGACGCTCTCCCCACCGTGCACAAGTGCAGTCACCACTGATAAACGAGGAGCGTCCTTACTCCGGTGGCGGACTTATGCCCAGTCCCTGGGACCCCCAAACTGGCCATAACACAGGGTCGTTAGCCACAGGCACTGCCACGCCGGACCTGTGTCACGGACCCCCGGCAGTCGATGTACCCCGGTCGATTGTCAACATTTCCCCTAGGGGTACAGGACGTGGGGAAGTGGACTTATTGGGCTCCCCGCTTGGGCAACATCCACGGTCATGTTCCTCTGGAGGGAGGATCGACCAGCGGGACCATGGGTAACCTGCCAGATCCAAACCCGGGAAGGTGGGGGTTGTTACGATAGGCTACGCTCTCTCGCAACCACACACATACACACACACATCTGGCCCCCATGGAATTTCTGCCCCCGGGCCGCCACAGCCCATTTTTTCTCCGTGGGGACCTGTGGCTCTATGCCCCTCAGAGGGACCAGTGGCTTACAGCAGACCAACAATACCAGCTCCTTGGTCGCATGTGGCACCCAGCCTCGCGTTGGTTCGACCTCGGTCTCCCTCCCTCTCAGGCGCTGTCCAATCGGCAGGATGGATCCACTTCCCTCCCATAGTCCGGCCGCCGATCATGGAGCCATGAGGGACCCCGCCCTCACGTCCTCCCACTACCAAGCTAGGGTGGGACCCTCACACACCCCAGCCGTTCCCACCTTGAGAAGTTTTGTCACAACCTCTTCAGGAAACCGGACGCTCCCGACTCTGAGGATGAGGTAGAGGACTCCTTCTCCTCATCACGCGACTTGTCCACTATTGAGCACTGGCGCCTGGACCTTGTCGGGAGGGAGGCCCAACCCCAGACAAGTTCCTTCGGTGTCCAAATATGCCTTGGTTCTCCTTCCAAGCGGGCTCGCTCAGACTTGTCGCCTCTCAGACTCTTACGTCACTTGGGAGTGTCCGGCAACCCTAGCAGGGGTGCGCAAGTCGTCCCTTCTCCAGGAAATAAATCCTTCTTGGCCTCGGATGCAGCCCCTGTAGGCAAATTCCTCAGGGACCCCCGGAAGGCCCATATCTCCCACATCTCCTCCCTGTTCTCCTAGGACACTCCGGTGACCAGGGAAATTTTTCCATTTCCCTGGCCGGCTGCCGGTTCATCCCCAGTCGGGCCTCCCACTTCCGCCACTATCGCTACCAAGAACCTGGTGGAGTGGGACCACAGATCCAGATCGGGGATCCAACATAACTCTGCTGGACATGTCCTTCGACATGCTCCACAGTGGGTGGAGGAGATCTGGCCGGAGGAGTCTCTGTGTCCTTTGACATTCAGAATTCTGAGACACACCCTGAGACCATATCGTGCTTGTTCGGTGACCCCTTGATGCGACTCCTGGTCAACAGGATCTTGCACCACCTTCGGCTGCGGCGGACAGCACAGCCAGGAACCACTACAATTGCTTGAGGCCATACTGTCACGGGCTATCTCGCCCTGGCGCTTAAGGCGGCCTTGCGGTGCATTCTGGGTCAGGTGCAGTCGCTCTTCAGCGACTATTCGGCTGCCTTCATCGCCCATTCAGTTGAAGAGTGTAAGTAGGCAGCCTCATATGTGGTCAGGCCCCTCTTGGCCTCACCCTCCCAGACCCTCCTTCGCTTCTCCACTCCCCTATCGGACCCTAACGCTATCCCAAGCAGGCCCCATCCCGCACCACTCGGCCCGCCAAGCGCTCTAAAACCCCCTTGCAACCGAAGACGAAACTTCCCCAGCAAAATTTTCATTTCGGCCAGCAGGGACGGCCCTGGAGGTGACTGGAGGACCCAACTATGGGGGCAGCTGGAGTAGGGAGAACTCAGCCCGCTACCCCTCTATCCTCCCACTCTTCTCCCCTCCACCCGGCCCCTCGGCCCCTCTGGCGGGCAGCTTATTCTTGCATGCCCACCACTGAGACATATGGGCCTCAGCCCATGGATAGTAGCGGTCCTACAGGAGGGGCTCTGCTTGCCTTGGGCCCACGAGCGCCCTCCTCTGATAGTTCTCTCCCCCCCCTCTCCCAGCAACCCCTCCCCGGGCCAGGCGGAGGCTCATCGCCAGGAAGTCTCAGAACTCCTCGAAAAGGGGGCCATCACAAAGATCCCCCCATCCCAACCGGGGTTCTACTCCCAACCCCATAAACCCATCCCACAGACAATACCTACGGTTCATCTGGCAATATCAGGGGTTCCAGTTCAGGCCACCCCCCTTCAGCCTCTCCCCAGCAGCCTTCCTATTCACGAAGGTCAATGAGATGGGCCTCCCTGGCCAGACAGGAGAACTTTCGCCTCCTGGTGTACCTGGACGACTAACTTGTCCTGGGTCCCTCCCGGGCATGGTGTTAATCCCACACTAACCATCCTGTATGCCTCTGTTCCAAACTAGGTTGTCACCAACCCCAACAAGTGTGAACTCAATCGCAGTCAGCTGTTCTCCTTTCTGGGGATGAGTTTTGACACACTCCCCATATGGTCTGCCCCACCAAAGAGAGGTCCACCTGCATTGGGGACCCTCATCTCCCACCTCTCCTGCCTCCGCCTATCCACTCACACCCCGGCCAGAACCCTTACCTCCCTCCTAGGGATGATGGAGTCCCTGTCGTCCCTCATCCCCTAGCACCAACTCCAAAGGGAGTTCCGTCGTCCATGGTCTCTGACCGCTGGCATCAGTCCATCCCCTGGGTCCTTGGTTCCAGTGGGCTATGGAAGAGTGGCTCGACCCCGCCACTTTGTCCCCCGGGGTTCCCATTTCCCTCCCAACCCAACCCCTGGACCTCTACACAAACCCCTCCAACTCGGGCTGGTCGCCCACTTGAGAGAACCCTCATACCTGAGGAGTGTGGGACACACAGTGTGGGATGCACATTCTGCCCGTCTCCACATCAACGTTCTGGAACTGGAAGCGGTCAGGCTTGCCCTCCTCCGCTTCCAAACCCAGGTCTCGCACCGACTTGTTCTCCTGCTCACGGACAACACTTCAGTGCCTTATTATGCCAACAACAGGGGGGGGGGGGGGGGGGGGGGGGGGGGGGGGGGGGGGGGGGGGGGGGGGGGGGGGCTTGCTCGCTCCCTCAGCCTCACTCTCCAAATAGAGGCCCTCCTCCACTGGTGCCCACGTGGGGAATTACCCTCTGCGCGGGACACATAGCGGGGGACCGTCCTCCACACGGAAGGGACCCTCAGCAGGCTAACCCTCAGCTCAATGGGGAACACTGTTCAGGCCCAGGGTTGCTCTCCCTTCCCTGGTCTGGCCTCATAACATACGCCTTCCTTCCATTCCCAATTCTCCACAAGGTGATCAGGAAGGCGAGACTGGGAAGACCCAGGCTCAGCCTCATCACCCCGTGGTGGCCGACCCAGTCTTGGTTTCCAGACCTCAAGTCCCTCCCCCATGTTCCCCCTCTCCAGTGAGCGCTCTTGGGGACGGCCCTTTGCGCGGTTGGCTGGGCTATAAGCAACATTATCTTATCTTATCTACTCATGGGGACATGCTCAGATGCTCCACCAGCTCGCATGGCTCCTATGCCAGCCCAATTGCAAGCATCTGCCCCCCCTCCAGACAGACTGAGCCCAGTCCGTCCAAGACATACCCGCTGGGGCTGGGGCCTCACAAGACCTACGGATTAGCGACGGCTTCTCACAGAGCCAGCACTGAGCCTCTCTACTATTACCGATGGGAGTGAGGGCCTCCTGGTGCTCAGACAACTCTGTTGCCCCATCTCACCCTTCCAATATCCAGATAGGCATCTTCCTATCTCACCTATCCTTTGTTAAGGCTCTCGGCTAGCTCCATTTGGGGCCACAGGGAACGCTCGCGCCCCAGGCGCTCCTCCCTGACTATCTCTAGATGGCTTTCAGATCGGCCTACGCCCAGGCATATAAGAATCTCCCCGTCTTATCTCCCCGGTCCCATGAGGTCAGGGCGCTGGCACTTTTGCAGCGTTCCAGCACTCTGTCCCCTTGCGCCACCTCCTGGAGGCAGCAAAATGGCGTTCTGAAAATCCCTTCATAAAGTTTTATTTAACCCTCTTCAGTATGCACTTACCTGAGCTTAGTTACGCCGAAAACCATTGGCAAGATAAGTAACTCCGTAATTTGAACATGGTTACCCAATTTAAAAATTAATTTAAAAAGAGAGGAAAGGAATAATGAAATGAAAATAATCTTAAAAATTCCTACGAATATATATTGCTATATCATAAGTTTGAAGAATGTCAGATGAGCCATTTACTCAGGGGAAAAAAAAATCTTCTTCAAAAAAAACTTCGAATCTTGGTATTATCCTACAGGAACTTCTTCAGAAACTTACTTCCGAATCGTTGTTTATCATATCAGGAACTTCATCCCAGTTGAAATCTAGGTCACTCTAAGCTTCATTACCCAGCACTTTCACTAAGTCTTATGCCGTAAAACCTACAATCATAGTATCTTCATCACTAAATCTCATTATAGAACGGCAGAAATCAAGGTTAGCCATGGTGTGAAAAACAGCATTTCGACCACAAAACTTTAAAAATTCATAACTCGAGAACTACGGCATGTATCGACTCATCATGTTTTTTTTGTAAATGGAAGTAAATGGCTACAGGAAGAAGGAAGTCATGTTCTCGCGAGACTTCCTTTTCTATGAGAAACATGGCGGCGCCCATGGTTGCCAGGTGTTTTACCGGGCGCTAGAAGGCGCTCAGCCTTTTGGCCATGTGATTTCCGGTTGGGCGCTAGCAGGCGCGCGCTTATGAAGAAGGTTAAGGGATATCCGCATGACCAGGGCTGATGGTTCTAGGGACTTCTTTTGAGGCTAACGCAGCCATATGTATTCCACTGCTAACCCCAAGAACCATCAGGGCACTCAGCCCTCCTCCAATCCTTTAAATTCTGCTATGGTCTGACATGGTAAAGTATATGACGCCAAGATGGGGAGCTTGTATTATACTCCCTGTTGGGCTAGTATACTTACCATGCCCACCCTACCCTCCCCGCTTGCGCTGTGGTTCTCGGGGTTACCTTGTGCATAGGCCTCTTTGAATGAGGAACAGGAGGTTGACACCGGCTTCTTCCCTGGGGGAAGTAGGGTGGGTGTCACGTGATGGTCTTACTACTGCATTAGCCACAAAAAATTCAGCCTTTCAGAGCTGACTAACTGCCATTGAATGCTATGGTCTGATATGGTAAGTACACTAGCCAAACAGGGAGTATAATACAAACTCCCCATTTCTGTCCTCATAATTTATTCTGTGACTTGGAAACAAAAGACATGGAAATTTGTCTTGATACGAAAAAGTCAGTCAGTTATTCATGGAAACATGTGGAAACATAATCAATAACAAAAGTATGCTATACTTGCCTTGACAAAAAGCTCCTTTTGATTTTGTTTTCAGGCTTTGGTGAAGGATTTGTTCTCATGCTGCTTTGCCCTGCCCACCACTTCAGAGCGAAACTTGCCACGTTGCAAGAGCTCGCTGTCCCGCTCATCCTGCTATGATCTGCTCATTGAAATATGCAAGGGCAGCAGCGACAACTACAGCATCCTGCAACAGCTGTTGTTGGCACAACACACCAAAGGTACAGATGATTTGGTGGTTCTTTGTTTCATGTCTGTCCATATTTCATACAACACTAATAGAAAAGGCAGAATAGTTGTAGCTCAAAGCTGCAAACTGTTGTCAGTTTTCCAGAATTTCACAATTTTAGAAGTCATTCCCCAGATCCAGAATTTTGTGTAAATATCCAGAGTTCCAAGATGCTTTAAGATCATAGTGAAGGGGTGGGGGTAGGTTTAAGGTTATTGTCTTACTGCAATTGATAAAACATTGCAGAATAAGACTTTAAATGGTGTTTGTTTTTCTTTTAATAAATTTTGGCTGTATTTTGTAGAAAAAAGATACTTTTTTATCGACGTTTGCTAGATGAAGTGATAGGGGTTAGGAAAGGTGTCATTCAAAAGCGCAATTTCCTCTTTTTTTTTTTTTAGCCCACTCCTTGCCATTTTAAGTCCTGGTACTGAAACTCCAGAAGTTTGCAGCTGTGGTAGCAACAGTAGAATATACTACAGCCTTTTTGAAGTAGAACAGTGATTAAGGTGATTGAACTTGAATACTTTCTTCACACATGCCAGTCTCAACAAATATGATTGAAATTTAATACTTTCTTCATACATGCCAGTCTCAACAAATGCATTATCCCCACTTGGCGAGGAACATGGCACACATCAGGATTCTTATAGGAATTTAAAGTGGAGTGCGGGGGAGCAAAGGAAATTGTTTAACGTTTCGTTTTTTTTTTAATTGTGAAAAGAGAAAATAAAATGACCAGGGATGAAAACTTTTCCGCCGTCTCCGCCGTTTTTTTTTCGCATCTCCGCCGAAAAAAAAAAAACAAATCTCAGCCGAAAAAATATTCAAAGAGTGAAACTCTGAAACGATCTCAATTTGTCTGCACAGCGAATTTCTTCTCAGTCGGTAATGTTCTCAAACGGCGTAGTTCTCATTCTGCTCCCTTCCAGTGTCATTTCTCATCATGGCGTCGATTCACAGTGAGAGGCTGCCGCCAGTGAGTGAAAAAAAAAAAAAAAAAAAAATGTGAACCACTAGAAGACCGAGTGTGCTGCGGAAGGAGGGTGTGTGACCGCAGAGTCGGGATGTAATTGGCGTTGTAGGCTCTGCTGTTTAGTTGAGTGCCGGCCGGCTGGATGGCCGAAATCTCCGCCGAAAAAAATATTCAAAGAGTGAAACATGACAAAGATGGCGAGTTTGAAGCATTTTGTGAACCTTGCCAAAAACGTGTCTACTTTGGTAGTCGTGGCTTTGTGGCAATCAGAGATCACAAGGGAGCGACCCAGTCATCAACAGAAAATTACAACATTACAGCATGTTTTCAGATCATTGGGTATGCAACAATCTACGTTTCATTTCCAATGATAGTTTGGCTCCTACTCTGATTTTTCTACAAGTTCCATTTCCATGATGGTTTGATTCAATCAAACTCCGATTTACTTAATAGGAAAAATGAGTACTTTGAAGTCCTTTTTTACAACAACAAAAAAAAATGATAAACACTCAAGCTTTCGAGTTTTAGACCCTTCATCAGGAAACAGTAAACACAAGGGAAAAAAACAGGATAACAAAACAACGGAGGAAAAAAAAATAGAAAAAAGTTCGAACCCACTTCGACTAGCAGTCTTCAAGGCAAGGGAAAAAAAACGTCAAAGTGATGAAAAAGAACATAAAAAAAGAACAAATGACATCAATACAAATTGATGTCACAACAGTATTGTGTAACACTTTTCCTCTGGTAGCACAGCATAAATGCAAACATTTGCTACATGTGTTAGGTCTGTAGGTTTCTGCTGACAGCCCCCCTATGAAATCCTTTTCCCCCCAGCCCCCCCCCCCCCCCCCCCCCCCCCCCCCCCCCCCCCCCCACACACACACACACACACACACACACACATCCAATATACTTATACTTCCCCTCTCCTCCTCCTCCCCCAACACCCACCCACCCACCCCCAATCTCACCCCCAACCTCACCCCACAACACATACCCCACACACACACCCCCCCCCCCCCCCCCCTCCCCTCCTGCTCCTTACCCCCCCCCCCCACACACACACACACACACACAAAAACAACACAAACAAGCACACACACACGCGCACACACACACACACACTGGTCAAATGGGGGAGGGGGGGGGGGGGGGGGGGGGGGTACTGTTGTGACATCATTTGTTTTGATGATTTCATTTGTTCTTTTATGTTCTTTTTTTTGTCCGTTGTGTTTACTGTTAAGTGTTTCCTGATGAAGGGTCTTAGACCCGAAAGCTTGAGTGTGTGTGTGTGTGTGTTTAAAGGACTTGAAAGTAATCATTTTTCATATTGTGTTTATTGCAGTCCAGCAGTTGTTTTTATACATCTGGTTTACTTAGTTTGATTCCCACTCAGATTTACTTGTCTACAGGCCTTATTCTTTATGTCCTGAAAGCACTGTTTGTCAAATTTTCTACAGCTACAGTTCTGAGGATTCATCATACTAAATGTTTGCTTTGCCTCAATTGACATAGTTTCTTTCCATGTCAGTCTCAGTCTCCATGGCGTTGAAATTTGTTTTATGGAATGAGTTGTTTAGAAGCAAGAAAGTGATTTCTAAAGATTTTTATGCTTATTTAGTACAAAATATGCTTCAGCTTCAGGAGGCGCCGCCCCCTGACCCCCGCCATATTGTTGCCCCTGGGACTCCACTGGGGGCCTACGGCAACCCACAGACCCCCCACCGATCTCCTCTTTTTTTTTTAAAAACTGTTTTCATCCCTGATGACAGTTCATCTGCTGTGGGCCAGTATGCTTTCATTGATGATGGCCCTTCCTCTCCCAGCTTAACTCACTCCATGCCTTGAGTTTTTCCCCTTGCTAAACCCTGAAAACCCAGGGTTTGCATAGGGTAGGAAAAACATTTTCATGATTATAAATGAGCAGACAGGCAGTGAGTGCAAGCAATGTGTATTAGTATATATTTGAACAAAGAAATCTCTGTACTCGAGTTTCGTACCCGACAAGTGATGCGGATAGCGCAAATTTTCAGAATCCGAATCCACGTATGCGGACATTGGCATTGTACGCTTTGTCGTACGATGTTCACATTTTCAGACAAAAGAAGCGAGTGAGTTAAAGATGTGTCATATTAATTACTCAGCATTTTGGTCTGATACTGTGATCCAAGACAAATGCAGGTTAATATTTTAAATGTTTTCAAAAGTAGAGGCACATGGGAAAAATTGTCATATCCCTATCCCACCCCCTTCAGAATTTGAAACAAATACTGATCCGTTCTGTGTATGGTCAGATTCTCACCTGCCCTACCCATTTGAGTACTGGCCTCAAGACAATGGACGCAGCAAGGCAGGATTCTGTGGCATTCAGAACCTGGGGGCAACATGCTACATGGCGGCTGCTCTTCAGTTCATCTTCATGATCCCAGAAATGAGAGAGGCTATTTTGCAAGCCAAGGTCAGTCATTTGAAAATGGTTGTGTGTGTGTAACAACAATGGGCCCCAGGATGATGAACATAAATGGAATGCATTCAAAATGTGTATCAGCATTTGTTTGACAAATATGGATGGGTGAATTGATTAAGCTTTAACATTGGTTTCGGATTTTTTTTTTTTTTTTTTTTTTTTTTTTTGTATACTGATGTAACATGTGTTTTCAATGAACATAGAATCTTCCATGCAAGAGGGAAAAAAGATGGGGGGGAGGGGGTGGGGAGATCTTTTGTGGAAAATGTCTTAGTTGAACATTTCATTTTCATAAGGAGAGGGAGGAGGGATCTGTACTGAAGATTGTTATACCTAGTTGTTAAAAACAAGTGGTTGTGTTCTCAGGTATTGTGATGGGACAGATGAATGGTGTAGATAGCTATGAAAGATCTACATGCGAATGTAATTGAAATCCTGTTTGTTTCGCAGCTGTCTGAGTGCGTTCGCCATCATGACATTCTGAGGGAGCTTCAGAAAATGTTCGCATTTCTGCAGGTAATTGATGATTTCTCACTTCTGTGCCATTGTTTGGGGGTTTTCTTTTGAAGTTACAGCAGTTTACATATGGACCAGATTCATAGAAATTGTGGTATTACAAGTTAAATCTTGTTACTTCTCTGAAAAAAGATGAAATGTTTTATTGACTGTTTTGATTTTGATTCATGACTGATCACTGATGTTAAGCGTTCCCTAAGCTGCTCTGGTTCCCCTGAAGATGTTAGATTTGTGTTTGACCAAACAAAACTTCAGACAAGATGTTTGATCATTTCTCATCCACTTTTGTATGTATGTTCTTTCAGTAATTTAAGTCTTTGAAAGAGTATGCATGCTTTATTACAGGAAAGTGAAAGGAAAGCATATAACCCAAGAAGTTTCTGCAAGATGTATAACATGGGCAACCAGCCCCTGAACACAGGGGAACAAAAGGACATGCAGGAGTTCTTCACAGATCTGCTCACCAAAATGGAGGAAATGACGCCCACATTGTAAAGAAATTTATTCTTGGCACCTCACATTGTTCAGTGTGGAACTATGGCAAGTTATGACCAGTTTATATGCTCTGGTGGGGCCTCGAAAGTGTCCGTTTTTAAGATATTGTCATATGCAGCAGGTTGTCTCTTATACCTTACCAGATCAGAAGTTGTAAAGAAATGTTACAAACGTTTATTTACTCTGTGTTGCTAATTTGAAATCCAGTATGAAAATACTCCATAAGTGTGCAGTTTAGAAATGTGAGCTATGATTTGTTGGTGAAAAGAAGGTTGAGAGAAAAGGGGCATACTAAACATTTGGTATACGAAAATTTTGGTAACTATGTTTGTTTGTATGTGACACTGTCCTTTGAAAAGGATAGTAAAACAGTATGGTTAAATCTAAATACCTGTTGACAGATTGGTTGTAGGTTTATTCCTTGAATTAAATTCGTTGTTACATTGAGTTTTCATTCATCTTAGCACTTAGAGAAGACAGAGTGGAGATGGGTAGGGACAGAATTTTATCACTTAAAGTAATTTTGTGATACACTTACCTGTTCAAACAAGTACCATTGTCCCACACTAATTGGGAATTGTTTGGACAGGTAAGTATGACAAAAATGAAAGAAAGAGAGTAATACCTGTACTAATGACATTTCAGAAAGTGAAGATCAAAGAAATGTTCCGCGGCGTCATCACCAACAGCGTTGTGTCACTGGTAAGAAAATTCATGGGGACATAACTTTACCTAATTTGGTTACAAGGTTTGCTTACATAGAAAAGGAGATGATTTGTGTTTCATTGTGTGTGGCTTTGTTTCCTACAGTTTCAGATGTATAGTTGGAAAAGTCCTTTGTTTCATTGTGTGTGGCTTTGTTTCCTACAGTTTCAGATGTATAGTTGGAAAAGTCCTTGTTAAATGCTCAGAAAGCAAATGCTAGTAAAGATGATGCTGGTCTGAATTGCATATGAAATGCTCTTGGAACAAGAATGCTTGGAAACTAGCATAGGATTATGAATTATATCTAACAAAAAAAAAAAAAAGAAAGGAAGAAAAGAGCTCATATTTATCCCAATTTATTTAGATTTGGCTCATACAGAATTGATTGTGAGACACATTTATTTGCAGTGTTTTGTAAAGACAAGAAACATTGATTTCGTGGCTCACATACAGCATGCGACTTTGCCACGGTGTCGTTCGAAGAAGTGTTGAGCGAGACTGGCCGAGGGGTCATACATTTTATTGTCATCGCATTATTCCACCTTCGTTTTGATTGTCCTGGAGGAGGGGTGGGAATAGTGAGGTGGGGGGAGGGCTTAGGAATGTGCATATGTAAGAAAAAGAGTAATGTGACTGAGTTTGCTTGTTTGTATAATTTTTTGATGTTGATTATTAGTATGGCTTGTTTCAGTTCATATTTTTATATCTATGTGGAAAAACTCCCTAGTTTTGCATAAATATTATTTCATTCACATGTCCTGTGCAGATTTCTGGGTTTTGTTATTTGTTCTTTTCCCTTCATTTCCTTTCCTCTTTTTCCCTCACTCCCTTCCTGTTGTTTTCTCTCTCTCAGTCTCTGTCTTTCCTCTGTCTGTCTGATCTTTTGCTTTTTGCCAATTTTCCCAATTTGTTAAAACTCAAATTGTTTACACACATTTAAGATTCCTGTTATTTCCTTTCATTATCAGTCATCTTTAGAAGATAGGCAGCAGGGTATGTTCAGTTACATGAACCTGTTTGTAGAAGGGTTTTTTTCAAGTGAACAACAGCAAAAGAAGTTCTACCGTAGTGTCTAGGATAGCACATATTCGTTTTTTTTGTTTTTCATTCTTTCGTTCCCAGTTATCATCTTCCAACAGCAGAAAAACAGGTTATATGCATATTAGACCATTGTTTTGTAGGGTGCTAGTTGCATTCTGTTTCCTACTGTGGTGTTGATGAGGGAGGATGAATTTATTTGTAATGCAGGACTGCCCCCATGTGAGCCGCACCTTTGAGGAGTTCTCCACCATCCGTTGCCAGGTTTCTGACATGAAAGATCTCTATGTAAGTTACCTACTCTCTTTTCTTTAATGGAAATACCACTTTTTCAAAAGTCTCTCTCTCTCTCTCTCTCTCTCTCTCCTCTCTCTCTCTCTCTCTCTCCCTCTCTCTCTTCTTTTCCTCCATCCATCTTTATCTGCATCTGATGTGTCCCTCCACCACTCTTACTGTCGTCATTTCCTGTAACTCTTCCTCTGTCTGTTTCTCCAGGATGTTTTCTTGTGGGTGTAAAACAAGTGTTCTTTCATCAACAACAACACGTAATGTTCCATTTGGTTTTCAGGCATCGTTGGACTTGGTGACGGTCAAAGACTGCCTGGAAGGAGACAACAAATATGAGTGTGGAAAATGTGAGGGCAAAGTCAATGTCTGCGCAGAAAAAAGGTGAGTTGCAAGCTTTGCAGTTGTCCGTGATTTGTATTGTGTCGTAGTCATGGCTGGTTGCCTTTTTTCCCTGCTTCTGTGTTGGCATTGTTTAGGTGCGAGTCTGAAGAGAGAACAGATGCTTACTCGGTACTCTTTGTCAGCTGCTGATGACCATGACTTTATCAGCATCATAATAATACAAATGTTTTACAGTGATGACCAGAGCAGAAAACAGAATAGTATTTTTGTACATATGTATGAAAGAGTTGGTGAGCCACCATAGTGTGATATTCTGTCTTTCATTTGCATACTTCTCCTTGTTCATCCTTTTCCCCTAAACCCCTCCCTCCATCGTTTCATTCATGTCTCTCATTGGCTTGCATCATGTCAGTGAAAGAAAAATGTGTGCCCAGGGCATGTTTCCGCAAGCTTCCAGAGGTGCTGTGCATCAACACCATGCGCTACTCGTTCAACTTCAACACCATGATGAAAGAGAGAAGCTCAACTCTCACTTTTCCTTTTCCCCGTGCCATTGACATGTCGCCTTACATGGAGCATAAACTGCTGGGACCTGACAAAATGAAAGGTAAGATAATAGGATTGACAGCAGGTGGAGGTGCAGGATTTAACTTACATTGGAAAAAGGAGGCCACATGCTGACAGAAAACCAGACACGAGACTTATCCTGCTTTAACTTAAAATCAGATTTTAAAATGTGTCCATGGCATTGAAGATTTGCTTGAATTGCTGAGAAAGTGTATGTGTGTGTATGTTCGTGTTTTTATAGATGTGTACATATATATATAGAAAGAGATCATTGGAGGACACCTGTCATATCACAGTTGGTGGTAGGGGACCTAAACTGTTTCACAATCCATTTATTCTGTTCTGGTTTCTCGACACTTCTACCTCCCTATCGCCCAGAAATTTTCAGGGTTTTCAACTTTTCAAGATGTGATTTGGGTGTGATGATTTGTTTCCCAAATCCTTCAGTCAGTTGCAAATAAACAAACAAAAGAACGACTAGAAGTATGAGAGCAGAGCAAGAGAAACTGTTTGGAAATTTGAGAGCCTATAACTGTTTACTTCTATGCCACTATATTTGAAAACAGATGTTGGATGTTTAAGTAAGAAGAGAATGTGAGGCTGTATTCTGAAACCAAACACCATTTGTTAGATAAATGTTGTAGTGCCATAATGGAATACCACAAGTGTTCCTAAATTTGATTGAAATAAAGTTTATATGATAAAAGAATTCATTGTCATTTGTTTTAGAAATTGTGTGCATTTATTTTTTCAAGAATCACATGTTCTAGATGTTATTTGTTTTTCCTCTCGTAGACTGTGATGAGCCTGATGCCTATGGAGTGACACACCCCCGTGACAGTGAAGACGATAGCTTTGAATACAAGCTGTCTGGGGTGACTGTTCACACTGGCACTGCTGATGGTGGACACTACTACTCCTTCATGCGTGGAGACTTGGACAAGGAGGACCAAGGGGAACCCGAGTCTTGGTGAGACTTTATTGCATTTGATTGTGCTCATCACGGAGGGGAAGGTTGTGAGGATGGCGCGATTTAACAAGTGTTGTACTTCTGAAAGAGTCTCGTTGTGCCTCTCCTTGGTTCTCTTGACTCACTTCCTCTACAAAAATGGACTGATTACAAATTGTCTTTGGCCGGTTGCAGGTGTCTGAATTGTCAAGCTCCTCCATATTTTTCTGATCTCCTAGTGCAATAAGTTTCAGTAATAACACAGCAGAAAAATGCTGAACAAATCTTTCTCAGTTTCTGCTTATACTACTTGTCAGTTGAATTGTTAATTTTTTTTTTTTTTTTTTTTTTTTGTTTAGATTACATTTTCTGTTATAGACTGTGATTTCTCTCTTTTATGCAGTACTTTGTCTTATATGATTTTATGCCAGACATAGCTTAGTAAGACTGAAATTACATTCATTTTGATAGTTTGTGGAGTTGAATCAGGAATTATTAGTATTTCTTTCAGATCGAGTCAAACTCTTACAGCACAGACAGAATCGAGTACCACTTGGTTTGAACATGAATTTATTAAAAAAATTCATTCAAAACATAAACATCCCATGTTTTTGTAAAATAATGTGCTGTGGTGACATCAGCATTCAGTTTCCTTTTCTCACCACACTATATAAATGTGCATTAACATGAATGATTTTAAACTGGTTTATTGGCAGGTTGCTGTTCAACGATGCTGAGGTGAAACCGTTTGATGCCAGCCAGATTGGAGTGGAGTGCTTTGGTGGGGAGATGACGGTATGTGCACATTTTGATCGTCGTTATTACATTATTTAACAAAAAGCAAACCATCTTTACTGAAAATCTATATTATGGTATTTGACAAAACAGTGAGGACAACCATTTCCAGTTTATAAGTAGGTCGAAGCCTTAAAATGTGAAAACTGAGTATGTTTTTTCACATAACTCAGACCTATTTACCCTTATGATTTTGCCGTTTTTTTTCACATAACTCAGACCTATTTACCCTTACGATTTTGCCGCAATTTTTACAGAAAAAATCGAAATTATGGCCCCTCCCCAAAAATTACAGGGGAAAAAATCAAAGAAAGAAAATTGTTAAACGCCAAGTTTAAAAAAAAAAAAAAAAAAACGCTGAGTTAAAAAAAAAAAAAAAAAAAAAAGTTTGGTCTCCTACCGTTTCGGTCAAAAGCAGTAAGAAGACATTTCCCAATGTGCCTTGCGTCGTCTTTACCTTGTCAAAGATGGTGACGAAGCAGTCTTATGCGCCAGTGGCTGCTCTTCTGAATCTTCAAAAGTTGCAAAAGTATTGCGATTATGAAGATTACAGTTTTTTTTTTTCAAGTTACTGGTTTTTGTCTGAGATATTACACATACACGAATTGGGGGTAAACAGGTCTGCATAACTGATACAATTGTTCTTTGATTTCTTTTGTTTCAGAGCAAGACATACGATTCAGTCAGTGAAAAATTCCTTGACTTGTCGTATGAAAAGGTAATTGTTTCTTATTCTGTCATGGATATCCAGTATTAATGTAGTGCATGTGTTCGCAAGTGAGCTTTACTGTAATGGAGCACTGCATAATAAAATCGGTCCAAGTGAAAATAGGGTGTTTTGAAAACTCAGAAGGCAAATCACTTTACTTTCCTATCCTGTGACTAAATGTACGCTTTGTGTGTAAGTGTGCGTTTGAGAACAACTTACCATAAAAGCATCTGTCTACTGTGATGTTGATCTTATCATTGGTGATGTCAATCTGTTTTACAGTACATTCAGGCAGTAATCACTGTGCAAATAGATGTGTTGATGGAACTTTTTTTTTTTTTCAGACCAACAGCGCTTACATGCTGCTGTACACACGACAGAGGAAAAAGCGAGAATCGAGGAAATACAACTTTGAACTCTCTGCAGAACTGGCAGCTGTAAGTCTTTTTTCCCTCCTGTAGAGTGTACTCTATCAGTGGCTTTTTTCACCGAGATTTGATGTGGTTTAATTGTTCCTACTTGTAGAAGGTTACATTTAAAGTGCGTATGATCATGAAAGAAATGGAAGAACTTTAACATGGGTGTTACATTTAAGTTATAACAAACTGGAATGAGCCACAGGCCCATTGCAGAGAGAAGGCTGTATGCTCGTCAGAACCAAATGAGTAAACTGCTTTCATACAGTATTGAGGAAAGTATAGAATGCAGTTTTGTCAAGTATTCGCAGTTCAAACGGGCTCTTTTGCATAGCATCATAGCCATCTTCATCAGTCATCATGAAGTTTACAGAAATTGTTCAAGATGGGCTTCATGGCATCGTTGCTTTCAGCTCCACCACCATTTCCATTGGCGAATTCTCCCCTGTGATTGGTGTCTGCAGCTCCCAGAGGGCTGTGTGACATTGTAGGGGGGGAGTGACTGTCTCTATTAAAGGAGGAAGTTCACTCAGTTTGCATCAACAGTTAACTGGTAATTGTCATCAGCAGGAGTCTTGTATGTGATGTTCTGCGGACAAGTTTCTGTGGAACAAGTCTTCAGCTGAGAAGTGTCCCATCTTGTAGGTTGCCATGCTGCAAACTCAGGGCTAGTGTTGTTGCTTCATGCTGACTTCTGACTGTTGGAATGCAGTGGAACTAGTCCTTGTGGGGTAACGTCACTGTCACAGCACAGAAAAAGAGAATGCTGAAGCTTTTAGAAAAAGAGATAGCTTTGTTTCCTGCAGGTTTGTGTTTCATGCAACACACATACCAGACTTTGTTTCCTGCAAGTTTGTGTTTTATGCAACACATCTTCCAGACTTTCTTTCCTGCAAGTTTGTGTTTTATGCAACACACCTGCCAAACTTTGTTTCCTGCAAGTTTGCGTTTTATGCAACACACCTGCCAAATTTTGTTTCCTGCAAGTTTGTGTTTTATGCAGCACACCTACCAAACTTTGTTTCCTGCAAGTTCGTGTTTTTTTGGAACACACCTGCCAAACTTTGTTTCCTGCAAGTTTGTGTTTCATGCAACATACCTACCTACATATATGTTCCTGTTGAAAATATTACATAACAAAGGCTGGCCCAGTGCCAGGGAAATCTAATGATTTGGGGGTAATAATTAACAAAAAATTCTAGCTCAGAAACTACAAAAGATATAAAAATGAAATATATATGATTTTTGAAGGAAATTGAATGGAGATTTTGAATCTGGGCTTCTTTTTTTTTAATTTTGATCAAAAAAAAAAAGGCATTTAGATTTGGATAGATTTTTTTTTGCACAATCAAAAACATATGTATTTACCACTACAGCTTCACATCCAAAAAAGAACACAAAGCAAAAAAGTTGAAAATAAAGTTTGTATTGTCACACTACACCTGTAAATGAAAGTAAAACAGTCTAGAAGTCTATCCAGACGCTCACACCTCATGCAGACAGGTCAGTTCACGACCACGCCCCCCCTCCCCCCACCACGCCCCCTTGCTGGACTTAACCCTCTCTTTCACTCCTCCTCTTCCCCTACCTTTCCTGCTGCCCGTGTGTCACGCCGCGAGCAGGCTGCGCTCCCCTCTCGCGCTGACTAACACGCCGCTGGCCACTCGCACGCAGTGCAGAGTACACACTAGGCTAGCTCGTTCGACGTTGGTAACCAGTCAGCTGAACACACTCTTGAGATCGCACAGCACGACTCAATAACTGACGAATATGGTCGGCAATTCCATCACTATCATCATCTCACCTTCATGCTCGAGTAAGTCGCTGAATAAAAGATTATTATCTTTATCAAAAATGATTAGCAGAGCCCGCTCAGCTGTGTAAGTACGTTGATTTGGTTGCTACGCTCGTCGAAGGTTGCGCCGCCATCTTTGCAAGCGAGAGACAAAGCGCTGGCTGGTCATCCAGTCAGTGATGAGAGGAAAAATGGTCTTTCCCCTCACGTGTGGTCATTTGCATATCATTTTAATACTGTAGACATATAAGGCTTACTACGCACACTCTATTTTCAGTCCTTTGATAGGAATAGTAACGAATGAAAATTCAAGAAAAATGCATGACGTCAGTGGACGGCCCATAGGCACTGGAAGTACATTTTTTACTACGGCGTCAGCTGACGGCTTAAAGGCACTCAATCTGTCTCTTTTCCCTTTTTACCTGATGAAAGCTTTCAAATCCCCACCCCTATCCCACCCCTCACCCCCCATCCCCCCCTCTCTCTTTCTCTTTTCCCTGTTCACCTAATGAAAGCTTTCAGATTGCGGTCTTAATATTTTAGGATAGTTTCTCAACGTGTGTTAGTCACGTCTGTGTTTAGTTGTTATAATGCTTCTGTAATTGTATCTGTTAGCATTCTTTCATGAGGAGCAAACGCGGTAAATTATCTCTTCCTTATTCTGTTTGTTACTGTTTTTTTTTTTCTGTCCTCTCTGAAACATGAATTGTAAGCATAACAATTTCTGCACCCACTTTTCCCCACGTCTGATCTTCCCCAAGTTCATTTTTTTAAATTCGTTCTCAGTTTTTTAACATCTGACATTTTTTTTTTTTGGTGTCTAAGCTTCCTGTGGCAAGTGTGTGGTTACTTGCCCAACACCATGCCCAAGGCTGTCAATGACTCTGCGTTCCCAATGATGTTCTTCTCAAGGCCACGCAGCTCACCGCTTCCTTTGTGCTGGAAACTCTGATCCATTCCAAGGAAAAGGTGACTTTCGTTTGTTAGCCCCCATTTACGCGTGTGAATGTTCACTGTCTTGATCTCTGTTCCCCCCCCCCTCTCACTCACTCTCGCTCTCTGACTGTTAAACTCTATCCTTCTGAACACTATGTTTTTTCTCTGTTGTTTCTCTTCTTTCTTGCATCTGAATTCAGTCCTATAATTTCATGTATGTAGTCATAAATGCTTTTTGCCCCACTCCACTTGAAAACATAAATGGCTGTCAGTCTGTCAAATGTGTTTGTCTGTCTGTGTGTCTTTCTTACTCTCTCTCTCACTCTTTCCCTCTCATCTCACCCCTTTGCCCTCCCCCCCCCCCTTCCTCCCTGTGTGTATCACTGGTCTTCTTTCTCCTCACTGTGCATCTCTCTCTCTCTCTCTCTCTCTCTCTCTCTCTCTCTCTGTTTTATCTTATCCCATCATTTATTTGAATTTGAGAACATGAGCCACACTCCTGTTCTCATGCACATACATATTCACACACATCCGGTTCATCCACAGGTGTATACACAACACACATGCACTCTTTCACAAAGACACATGCACATATGCAAGCATGCATATGTACACATGCACGCTCACTGTTTATCAGTTCTGCTCATTGCTTACATGCACAATCACAAACACATATCTCTTAAACACTCAGACACTTGCACAGACACATACTGAAACTCTCAACCATATGCGTACATGCATACGAGCATGCTCATGTACACAGGCACACACGCGCATGCATGCATGCACACACACACACACTTCGCACGCACGCGCACGCACGCACGCACGCATGCACGCACGCACACACGCACACACACACACACACACACACGCTTTGATGCTTACAATTGCAATCATTATTGAAAATTGTGTGTGTGCAGCCCACTATGCTGCAGTGGATTGAAACCCTGACAAAACATTTCAACAAATGTCATGATGCCTGTGAAGTAAGTCTGCATCATTTAACTCTGTTTCCATTTTCTGAACTGTCAGTCTGTGTCAGTCGGACTTTGCTATCCATTTTTTCTGATGTCTTCTGGTTTGAATGTCACTTTCATGATGTGTTGGAATGATTATAAAAAAAAAAAAACGGTCATACACACAAACCTCCACTGCCTGTCTATACAGGTAGTGTCCACAGAGTATCAGCCTGCGTACGCAGAGAGAAAAAAAAAAAAAGAATGTTTATGGCTGTACGATCTTGCTGTCCATTTTTCTGTTCCATGTATGATGATGCTGCTATTTGTAATGCTGTTATCCACATTCAGTTCTCAGCCATGTGTGATGACCTTCTCTTCCGAAAGTTGGTGATGGGATTTTATGTGTGTGCAATGTGTTATGCATGGAACCTCGGTTTATAGTCTCACTTGAAGGACTGTACGGGAAATGGAGTCAGAACCAGTGTCAATTCTGAGGAAAAAATCCCCCTGTACCGAAACAGCCTGGAGGAAATTCGAACCCTCAACCCCAGGATCACCAAGATCATGAGTACAGCGCTCTACCAAGAGCTATTCCGGCCCCCATTGTACAATAACTGTGCTGTCTGTATGATCTTGCTGTACATTTTCTGAGTTGTCTGACATTGTTGTTAATTTTCTGTAATGTCTGTATGATCATGTTGTCAGTATTTGTGCTGTCTGTATGATCATTCTGTCCATGGGGCTGTCTGATATTGCTGTCAATTTTCTGAGCTGTTTGAATTATCATGTACATTTTCTGTGTTGTCTGTGTGGACTTGCATTAAATTTTGTATGCTGTTAGTATGATCTTGGCATCCATTTCTGTTCTGTCTGGCTTCATTGTCCTTTTTCTGTGCCCTCTGACATAGCTGCCATTTTTTTTTTGGTGTTGTCTGTAGATCCAAAAATTTCTGTGTTGGTACTAGTTAGAAAGTTAGTGCATGCCAAGTTGACAGTCCCTTTATTAACGTTTTTTGTTCATATTTGGTTTTATCTGAACTGTGTCAGTCTTGTTCTCCTGTCTTATAAGACAATTTTACACAGAATTATACAAAGTCTATAGATGTAACCAACATAAACATTCTGGTGAGTGTCCAAATGCTACTATTTTATCCAATGAAGATAGTGAAGCAATAGAAGGATTAATTACCTGTTTTAAAATTCTTCTTTCTTGATATTGGCATATTCCTAGTACAGTCTGTCAATGACGGTTTTGAAAAAGGACAGATGTCTATAACACAGAGGCAGGGTTCCATCACCTGCATTCCCAAAGGGAAACCAAAGAGATTCATCAAAAACTGGCGACTTATCTCCCTTTTAAATACTACCTATAAGATTGCCTCAGTGTGTATTGCTAACCGGCTAAAAGGTATTCTACCAAATATTATTGATGAGTGTCCAAAAGGTTTTCTCAAAGGATTTTTTATTGGGGAAAACATTCGTTTGCTTTATGATACCTTGTTGTATGTGGAAAAAAAATATTCCGGTGTAACACCCCAGATTGATTGCTCCCCATCCCAGAATGCCCCCTGGGGGGCATTCCAGAATGTTCCCCCTATACCTGTTATGTCCCCCCATGGTTGACAATCACTGTCATCCCAGAATGCCCCCCCCCCCCCCCCCATACTTAGTGTAAGTCTCTCTCTGTGTGTCTCTCTCTCTCTCTCTCTTCCTCTCCCATCTCTCTCCTCTCTCTCTCTCTTCCTCTCCCATCTCTCCCTCTCCCCGACCCTCTCTCTCCCCCACTCTCTCTCGGTCTCTGTCTGTCTCTTTCCCTCTCTTTCTATTAAAGAGAGAGAGAGTGAGTGGGTGTGTTTTTGTGTGTGTGTGTGCGCGCACACGCGTGCTTGCTTGCTCGAGTGTATGCGTGCGTGTATATGTCGTATATTCTCTGTAAGTGGATGCCTGCGTGTCTGTGATAAAGCATGAAGTGAAAATATGACTGATCATTGATATTGTAGATTCTAAAGTTTCCGCTGTTCATTCACTCTCTCTGATAAGACAGTACTTGCAAGAAATAGTTTGGCCTCATATACTATACCATGTCAGACCATAGCATTCAACGGCAGTCAGTCAGCTCTGTCAGGCCGAATTTTTTGTGGTAAAGGCAGTGATAGATAGTCACATGACACCCACCCCACTTCCGCCAACGGAAGACGCCGATGTTCACTTCCTGTACCTCATTCACCTTTGGCCTGTCGCCCAAGCAAGATGAGTCTTGTGCTCTGTCTCGCCTATACTTCTGCCTTTGTGTGTAAAGATTGCTTGTGTTTTGCATTCTTGACTTATTCACTTGTGTCTTGCGCTAAACCCTTAGTACACTTGCCATGTGAGGCTATTGGTGGGCTAGCATTTGATTAATTTTTGCGATCGTCGCGATCCTCGGTTCTTTGTTTTATCGGCGTTTTACGCTCGCGTTTTCCCTCGCCCAAGTTTGTTTTCGGTGCTGTTCCTCGGCGCGTCTCGAGTTCCTTGTGCCATTTGGCACCTCATTCGCCTTCTTCTTTATGGCCCTTCTGCGCGTACAGCCCTCCTGTGCATGTGGTTTTCTCCTCACGCCAGTACTCTGTTAGACGATCACACTTTGCTGTCTGGCCACCATCTTTCTTTGCGCCGGTCGTGTTTTCACCAGTTCGCCTCATCATACTAAGTCCATCGTACTCCATGTGGTTTAGCCGCAACATTTCTCGTGTTTGTACACACGTGCTTTCGCTTGTGTAATAAACTTATCGTTCTTCAACTTGCGGATCGCAATTGCGATCTAGTGTTTTTTTACACACTCGGGTCGGGATTACGATCACACAGCATTACTCAGCACTTCTCGTGACGGTGCTGTGTACCGGTGATCGAGTTTCTCACGATTTCTTGATCCCCTGGCACATCACACGAGTGATTATCTCGCTCACCTACCCCTTTTGCTGTTATACTTATATATCATTCCGCATGGCCGATCGAGTTTAATAATCTCTTTCTCGATCGACCATCGTGTCTCCCCTTTGCGATCGTATGCTCCGGATTTGCTCGGCACCATTGCCCAACATGGTGAAGGACACCGACGGGTTGAGCCACTCTGGCCTTCAGAAGTCGCTCACATTCCTGGAGAACCAGCGGGTTGATTCCGATCCAGAGCAAACCGTTCTTACCACGGAAGAACGGACAGCCGAGGTAGATGGAGAAGATCTTTCCGCGGAGGGGACGCAGGATCTTTCTTTCCTCTACCCGACCGCCGGATGCATGACCGCTGCATTCGAAAGTTACAAGGCAAGCGGCCGCCATTAACAAATGTCTCTCTTTTGACCTGCCCAGGAAATCAAAGGGCAAGGCTCCCCTCAAAGGGCCGAGTCAAGGCAAATCATCTCACCAAAATTCTCCGTCTCCTTGGCCAGCTTGCCTTCTACCTTTCCCACGCAAAGGGAGACCTCTGTCTATTATGCTGCATCACGCGACCCTCAGCCCCCGGGAAACTTTGCCGAGACGCGGACCAGCACGGGTGACGGGCTTGGGCGGGAATCACCACCTATCACTCGCCTCAATGAGCCACTGGTCACTAGTTCTCCCCCCCCCCCCCCCCCCCCCCCCAACTTGACTCGCGGTCTCATGACACTCTTCCCCACTGTGCACAGGTGCAGCCAACACCCCTGCACGAGGAGCACCCTAACTCCGTATGCAATTTTTGGTCAAATCGTGGCAGGACCACGGCGTGTCTATAATTCTGGGCGTATGGCCACGCCGGGTTTTGACTCCGGCGGTGTCCATACACAAGGACGGTCGACCAACCTCGATCAGCCCGTCGCAGGTTCCCCTAGGGGTACAGGACGTTGGGGAGTCGAGCTACTTGGCTCCCCACTTGGGCAGCGTCTGCGGTCCCGTTCTTCCGGGGGGAGGATCAACCAGCGGGACCATGGATAACCTGGCCTATCCCTCTTGGGGGGGAACCACAGTGCCGCAGCCAATCAAACCTGCTCATAGACAGGTAGGGGGTTCGGCTACCGTGTCCTCCTCCTCCACACAGCACCTCCACCAACGTCCTCGGAGGCCCACACCAAGGACGTGTCTGGGGCTCTGCATGCTCCTGGGCGGGTACAACAGACCACGGCCTCTTGATTACATGCCCCCCCCCCCTGGTGTTTCAGGTTACCCTGGTTCCCAGGGATATCCTGCACATACCCCAGGGCCGCCACAGCCTGCCTACCTCCCGGGGACCAGTGGCTCAATGCCCCCGAGAGAGACCAGTGGCTGAAATCCCCACTCCAAACTAGAACAGCTCCATGGTCGCATGTGGCACCCAGCCTCATCCACCTGGGTCGACCTTGGTCTCCCATCTTGGGTGCTGTCCGATCGGCAGGCCGGGCTCCCCCACCCTAGTCTGTCTGGCCGCCAAGCAGAGAGCACAGGGACCCGCCCTACCCCCCCCCCCCCCCCCCCCCCCCCCCCCCCCCAACGAGGGCAGGACCCTCACGCACCCACGCAGTTGCCTCCTGAGGAAAGTCCCTCTCAACCTTCCCAGGAAGACGACCCCCCCACAGGCCGAGGACGAGGAGGAGGATGAACTCCTCTCCTCTTGTACAACGTGTGCGCACCATTGAACAGTTTCGACCGGACTTGGTGGCGAGGGATGTCCCACCCTCTGACGATGTCCTGGCGTTCCCCGAGATCATCGGGCTGCCCCCAGCCCAGCGATCTAAACCCAGGATCGTCGCACCTCAGTCCATCACCTCACTTTGGGAAGGTCGGTCAACTCGTGCCAGGGGTGCGCAAGCCGTCCCCCCGCCAGGGCCCTTCTCAGGGTCCGCAGAAGCCACCCAGTCGCCTCCTTGTTCACAGACAATCCTGCAACCAGAGAGTTTGGCCTTTCCCAAGCAGATTGTTGACTGATCCCCAACCGGGTCCCCCTGCTTCAGGCTTCATCTCCTTTAAGGCCTTAAAGGAGTGGGACCGGGTAGCCCTGATAGGCATCTACACACCACTGCCGGACATGCCTATCTTGGCATGCTCCTGCAACGGGCGGAGATACTCTGACCGGAGGATGATGGCGCCGTCCCAGTGTCCTCGGACTCAGGCTCCGAGACAGACCAAGAGACGGATTCTCGCTTGTTCGGTGATCCTTTTATGCGACACCTGGTCAACAGGATCTCACATCACCTTTCAGCTGCGGCAGACAGCACAGCCAGCAGCCACTTTAATTGCCTGTTGGTAGCGAGAGATGCCATGCTGGCACAGTCTACTCTGTCCTCAGCGCTCAAGGCGTCCCTGCGGTGCGTCCCGGGCCAGGACCAGTCACTCTTATGCGACTATCCACAGCTATCATATCACAATCTGTCGAGGAACGCAAGCAGGCAGCGTCCTTTGCGCCTAGGCCACCGCCACACGCTGCTAGGCCCCCATTGCGTTCCTCCCCTGCCTCTGCCAGGCCCAGACCTTATCCCAGGCAGGCGCCATCCCACACCGCAGGGCCCGCCAAGCGCCCTCATAATTCCCCTAGGCCAAAACCGAAACCTCCCCAACAGAATTTTCTCCCGGCATCCCACCAGTGGAGACGTATGGGCCTCAGGCCCTGGATAGTGGCGGTTTTACAGGAAGGGTTTCGCCTACCATGGGCCCAGGAACGTCCTCCCCTCATGCGTTCTCCCCCTCCCTCCCCCAATCCCCCCCCCCCCGGGCCAGGCAGAAGCTCTTCGCCTGGAGGTCCTAGAACTCCTCCAAAAAGGGGCCATCACGGAGATTTCCCAGCCCAACTCCGGTTTTTTACTCCCACCTCTTTGTGATCCCCAAACCCTCTGGGGGATGGAGGCCCTTCCTCAACCTCTCTCCCCTCAAGTTCCTCAGACCCACCAAATTCAAGATGGACACGCCCACCCAGATCAGGGACTCCACCCACCAGCTCGATTGGGCTACCTCCATAGATCTGAAGGACGTGTACTTTCAGATCTCATTCACCCAGCCCACAGACGTTTCTTCCGATTCGTCTGGCAAGGTCGGGTGTTCCAGTTCAAGGCCCTCCGCTTTGACATCTCCCTGGCACCCTTCCTCTTCACGAAGGTTGTCAAGGAGATGGCCTCCCTGGCCAGATAGGAGGACATTCGCCTCCTTGTGTACCTGGACGACTGGCTCGTCCTAGCCCCCTCCCAGGCTCAGTGCCGAGCCCACACACCAACCGCCTCCTCAGCCTCTGTTCCACACTGGGTTTTTGTTACCAACCCCAACAAGTGCGAACTCACTCCCAGTCAGAGGTTCTCCTTCCTGGATATGAGTTTCGACACATCTCCATGCAGCTTCCCCTACCCCGGAGAGGTCCGTCTGGATAGTGGACCTCATCTCCCGCCTCCAAGGGGCATCCCACACCTCGGCCAGAACTCTGTCCTCTCTCCTAGGGATGATGGAGTCCCTCTTGTCCCTCATTCCCCTGGGTCGGGTCCCCAAGCACCAGCTTCAGAGGGAGTTTCGTTGACGTTGGTCACAGACCTCCAACTGCTGGGACCAGACCATTCCCCTCGGCCACTGGTTCAGTTGTGCCACGGAAGAGTGGCCCAATCCGTCCACACTGACCACCGGGGTTCCCCTCTCTCTCCCAACTCAGCCACTGGAACTCTACACGGACGCCTCCAACTTGGGCTGGGGGGCCCACTTGGAGGACAGTCACGCCTCGGGGGGGGTGTGGGACGCGCAGACTGCATGCCTCCACATCAGTGTCTTAGAATTAGAAGCGGTCAGGCTGGCCCTCCTCCGCTTTCAACATCTAGTCACTCACCGACTGGTTCTCCTCCTCACAGACAACACGTCGGTAGAGCTCACTATGTCAACTGGGGGGGTTGCTCCATCTGTCTCTCACTGCAGACAGAGGCCCTCCTTCTTCGCTGGTGTCACACACGGAGAACCACCCCTCCGCGCGAGACACATAGCAGGGACACGCAATATCCTGGCAGACTCTCTCAGCTGGTCAGGGTCCCTTCTGCACACAGAGTGGACCCTGAACAAGCTGACACTGACTGCGGTGTGGGAACACTGGTTCAAGCCCATGGGTCGACCTCTTTGCGACCAGGTTCAACCATTGTCTTCCATTGTATGTCTCTCCCGTCCCCGTTCCCCGAGCGTATGCGGTCGATGTGCTCTCCCTTCCCTGGGCGGGCCTCATAGCATACGCCCTTCCCCCCTTCCCCATCCTCCACAAAGTGATCAGGAAGGCGAGGCTGGAAAGACCCAGGCTCATCCTCATAACCCCGTGGTGGCTGACCCAGTCCTGGTTTCCAGAACTCGAGTCTCTCACCCATGTTTCCCCCCTCCAGCTAAACCCTCAGTAGGACATGCTGAGGCAGTCCTCAGGCCTCCCTCACTTCACCCCCAGATGCTTTGCCTACACGCTTGGCTTCTATGCCAGCCCAAGTGCGAGCATCTGCCCCTACCTCCCTTTCGGAAAGATCCCAGTCCATCCTAGATACCCTCGCAGGGGCAGGGGCCTCACAAGGACTACGTGACTTGGTCTCTGCCGCATGTAGGGCCAGCACTGAGTCCCTCTACAACTACCGATGGGAGAGATGGGTCGTGTGGTGCTCAGATAACTCAGTTCCCCACAACCGCCCCTCCAACGTCCAGATAGGCAATTTCCTATCCCTATCCCACCTTTCTTCCTCTCTTAAGCTCTCTGCTAGCTCCATTCGGGGCTACACGTCGGCTATCTGCACCACCATCCGCCAACTCGGCGGCCCTTCTTTTGAGAATGACTTCCTTCTCAGAGAGGTATCTAGGGGGGTGGCCCTACAGGAAGCTCAGTCCCTTAGGCTCATTCCGCTGTGGGACCTCTTTCTTGTGCTAGACGCCCACAGAAAACCCCCTTTCGAGCCCATAGCCACCCTTCCCTTTGACCCTCCTCTCCTTCAAGACCACCTTTCTTCTCTCCCTGGCCTCGGCCAGAAGACGAAGACGAAGTGAGATTCATGCCCTCAGCGGGGACCCACGAGACATCGCCTTCCACAGGGATGGCTCTGTCTCACTTAAATTCCTTCCATAGTTCTTAGCAAAGAATCGGGAACTGGGCACAGCCTTTCCTTCCCACATCATCTGCTCCCTAGTGGATATCCTAGGAAGAGGGTAGCGTGGGGGAGACATGGACCTGTGCCCTTCAAGGTGCCTCAGACACTACTGGGAACGCTCACACCCCAGGCGTACCTCCCAGAGACGTCTCCTTATTTCTATCAACCCCAACAATAAGAAAGACATCTCGGCTGGTAGTATCTCTAGGTGACTATCCAATACGGTGAAATCTGCCTATGCCCAGGCGTACAAGGACCTCCCAGTCCCTTCTCCCTGGGCCCATGAGGTCAGAGCGCTGGCCACTTCCACAGCATTCCAGCACTCTGTCCCCCTGCACCATCTCCTGGAGGCAGCCTACTGGCGTTTGGAAAACCCTTTATAAACTTTTATTTGAGGGATATCCGCATGACCAGGGCTGACTGTTCTAAAGGGATCTCCTTTGTGGCGGCCAGTGCAGACATATCGGTTAACCCCAAGAACCACTAGGGCGCTTTGCCCTCCTCCGATTCCTTTAAATTCTGCTGTGGTCTGACATGGTATAGTATATGACGACGCCAAAATGGGAAGTTTTTGTTTTACTCACTGTTTGGCTAGTATATTTACCATGTCAGACTCTAATGCCCACCCTACCTTCCCCGCTAGCGCCAAGGTTCTTTGGGTTACCTTGCTCGCAGGCCTCGCTGAATGAGGTACAGAAAGCAAACATCGGCGTCTTCCGTTGGCGGAAGTGGGGTGGGCGTCACGTGACTATCTTATGACTGCATTTGCCACAAAAAATTCGGCCTGACAGAGCTGACTGACTGCCGTTGAATGCTATAGTCTGACATGGTAAGTATACTAGCCAAACAGGGAGTATAATAAAAACTCGCCATTTCACTATGACTGTTATTACTCTAAGTTCTGAAGCCAGATCCTGTTGGATACGGATCAACTTTGTTCATGTATGTATTTGATTATTCTACGCATGCAACCATTCATTATTTGATGCTACAATTTTGGAAGGACAGGAGGCTTGCTATTCCCTTTTAGCAGTTCTTTTCCATTTAGATTGTCGGCTTCACTGACTTGATTTTACATGCCAATTATTATAAAGAAAGGCGCTGTTTTCTTCCAATGGCAGCCATTTTGGAAAAGGGAAAATCGGATAAAAAACATACTGAAATTGGAAAAAAAATTTAGATACTATGAATCATTCTGGTTAACTGAATAATTTTCTTGATTGAGACCAAAATTCAGTATAAAATAATCACAATCAGGCCTCATTTGTCCTCTGTATTTGCAGTTTACAAATCTGGTGGCGGCCATCTTGGATTTTATGCAATAACTCAAAATGCTGAACATTTACAAAGTGGCCTCCAACGGATTTGGATTCAGCATCCCAAAATCCTGTTAGATAACAAAAAAAAAAAAAAAAACCCATAATATATAACACAGTATTAACACAAAACAAGGTACCCTAAATATCGCCTGGACTAACAACAGGCAGGTGTGACGTATTTCTGTGTTCTGACACTTGTTGACACACGTCACGCTTACTATATTCCATTGATTAGCATTCATCATCCAGTTGCTAATTTTTAAAGAAACAATGTCTCCATTTAAAGCAAGTTGACACTTGCCATGAAGAGTTGCCTCCGGAAAGCACATGCACACACACACGCACGCGCGCGCGCGCGCGCACACACACACACACACACACACACACACACACACACACACACACACACTCTCTCTCTCTCTCTCTCTCTCTCTCTCTCTCTCTCTCTCTCTCTCTCTCTCTCTCTCTCTCTCTCTCTCTCTCTCTCTCTCTCTCTCTCTGTCTGTCGTCAGCCTCGCTTTGTCTGTCTGTCTGTCTCACTCTGTTGTGCTCTCTCTGACTGTCTTCTGGCTCTGTCTGCCTGTATTTGCCTGTCTGTCTGTCTTGCTCTCTCTGTCGTGCTCTCTCTGTCTGTCTTCTGGCTCTCTCTGCGTGTATTCGTCTGTCTGTCTCGCTTTCTCTGTCTGACTGTCTTGCTTTCTCAGTCTGTCTTGCTCTCTGTCTGTCTGTCTTGTTCAGTCTGTCTCGCTCTGTCTGTCTGTCTGTCTGTCTGTCTGTCTCTCTCTCTCTCTCTCTCTGTCTGTCTCGCTCACTCTGTCTGTCTGTGTCGCTCTCTCTGTCTGTCTCGCTCTCTCTGTCAGTCTGTCTGTCAGTTTTCACTCCGTTTTCTGTCTCCTTTCTGTCTGTCTCATTCTCTGTCTGTCTGTCTTGCTGTCTGTCTGTCTTGCTGTCTGTCTTGCTGTCTATCTGTCTCACTGTATCTGTCTCTCAGTATGTCTCCCTGTCTGTCTCTTTGTCTTTATGTCTGTCTGTCTGTCTCTCTCTCTCTCTCTTTTGCTCTCTCCCACTCCATTGTGCCTCTTTCTCTCTCTTTCTCAGTCCCTGTCCCTGTCTCTGTCTCTCTTTCTGTCTGTTTATTTCTCTCCCTGTCTCTGCCTCTGTCTTAGTCTGTTTCTAGGTTAGGCAAGCAAGAATCAGTGTTTTAGTATGTTGCAGAGAGAGAGAAAGAGACAGACAGACAGGGACAGAGAGAGAGAGAGAATTGGGATGGGGGGCATTCTGGGATGAAAATATATTTGTCCTCATGGGGGGCATAATAGATAGGGGGGGGACTTTTTAGATTGCCCCCAGGGGGACATGTCAGCATACCCAACATTCCCCATGGGACATTCTAGCATACCCAACATGTCCCCCGGGGGACATTCTGGTATACTGAAACGTCCCCCCGGGGGCGTTCTGGCATACTGAAACATCCCCAGGGGGCATTTTGGGATGGGGGGCAATCTGGGGTGTTACACCAGGAATGCTAATATCTGTGAATTTTGAAAAGGCGTTTGACAGTGTTTTCCTGGTCTTTCCTTTTGAAATGTTTACATTTTTTTAACCTTGGTTCAGATATGACTGTTACGGATGGAATGAGTGGTGTCTGCAGGTGCCTGACTGACTGACTCTCACACAGAAATTATGGATGCATGCACAACTTTTCCAATTCACATACACACACCCCCACTCACCCGAACATTCACAGCCAGGCAACAGAACAACACTTTTTAAAAAATTTATGCTGCCGGAGCCATCAAACAAACATATATGATAAATGCAATAACATCGATAGATCGGCACGCCAACCATAAGGCGTACACACAAATATATTTATATATAACGGCTATCTACTAGTGCTGCTGATTCCAACGATGACGTAGACGATGACGAGGACGAAACGATGAAGAGGACAAAGATGACGAGACGATGAAGACGACGTCTGCAGCATCAAATCCGACCCAAGACTTACAGTACTTCACAGAGCTGTGGCTCAAAAATCACTAGCACACTCACAGCGTCTCTGCTGGCGACAAAGCGACAGTCTCACACAGGAGCTGTGGCTCACACTCCAAACACAGAATGCAGCGACGGCCTAGCCAACAGGCGCTGGTTCGAAACTCAGGAGCGGCGCTCTGGCTTTGCAGCAGCGGCGTCTCCAGCCAACTGGCTCAGCGGGTAGTCGTCCCGGGTGCAGTGGCAGGTAGGGTAGTTGTTGGCACTCAGGCCGGCCTTTCAACGCCGACACAGGGTGGAGAACAAGAGGGTAGACACAGCTACGGCCCTGACCCTCAGAACGTAGGAGCCAGTCCCCCTCAGTCCAGGGAACGCTTCTGCCTGGGGGAAACTGATTAACTACCTTGATTATCATGGCTACTATTCATCATTACAATCACGACTACATTCATATTCATTAGCCACATTACATTCCCCTAGAACTTGGGACAAACATCAGCAAATTCTTTCTTCAACACTACAACATTCCCTTTTCCTGAAATCATAACACTACAACATTCCCTTTTCTGGATCATAACACTACACAGGAAAGGATTTCAATATAAACCTTTCAGAATATAGTTTTTCCAAATTGGGGGAAGGATTCCCACCTAGACCCTCTTCAATAAACCATGAATACAATTCGTTACACACAATTAATGATTACTTTTCATCAGACTATAAATATCATGGCAAAATGTTCATTTCTTTTTCTTGTATTACGACAAGAATGTTCATTTCATTTCATATAATCACCAGATTTTAAAGTTAGTATTTTTTCCAAAAGATTCATCCACTTCAATATATGTAAGGGAAAGATTTCCACACACTCTTGTGTACCAACACACAACTATTCAATATTCATATCAAGAGTGAATTGAATACTTATCCACATCAAAAATCAACTTATCCACATCAAAAATCAAAACTAGCGTATATAAAGTCTCTGTCGCGCTCACTCTGGGAGCTTATTATCCATAGCATCAAAAAACTCTCCTACTTCTCGCAACCACATTAGGATAAACATTTTTTTTTCATCATGAAGTTCATAACTAGTTAAGTCACAGAATAAACAAAATCTTTTTTTTTCCTGAAGACCACTTCCTTTAACACTCACTTCTTCTATTCATGTTTTTCCAACAGCATTCGTTTTGCTACCCTATCAAGTCATAGGATAACAGAACACAACAAATACTTTCCTTTTCTAAACAAATCCTTTACAGTGCGCTGAGGAAGTTTCAGTCGCTCCTAAATGGGAATACGGTTTCGGTTTGCAAATACATAAACATTGAATGATAAATACCTGACTGCCACCAAAAATGAATTGGAGTCCCTCTTTGGCTTCTTGGTAGTTGCGTTGCCGGAATCACACTGCAGAGACTGCCTAACTGGTTCAGCTCACCCGGTTTGAACAGTGCGCAGGTGAGCAGCAGTCCGGCTTCCGGACGACTACCTTCCAATTAGCCTGGTTGCACAAAAATTTGTTTCCTGGTCCTTTCTTTTGAAATGTTTACATTTTTTTTTAACTCTGGTTCGGACATGACACAGTGGATAAAAACCTTTTATTGCAACATAACCACTTTTGTTTCGGTGAATGGTCAGTATTCACCCTGGTTTAGGATCGAAAAGGGGGTCAGACAGGGAGATCCATCATCATCTTATTTGTACTTTAATATATGCATAAATTTTATCACTTTTTGATCTGTAAAAATGAAAATATTAAACGTATAAAATAAAGAGACAGAAAATTTACTGTCACAGTTTGCTGATGACACAACCTTATGTCTTGATGGTTCTAAAAGGTCATTCAGTGAAACTGTAAAGGTGCTCACACAAATTCTCACACATCTCGGGTCTAAACATGAATTTTGATAAAACTCGAATTATTTGGATAGGAAGTGGAGAAACTGTGGCATTTAATATATGAGGGACAAAAATTTTGTGTGGGATCCAGGTACTTTTAAAATTCTTGGTTTTTAAATTTTCTACTGATACAGATAGCATTGTACGTACAATTATGAAGATAAACTCTTAACAATAAGGAGAATTCTAACATCATGGAAAGAAACAGCAAAATCGCCCTTTTGGCAAAATAACAGTTATCAAAGACTTTAGTATTTTCAAAATTGTCCATCTCCTGATCAACCTGCCAGACCACCCCCCCCCCCCCCCCTGCCCCGGATGATTTCATTACATCTTTAGAAAGGGAATTATACACCTTTTTATAGAATGGGAAGAGGGGTAAAATTTAAAAGTCAGTAATTGAAAAAGAATACAGTGCTGGTGGCTTAAAAATGCTTAACATTAGAAATTTTATGTCTTCCATGAAAATCAGTTGGTTACGAAGACTCTTTTGTGATGATGGCGACTGGAAAATGTTTACTCTAAATGTGTTTCCTATGTTTGATTATGTGCGATATTTGGGAGCAGAGTATGTAAATAATGTTATGCAGAATGTTCAGAATCCATTTTGGAAGGATGTTTTGAGACATTATAAAAAACTGTGTTTGAAACGTACACCTTCCTCTGTTCATGATTTTATGTCAGAATGTATCCATTACAATGTGAACATTATAAGAAATAAAAAGTTATATTCGTGCAGGAATGGTGTAACTACAATGGTTTTTTTTTTTTTTTTGTTGGGTTTTTTTTTGTAAAGCAATTAAAGCATGAGGATGGTAATTTCATGTCACACAGAGTTTCTGACATTTTCTTTTGCATGAAGGTATTCTCAGTGCTGTTCATTCTTGTGGCAGGAAATTAAATGTTGTCTTTACCAACATATATAACTTGTTAGATCAGGAAGTATGTTTTTTTTTTTGTTTTTTTTTTTTTTTTTAATCAGAAAAGGCAATAATGTGTACAAAATATTTTGAATAACAGTGCTATACCTACTTGTCTCACTAAATGGAATATCTTTTCCCACTGCTTTAAAAACCACAACATGTCCAACTAAGATGGTTTCAGACAAGACTTCTACATAGGCAGCTCCCAACTCAAAGATACTTATTTATGTATAATATCAGTGATTCCTCTATTTGCAACTTTTGTAATCAAGAAGAACAAACCATTCTTCACATGATGCATAACTGTATTGTTAAAAATTTTTGGAATGATTTTGAAAATGTGTTCAAAGACAAATGCCAACATTTCATAATATAAACATAAACTAGGAATTTGTTCTATTTGGGGTCAAAATAGATATTAAAACAGATAAAGTAATGGACCTCATTCTTCTTTTAGCTAAATTCTACATTTATACAAACAGTCATGTAAACTTCGAGATGTCCATCCTACTTCGTTGGCTTTTGTCGCAATTTTGAAAAATAGATATAATTTTGAAAAATATTTAGCTGTTATAAATTATAATGCATGACAGTTTGAAGAAACCTGGTTCCCATATGTTACAGTAATTCCTTGATTGCCTTCTTTCTCCCATCCACAAATATCTGTTTTGTTACATGAGTGTCACCGATTGTTCTTCAGTCTTGTATGCACATGTATTGTCTGTTGTATAGGGTATGGTATGATATGATATGATATGAATGCTTTATTATCTCAAAAGATGAGAAAGTAAGATAGGTGCATAATAAACAGTATCACAAGACAACATGCACAATACAAGAATCATCACAATCAAGTGGCCACTTATAGAATTTACATGTACAGTCCAACACCCCCACCCCCAACACACACACACACTCACGCACGCGCGCGCGCGCGCGCACACACACACACACACACACACACACACACACACACACACACACACACACACTCACACACATGCACACACACGCACACACACACCATAATCATTTGAAAAAAAAAACCTCAAACACATGCACATACACAAGCACACTCATAGGCTTATACTCACAAGCAGATATATACACACACACACACACACACACACACACACACACACACACACACACACACACACAAGCACATTTTATATGCACAAATGCACATATATTCACACAAGCACACCACCCCCCACCTCTCTCTCTCTCTCCCCCTCCCCCCCCCCCCCCCCCCCCCCCCCCCCCCCCCCCCCCCTTACTCTCTATCCCTCTCTCTGAGTCTCTCTCTCTCACTCCTTCACACCACTAAGCATGAAAAGTGGTACAAAAGACATCACGAATTTAACAGATCGATCGACCTGGGTATAAAAGTTTTTTTCGCCCTAGATTTGACTCTAAGGATCCTAAAACGACGTCTAGATGGTAAAATTTCGTAATATTTTGCAAAAACATGGCTGTCATCACTGGCAATCTTTTTTACTTTCCTCTCCACACATCTGTCATACAATTCTTGCATTCCAACTTGCTTTCTCCCAATCGCTTTGCTACACACATTCACCACCACATTCAAAACCCCGCTCGCTCTTCACACCCCAAACTTCCATACCAGCACATAAATGAAGCAGTGAGCAGTGACTCAACACACAACATCTGTAGTAAGTTTGTAAGATTACAGGGTGAACACCAATATTTCACAGCTTTTGCAAACAGAATATTCTTGACTGGCAATTTTTAAGGATTTTAGTAACATTGTTATCAAAAACTAACTTATCATGACAATCATTCCCAGATATTTATACTGATTCGCTTGTTCAACAGCCTCACCATTTATTATAAGGTCTGGTACAGGTTCGGGGTTCTTCCAAAAAATCGATTAAGATTTCATTTTTTTTTTTGCACATTAAGGTCAAGAAAGTTGCTTTTACACCAGCTGCAGAACTTTTTGATTTCGTCAAAGTAAACTGAATCATAGTTTGACAAATCTAGAATAGCAGAATCATCAGAATATTTAATGAGTTGAGTTTTCTCTGTGCCTCTGCAGTCATTAGTATATATAAAGTAAACAAAACGGGAGACAGAACTGCGCCTTGGGGTGCACCAGTAGAAGTCGAGCGTTCAGAGGATAGTGCAGACTGAAAACGAACAGACTGAGTTCTATTGCGCAGAAAATTACAATCCATAAAGTAAGCTTTGGGTCAACACCTAAGTCAAGCAGTTTCATAGCTAAGAGATGTGACTGTATAGTATTAAAAGCAGAGGAAAAATCAATAAAAAGAATAGGCACAAAAGAACCTGGTTTGTTTAATAAGTGGAAGAAAGCATTGTGTAGGAGAGTTAGAATAGCATCATCTGTACCTCTATGGGGTTTATAAGCAAACTGAAAGGGGTCGAGGTACTGACCAACAAAAGTTAAGAAGCAATGGAGAACAAGCTTTTCAAAACACTTAATAACTATGGAGGTCAGAGCTACAGGGCGATAGTCATTCAATGTTGTAGTGTTTCTTTTCTTGGGGACAGGGCAGACAGTAGAATTTTTTCAGATACTGGATACAGAGCATACCTTAAGAGACCGATTGAAAATCTTACAGAAAACATTACAAAGTTCAGAAGCACACAATTTCAGCCACCTTCCACTGATATTATCTGGACCCATTGATTTCCTGATATTCAGTTTCAAAAACAGTGACTTCACAACATCCCCATGGATCTCAAAGTCTTGCTCGTCTCCTTGTCTTTGATCCTTTTGTTTAGCTCTTTAACCACATTGTTTACCGTCCGACCCAGATCATTTCTTTCAAAACGAGAACAGAAATCATTGAGTTTGTTCGAAAAATCAGTTGGTCATTAATATTCATCTGGCAAGATCTTGCTTTTTCTTTTTGGCTTCACCCGTTAGAATCTTTAACTCATTAGAATCTTTAACTCATCCCATGCATCCTTCCTTCTTCCTAACTGAAACCGCTCTTCTACTTTAGCTTTGAATTCCTTTTGGGCCATCCGTATTCCGCACCAAAGCTTTGTTTGTACTTGTTTCCTTTCTTTTTTTGCCACCAACCTGAAATGCTTAATGAGAAAAAGAAGTATCTTAATTGACCCTGTGATCCATGGTTTGTTGTTTTGGAAACAGTATAATTGTTTTTTGGGGGATAATCATGTCTTCACAAAAAAAGGATATAATCAGTAACTGCATCTGCCACTTCATGAACATGTAATTGCTTGTTACCCATGGCTTTCGGGCCTGTTGCAACTTTTTTTGTTGTTGTTTTCGCTTTAATATGACTCCCAAATACTAAAATATGTGCACATGTTGCCCATTACTGTGCACTGTGCGCAGTATGATGTATGTTGTCATTGATGTAAAGTACAAACTGTATCTTTATTTACTTAGTTTGATTTTCTCATCCTCGTTTCATTCATTCTTGCAAATATGGCAGAAATTATACCCCACAATGAAATGGGAGGGAGGGAGGGGAAAGTGTGTAATATTCAAGAGTGCTGTTGTGTATGTGAATACAGATATATATATGGGGGAGGGGGAAGGATGGTGTGTTTTCTTTTTTTTTTTTTTTTTTTTCCCATCCCCATTTACAACTTAAGAAGGGAATGCATATGTCTTGGTGTGAAGTTGATGTGTGTGTGTTTGTTCTCATAAGTCTTTGCGTTTATATATGCCTATTCAAAATGTAAAACGAAATGCTTATTAATTACAAGCCTCTTTCTCAATTCTGTGGGCAAGAAAACTGCTGGCTATCATAGCTGAGATAAACAATGTGCCTTCCTGTTGGTTATGCCCTATTCGTATTGAAATCATTTATATCATCTCATTTTTCCACAGCCTCTTCTATTTTCTCTCATGGAAACCCTTTTTTCTTCCTTGTTTATTTTCTTTTCGGACAAGGCAGACATTTAGAGGGGGACTTCCAATTGGGAAAATGGAGGAGTCTATATCCTATTTTAATTTTGTGTGTGTTTATGTGTTTATATTCCTCCCTTTCTCTCCATTGCATAACTATGTCGATGGCTTGGGGCCTGACTCGGCTGTCTCTGGATGGCGGGTTGGCTTATTGACTTTACTGCAAAAGTGAGCAGCTTGTATTACCTGATAATTATACTGTTGCAAACTTTTTTTTTTTTTTTTTGCTGACCCAACCTCTGCGCCAGCTCAGAGGCATTGCACCCACGCTGCTCATTCCGACACCCCCGTCCACAGCCACAGCCCGGTCTGCCCCACTGCAGCCCCAGCACCGGCAATCCACAGGAAGCAGTCAATGTCAAGTCGTCAAGAGGCAACCCACTGGAGGAGACACTGCA
>JADBJO010001848.1:135000-230000 GCA_016801955.1 Conus betulinus
CCCCCCCCCCCCCCCCCCCCCCCCCCCCCCCCCCCCCCCCTGACCACTTCCTTTCCTTTGTCCACATTATGTTCCCCCACCCCACCCCTCTGTGCACAAGTATTCTAAGGGGCTTGTGTCTCCCCTCTCCCCTCTACATACATATATAGGTATGCTTAGATGTATGTACATGTGTGTGTTTGTGTGTGTGTGTGTGTGTGTGTGTTTTGTTTGTTTGTTTTTTTTTTTAACACAGATTCCCATATATGACCACTATCATTATTACCACCACTCATAAGATGTCCTGTGTATGCTAATCCTTTTTTTTTTTTTTTTTTTTTTTTTTTTATATGTATGTGTGTGGATGTGCCTGTGTACGCATGTATGTGTGTGTGTGTGGGTGTGTGTGTACATGTATGTGTGCGTGTGCATGTATCATGCATGCGTATGTGCATGAGACGGTGATGATTTCCATATCATCCATCACCATCATCAATCAGTCATTGATCATTGCCCCCCCCCCCCCCCAGTTTTTTTTTTTTTTTTTTTTTTAACTCAACTGGCATTATCATGCCAAAGCTATCATGCTATTTCACTTATGGCAATGATCAATCATCAAATTTATTTTTTTTTTTTTCCCCCCCCCCCCCCCCGTACGGCATTAATACATCAATGCCACCACAGTATTTCACTTTTCACTTATGACAATGGTCACCACCCTGTAGTACTGTAGATCTCATCTCAGTGATCAACATCCATCAGTCATTGATCATTTCCTTTATTCCCCCCTGGCATTATCGTACTTGCCATACACTATCCTACTCCTTTTACAAAAATGACCATCATCCTACACACTGTGGATCATACCTACACCTTGACCATGATCATCATCCACCCATCTTTGAACACCTCCCCCATTCCCCCACAAGCATTTTACACCAATGCCACAACATTATCCCACTTATACAACAATTATCATCATCCTACAGTACTGTTTACTCAAATCATACATGATCATCACCCATCAGTCATCTACCCCTACCCCCCTCCACCCTCTTTCTCAACCTGCAATATTATACTAATGCCACCTTATTATTCCACTTACCACAATGACCATGATCCTACAGTACTATTGATCTGATCTCACCCATGCCAATGAGCATCACCCACAGGTCATTGATATTTTCCTTTATCCCCCCAACTTGCACCATCACCACTACATTTTTCCACTTATATAACAATAGTCATCATCCTATGGTACTACTGATCTAAAATGATTACCATTTCTCGGTTACTGAAAATACTCCCATCCAGTGAACACCTTCATACTGCACTATATATGGAAATGAAGAAGCTGACCAATTGACAAAGGAATGAGGACAGCAGCCCCAACTGTAAAAGGTCGCCTCCTTGGAATAATCAAAAGTATTTCCAAGAGGACAAATAGGAGGATGACTTGAGCACTGGACTGTGTTCTCACTGGACTGTTCTCTCCTTCAACCAGAGGCAGTGTGTGCTAGTCAATCAAGGACAAGGCAGCTGTTAGTCAGGTGGAAAGAAAGCATAGGCCTACTTTTTTTCTTCATCTTGTGACTTGTATTCCTAAGACTTCTGCCTTGTGTGTGCTGCAAGAACACTGTGTTTACTCTAGCCATTGTAAAAGATTTCTTTGTTTTCATACGGATATGGAATTGACAAGATTCATACCCAAAAAGTGATTAGGTACTTGCTGAATGGAGGTCTTTATTGGAGAAAATGGCATCTGTGGGAGGCAGTGGTGAGCACTTTTCAGCATTTTCGTGTGCCCTGATGGCCCACTTTTTTGTAAATTTTTTAGGCCCTAAAAAAAGGCCCTAAAAGGCCCTAAATTTTTTTCTTGCTCTCTTAGCATCAAAGTTTATCAGGATTTATTTTCTTCTACTGTGATCAGTTGTAAACTGTTTATACCAGCAATGAAAACATCGAAGAGAAAACTTTTCAATGTTTTCAGTATTTCTGATCTGCCACATGATGTCCACCATTTGATGAGTGTGGGTAGAATTACTGGCTTTGGTTGCTAAACCATCAAAAAGATGTAATCATGGTGGGAAACGAGATGGAGTCTATGATGATACAATACAAAATCTGTTACATATTTTTGGAAGATTATAATGGTGTGTTTTTATGCATTTATTTTTTTTTTTTTTTGCGTGTAAAATCCTACAGATGTAGGGTTAAAAATTCCTAAGTAATTTTTAATTGTTCTTGGGACAAGTGGATAAGTAGATATGAAAATTTGTACTTGCCATTTCTTATTTTAATAAGCACAGTGTCTGTGTGCTACTGACTGTTAGATACAAAGACCACTCCGTGCCTGAGGAAGACAGCACTCAGTAAGATTCCATCACAAAGAAAACAGGAGAAGGTAGAGTAGTATAGCTAAGGTGTGACAGTGAAAAGGGAAGACAGAAGCGCGACTGTCTTACATTGAAACTTATTTCTCAGTCGTCCTTTCATTTGCACCTTTTAAAGAGTGAAGAAGCCGTGGTGCATTCCATGTTGTGTACCACTCACAGTGAAACACATTCTTTCAGAGTGTTGGGACTTGCATGACATGAGTCATGTACGTTTTACTGCAGACTCCATGAAACCATTGTTCAGAGATGTTCCACCTGATGTGATCTTTGAATTTCTGAGAGAGATTAACATTTTTCATCTGATCTGGGATATTACAATGGAAAGATTTTTAACAAAATTTTGGGTGTTTTTCTAGAAGATTTGTTTTATAGGGTTGTGTGACAGCTCTGATACGGCCCTTTGCGGTCAGCTGAGTAATAAGCAACATTGGCTTAACTTATCAGAACCGGAATAGCTCAGTTGGTAGAGCGCAGAACTCGTAATCTTAGTGATCCTGTGGTTGTGGGTTTGAATCTCCGCCAGGGCGTTTTGGTTCAGGGGGATTTTTCCCTCACAGTTAACATTGGTTCTGACTCCATTTCCCATACAGTCCTTCGAATGAGACTATAAACCGAGGTTCCGTGTGTGAATGCACGCATAATATCTTGCACACACGTAAAATCCCATCACCAACTTTCGGAAGAGTAGGCCAGTTTTGCCGTTGGTGTGGATGACATGTTACACATAGCATGCACCCTGCTTGAGAAATGTAAAGAATGAAGGAAGTAGGGAAATTGAATGAACGATATTGACTGGATGACACGGGAAACGACTGAATGAAGCGCCAGCTGGCAGCTCTTCAGTCAGCACTACCCAGGTAGGCAGCCCGTTGTGTAAACGAGTGTTGATTGTAAAGTGCTTAGAGCTTTGTCTCTAGCTGAGAATAGGCGCTATATAAATATTCATTATTATTATCATTATTATTAGCTGTCCTTATGGTTGCCTGATGGATTGTCCTCCAGATGTTTGCATTGTCTCGGGAAAACCACATGTGTGGGTATTTTGAGTCTTGAGATGTGTCAGTAAGATCTAAAAAAAAAAAAAAAATGTGCAGACGATCTGAAAGATTTGAAAGAAAAAAATGTTCTCCATTTGCACCTAGATGACTTTTTGTAAACGTGCAGTCAGACTTTGCCTGTAATCACTGTAACACATGTTAAAGGTGGGTGTTATATTTTCTTCTTGTTTTGGTGTGGTTTGTTTGTTTGTTGTTTCTTGTTTTGTTTTGTTTTAAATTGTAAATGTTATTGTTGTGTAGCAGCATTGATGTATGTGTCTGTTCTCCTTTTTTTTTTTCCAAGTCATTGACACAAGTATTGTAATATGATGCTTATAATGTGACTTGGTGTAATACTACTCTGTGACTCATTTTTTTTTGTTATTATTTTTTTTTTTATTTCTTCACTTTTTTTTTTTTTTTACTGTAGACGCAAGTCAGTTTATGTTTGTGAGCCCCAGGCAGATAACCAAACCATTCAGAGTCGGAACCATTCAGATTTCTGTTGCCAAAGAAATTGTCAGTCAGTGGATTGTGTGAAACTACAGAAACATGCCAGGTACGTATCATATGTTTCGAAAGAAATCTTGCGATGTGATGGAAGTAATTGTTAGTAACGTTATTTTTTTATTCATTACGATATCACAGGCCAAGAGGTAATACTCCTGGGATGATGTATGATTTGTCTGCACAGGGATGACATTTCGGAGATAGGAAACAGATCCTGTATCACCCGGTTTGTCAAGAAAGTACTGGCAATAGTAAGTTGGTTGTGGCCTTTGTTTTCATAGGATTTGTTTGTGTGTTTTAAAAGTCCCTCAGATTTGAAACCTCCCCCTGTTTCATGGTGTTGAAAGTGCCTGAGAACAAGATCTCTTTCTGGAGGTATCAGAAGAGACCTTGAAGTTTGTCATCACTGTCTTGGGAAAATAAGGGATGATTGGAATTGTACCTCATATTATGTCACACCAGTAATTGTAGATGTAATGCTATCTGGTGTTATGTCACACAGTTAATTGTAGATGTAATGCTATCTGATGTTATGTCGCACAGGAAATTATAGATGTAATGCTGTCTGTTACATCACACAGGTAATTGTAGATGCAATGCTACCTGATGTCATTTCACACAGGTAATTGTAGATGTAATGCTATCTGATGTTACATCACACAGGTAATTGTAGATGAAATGCTTTCTGATGTTATGTCACACAGGTAAGTGTAGATGTAGTGCTATCTGATGTTATGTCACACAGGTAAATGTAGATGTAATGTTTTCTGATGTTAGGTCACACAGGTAAATGTAGATGTAATGCTTCCTGATGTTATGTCACACAGGTAAATGTAGATGTTGAGACAGAATTTTGATTTTGCGCTATCATTGTCGGTAACACACACACACACACACACACACACACACACACACACACACACACACAAACAGGGAGAGAGGGTAGTGGCAACAGAGGGAAGGTGGGAATGGAAAGTGGAGGGTGAGAAAGAGACCCATTATTGACTGAGGCGATGCATGGCAGGAGAAATGATGCCTAGCAGAAGGCTGGTCATTAATTTTACTGAAAACATAAAGTAGAAATGTGTGTAAAACATGAAACATCTACATTATGACAGTTTTGTGAAAGAGTATTTCCTGACAAGAAGTGCCTCCTAAATGATCTTCAAACAGTATGCCGAGTGGAGATCTAAAACAAATCCATGTAACATCAGATCAGTGTTTTGTCCATAATGGATTGCATGAAATTCTGCATGCTAGACTTTAAAGTCGTCTGCCTACAGAGTAAAAAAACCGGCAGGGTAAGGGAACATATATGTACTCGTCCGTTAAAACGTTTCTAAAAAGTCTTCTGAAGATATTCAGTATTTTTTTTATGTAATAACGGGCAATGCATAGTTGTACAATTCATGGAATACTTAGCACCTTTCGTTATGGTTGTGGTTGATAATTGAAAAGAAGTGGATCTTACAAAAATTAGGAGTAGTCACTTCTGCAGAAGACTTAATCACGAAACAATAAAGACATGAATACTATAAGATGATGTCTTTCTAAGTGTCAGTTGTTGAACATTTGAGTACTAAGAGCTTGCAACATGTTTCAGGGGTGTGTGTTCATTCTTAGCATATTTGCCAGTCTTTAACAGAGCAAAAACAGATCTGGAATAGACCTTGAAATTTTGATCACTAGAATAGTATCAAGTTTTTTGCATCTGATGTTGTTTATGCATTATTTTATAATTGTTATTAGATACCCAAAAATATGAAACCTAATGTTTTTAAAATATGAAGAATTTCACTTCTCAGAATACTTAATTTGTATTTGGCGTTAACACCACCAAAAATATATTCATATACATTTCCCCAATAAAACTGGAAAGCCTTCAAATACTTCCATGTAAGCATGTCCAACAAACACAATAGACATACTCGCATACAATACAAATTATGCACTGATACAAATTCGTGGTCTAAGTGCTCCTATCACCTTTCTTCTCATAGATCTGCTGTCCACCGTTCCTGTCTGCCTTTTTCGTTTTCATTTCCTCTTTCTGTCAGTATCAAAACATATTCATTTTCCTTCATCCATGATTATATGTTTGTTATATTTTTTTCATTGTCATGTTGTATGAAGATTCAGCCCAGTTGTGATATGTCACTGTGCAGCTTGAGCAGCACAGATACATGCTCATTGTGCAGCTTGACACCAATGTGCGTCAGTACAGCAAGCACCTGTCAGAGTACCTGCACTTCCTGTTGGACTTTGCCAAGATGGGGAGAGAAGAGGAGTGTTCCTTCTTGCTCAGCATCAACTGCATCTCCATTCTGGTCACCTTCTACACATGGGACATAAACAGGACACGCCCGGCATGTCCGCCCCACAGACCAGCTATGTCAGTTCACATGATTTTTTTCACTCTGTCTTTGTACATGTCTGATTGAAAATGATGGAAGAGTTTCATGTTATTGTGCTTCAAAGACTCTAGTTCAGCACTGAGTATGTTTAAGAACATTGTATTTTTTGTTATTGGATTTGCATGGGAATGAGTTACTTTATCATTTCAAGAGTCTCTGTCAAAATGTTTGTATGAAGTTGTCTGAAGTGGTGTGAACACTGAATGGATTTGTAAGTATATGGGTTTTTTTTTTTTTTAATTGTTGTTTTTCAATTCTTATTTTGACATATTTTTATCTGTACCTGAACCCAACTGTCTTTGCTCAGTCCCTTATTGTTTCTTAGTAATCGCGCACAATTCTGGTTCTTCATGACAGTTCCTGAATTGCAGCATGCGGTGCATGTACGTTTTAATCATTTCCAGAAATTGCATAAACATTGAAATGAAGAAAAAGTAAATGAGAAAAAATGAAAATAAGAAGAGTAAAAAAGGGGGTAGGGAAGAGGCATTATATCATCTTGTCTTTTGACTTCCTGATTTTGGTTTGGCAAATCAAGATGCTGCGTATTTTAATGCAGGTGGAGATTCTGTCTGAAGACGAGGAAGAAGAGGAGGTGCTGACTCTAACAGATGACTCCAAACCCCTCCCTCCCCCATGGAGAAGATGATCAGCTTGATTGCCTGTTGGTGGAAAAGTCCCGGAACAGAGAAAAGATGTTGCATCTGTCCACCAAAGACTACACAGCGGTTGTTGGTTCTGGCACAAAGGTAAAGAACCAGAAGTGACGAATCTGTGATCTTGCATTGGTCCCATCAAAGCCGACATTTCACAGTATTCTCTGAGAGTTTTGATAACATGGTCAGATTTTGTAAGAGGAGACTGCTGAGTGGTAAATTGAGTACAGGAACGCATTTTTTATTTTGATGTATCAAACAAACAAAAAAAAGGGAGTGTGGGGGGGAGAGAGCAAAGTCATGACTCCCAACAGCTATTACACTTAATGAGGGACTCCAGGACCCTCAGCACTATAATTCTAAAGTGTCCTGGGACTCCTTGCTAAAAAAATGTTGTGACTCTCAGCACTCTCATTTTGTGTCTGAATGTTTGTGACTGTTACTGTCTTAATTTTCTTCTCATTTTCGTGAAAAGGCACCCAGGACATCACTGACCCTCTCTCTCTCTCTCTCTCTCACACACACACACACACACACACACACACACACATGCTTCAAACACATGCTTCACATGCACACATGAGCACACACACACACACACACACACACACACACACACACACACACACACAAACACACAATGTATACTTTAACATTCTAATGCATTCTCTCACACACTCTTTGTCTCTCTGTCTCTTTCTGTCACATGAATGAAAAGGGAATTTTCATTTCATAGCAAACAAGTAGCAGCTTTCCGATACACAGCTTAACCTGAAGTCTGTATTTTGAATGTCAGATTATGCCTATGAATTAAGACAGGAGAATTTGTTAAGTTGGCCATAACGGTGACAAACATATTCTTTAACATTTATTTAACATATTGCTTCTACTCCTACTTGTAATGGCAGTTCTGCTTCATAGGCTTGAAGATTCTGCTGCATTGTTGTGCATGTGTCGTCATTTTCGCTGGCACTCCATGGCCTGCTCTTCTGAAAGTTGGAGTGGGATTTCTTCAAGTTTGCATTACAGCAGACAGCACAAAGCATACTGCATTCCCAGTTCTGGAGACAGAGATACAGTTTTAGTCGGTCCATGTTAATCTCTGGGTCTCCCCCCCCCCAGCTAACAGAGATGAAGCTTCACTGGAATCAGTGCTTTTGATCGGATTTGCTGATTTCATACCGTGCATCAGGAAACAAAAAAGAGCGTATGTTCAGTGGCAGAACCACACACCTCAGTTTAGTCCGAATATGCATACAACTCTGTTGATATTGAAGCCACAAATTTGCCAGGCACAGCTGTATGTGTGCAGGGAGTCGCTTTTGCTACATTCTTTACTAGTGAGGCTGAGACCAAACAGCAGACAATAGCTGACCCGACAAGATATGGGGCTCATGTTTGTGGAGATTTTGTATGTCGCAGGACCCACTCAGTTCAGTTTAAGCACATCCTGGGACCCTGTCTGAAATTTTTTGTGCTTTTGTCCTGCTTCTAATGCATACAGGATGGCAGGACTCCATGAATGGGAGGAGGCGTGAAAGTACAGTCCAGCAATATGATGGAATGCTCACTGGGCTTTTCATGGTTGAACGTTTTTGCTAACAGCAGCTTTAAACCAGTCGGATTCAACATTAGATATTGTGCATCATTGTGTTTTTCAGGTTTTTGCATTCTTGCTGAGCCAGATTCGGGAGCAGATCAACATCCGCCAGACCTGCAACATCATCTGCAGCCTGACACGTTGGAATGATAATCTGGCAATGAGTGTAAGTGGAATGGAACTTTCGACCTCTGTCAAAGTTGTCGAAGTTTTTGGTAACATCCAGTTTCATCTTTTAGGCAAATGTAACTTTTTCTGACTCGTGACTGTGAAGTTTCCAGAATATAGTAAATAAGAACTTAATTATCATGATTGTTCTAGACATTGGGGTATTGACGTGTAGGTCTTTTGGCTCAAACACTTGAATTCTTCTAGACTTTGGGGTATTGACATGTAGGTCTTTCGGCTCAAACACTTTTTCTTACTGTTTTCTATATCTTTCTTTCAACTTTTTTGTTGTTGAGAATTTGATGAGAGTGTAAAGATTTATCCTTTTTTTTTCAAGATGAGGGAACGGTGATAAAATTTGATTTTTTTGTTGTTGTTGTTGTTGCTGTTTTTTTTTTTGTACAATTAGAAATATTATGAGAAAATACTATGGATGGTTGTGTGCAGATTGTAACGCTCTGTTTTACCGCTATCAGAAAACTTGGACCAGAGGTAAGACCATTTCTTGACCATGGGGGTGGGGGTGGGGGTGATTTTCTGTTCTGTGTGTCTGCCTTTTTTCATACTTGCGCATGTGCACATTCCTGAATTCCCCTTTTCTAATTTTTTATGTGAACTAGGTTCAGGCAGCCCTCCAATGGCAGTGCTAATGACAGATATGCATAGGTCACACACACACACACACACACACACACACACACACACTCACACACACACACACTGAACACACACACACACACACACACACTCACACTCACACACACACACACTCTGAACACACACACACACACACACACACACACACACACACAGATTTTACAGATTAATCCCTAAACGGGGCCAGTAGACATACTGTGTCTTAAAGAGAAGAATAGTCTGTCTGGAGCCACCCAGAGACTTTCTCAGATGCTGAATCAAGTAATGCAGTTCACATATAAACCCGCAGCAGCAGGAAACCCAACCTTAGGAAATCCTTTATGTGAATGATAAAAACTGAGATTCCAAGGCTGACTTGGTCTGCGCCTTAGAGCATAATTCAGCTGTTGTATATTCCAGACTGCATCAGAATCAACTGCCCCCTTTCTTTTTTTTAACTCCAGCTCATGAGAAAAACAGTTAATATTCAGTTTTCAATTGAGCGGCAATATAAACGCAGTGTTGCTTGAATTCAGATTCTACACCAGTTGACTGTTGAATATTGAACCTCGTTCCGACAGGCACATAAGTCTGTCCTCAAATAGTGTTATTTTCTTAAAAGAAGCTGAACAGCTGTATTACTTTCACAGGCAGCAGTGGCTAGCATTGAGGACTGAGAGCTGGGAGATATGAGATCTGTTTGAGAATAAGCATATAGTACAGCCCTGTGATGTAGTCTGTGACTGGGATGGAGCATCAGGTAACTGGGGAGCTGTGCAGTGTCATCTCTGGTAGGTTGCCTTTTGAGGAAATGACATTGACTGCAACATGTAGATTCTTAGAGCTGGGGCTGTGGCAGGACGAGCCAGGATGTGTTACGGACAGGGAGTTGGAATGAACAGTGTTTGAGGCTGTCAGATCTTTTTTCACCTAACAGTTATGTAGTGTTTATGTGCATGTTTGGTAAAAATAAGATGCATAGTCAAAAAGATAGATCGGAACAGAAATCTAGAATCAAAGTTGTTGAGCTGTTACTGCACTGTGGTGTGTGACCATGGTGTTCTCTTGGTATTCTTTGACCAAAGAGTGACAGCTCTTGATCATCTCGCATGCAAGATACCATGTGGCTGTGTCTGAATCTTGTACATTATGCTGATACATGATCAAATGGAACAGTTGCGAGGACTAAGGCCCCAGAAGTGTATTGTAAAAACAAACAGAATCTGGCAAAAAAAAACACAAATTTGTGCCAAAGTATTCAGATGAATCAGGTTTACAAGTAATTTGCAGTGATCCAGTTTCTGTTGTAGTTGCTATAAGATCAGCAGATATCCCTCTACTCTCTGTTGCATGAGAGGTGACAATGTGATCGTTGTACTCTTTGTCATAGTCTTAATTGCAGGGCCTAACACTTGTTGTAACTTACTGTCATTGCAGAGGAACTTTTCAAGTACAAATGAATGGTAACACATCATTGTTGAATAATGGTACACGCCTACATATATATATATAATGAATACCACTAATATGCCTGGTAAAATTTTGAAAGAGCTCAACCACTTGGGAGCAACATCTGTTAAAAACAGTGTTAAAAGGAACTCTAAAACTCTGCACATTTGTTTTGAGCTCACAGCTCTCCTCAGGAGGGATCCTGAGGAGAGCTGTGTGCTCGAAACAAATTGGTAGAGAGTTTTAGAGTTCCTTTTAACTCTCTGTTTTTAACAACAACAACAACAACAATATATATATATATATATATATATATACACCTTTTTTGTTTACCGCTGCTGAAGTATTCAAAAGTTTGGCATACCTCTGGACAGTACCAAAGTCACACAGTGCATAATGGGAATCTTTTGCAGTGGCAGGTAAAATTCTGATAGTAGATTCAGAACTGAAGTAAATGTCCTACGTCTCTATTCACTTTAATTTATGAACTCAGTTCTATTTATTATTATGATTTCTTGTCCATATATGAAATTTGACGATGGTGATGAAGTTCATTCACTGGCTAAATTATACACATCAGTTAGTGTGCATTGATGTCGCCAAAACACTGCCCTGCCTGGCTGTAGCAGCAGTCAACACAGTTACTCTCTGTACCCAGAATTGCTGTAGTTCAGATAAGGGATTAATTTAAGGCAACCAGCCAGTCACAGCCTAGTTGACACCCCTGCTGCTGGTACCTGGACTCTCTCCATTCCTTTGGGCATTGGAGCTAGAGCGCTGCAGTCTTCAGTTTGGGGTCTTCACTGCACAGACAACAGCACTGCAGCCAGCAGGGGCCATGGCCAAAACACCCTCTGCAGATTCAAAGGACTTTCATACATGCTGACTGGAAAAACATACAGATAGATGGTTCCGCACAGGTGCAAGTTCCCAGGCTGTAGTAGCTGGTTGTAGATTCTTTCTCATCACTGTTCTCAGCGGCCCTGAAACCACTTAAGGACTTGCTTTCAGTGTCAGACACAAAAGGTCCCAAGAATTCTTTATAGACATCAGCCATTGGAGTTAGAGCATAGGGAAAAAAAGGAGTAGCTTATACATCAGAAAGTATGGTAAGTACATCAGTGGTAGCATGCATGTCTTTTGAAGTGAGAAGGACATCATGTGAGCTGGATTTTATGGTTTTGATGTGATGAAAAGTGCACACATTACTAGGCTTTGTTTTTGAAGTGGTGAAGACCTAAAAACAGTGTGGCTGGATTTTATGTTTAGAAAGAGCAAGGACATTGAGTGTTGCACTTTATGTTCTGAAGCAGTGGTGACCTCATATGTTGTTGAAGTTTGCTGTGTTGTGAGAAACTTGTATGGGGGGTGAACATGTCGAAGCACAGGGAACAGTACATGATGTTGGGTTGTGCAGAGCCTGAAAACAACAGCCATGAAACCTATCTTTCAGCATGCCCAGCCTTTCCTCAAACTCCTGACCTTCTTGGTGGAGGTCAACAGTGGAGGGGTAGCCCCTCTGTCCGGTTTTCCATGCTTCACTCAGATCATTCTGGCCAAAATGTGGGATGTGAGTAGTGCAGCTAGCAGCTGACTGTTTGTTAATGGTATTTGTTGTTAAAAGAAAGAATTGGTGGAAGTATGTTTTTTGGGAGGGAGGCGGAATCACCATAAATGATTTGTTTTGTGCTTGTATGGTTTTTTGGAACATGCATATTTGTTATTTCTGTATACATCTTTAATTGTCTGGTTGGCTACAGCCACTTTGCTTTCATATTTCCAGGGCATACATTCACACATATGCGCACACACACACACACACACACACACACACACACACACACACACACACACTCTTGCATAGTCTGATTATAAGCACATTAGGAACTGGTTTACATATTTGTTTTCTCTGCACTTGTCAAAGGAATTTTCGTTGTAGTAAAATATCTGTCAAGAGATTATGTTTATCCAGTACAGCCGATGCCATGTTCCTCAGCCGCATGGCTGCCACATTGCTGGGCATGGGCTGTATCAGATAAAAATAGTCTCATGACAGACATTTTACTTTTATGGTAATTCTTTTAATAAGGTCAGAGAAAACTCATTTGCATGCCAGTGCCACTGATAATGGTCGGAGAAGAAGAAAAATTTCAGTGCAAGAAAGCGCGCAACTCTGACGAACGTGCTAATGTGTTAGAAGGATTCATGGAAATTTTTTTTTTAAGATCGATTGAAAGGGACAAAATGAAAGAACATGCTTTCCAGGCATGTCTCTGTTAACCCTCCAGAACCGGCTCATAGAAAAACAAGTCAGAAAATTATTTTATTCAGTAAAATAACATCAAATCGATGTGAAAAACAGTTCCCAAAGAAATTTTGCAAAAATGTTTAAAAATGCCCAAGTTAGGTTTTGTATCACACGTGATACATTAGGTATTGAGGCATAAAGTCACACTGTATCACACGTGATACATTAGGTCATTGAGGCATAAAGTCATAGCGAATCACACGTGATACAAAGAGTCAAAGTCATTTATATACATGTGCACGGTTGTTGTTGCTGTGTAGTTCTTTCTGGAATGAACAGCTTTGATGACTGTCAAGTTTCAGTGGCATTGCAACACATCTAGTCTAGTTAAAATCATTTAGAACTAGCCCCGACCCATACCTCCTTCACTCCACCCAGTCCCCAGAAAGGATACACAGTTTTCCACACATGCACACGTACACACACACACACACACACACACACACACACACACGTGTGTGTGTGTGCTTCTGGGCGCATCATGCATGCATGTGCTCGCTCGTATGGCACACACACATCCATACGCATACACACTCGGCACATGTGCGTTTTTTGTCTCTGCCCCTCTTTGTCTCTGTTTACCCTCCCCCCCCACCACCTCTCTGTCGCTCTCACACACACACACACACACACACACACACACACACACACACACTCGTGCATATGCATATATATATATATATATATATATATATATATATATATACATACATGTGCGAGCATCTTCTCAACATTTTATTAGATGGATTATATACATCCATGAATTCATATCTCTCTCTCATGGAAACACATCTTCGAAGTGTTCAGTTGTAATTTTTTATATAAGAAATATACTTGTAAAAGTAACACAGCGTTGTGCAGTTTTCATCCAGCATGACTCTAGACGCCTAATGTATCACAGCTGAAACAGACTGAGTGTTGTCTCCCTTGGAATTTTCCCCAGAGCCCGAACGTTTCACACAAGATACATCAGTTTGACACCCCCCATCACACCACCCAATTAGCTGAAAAACGACCTTTTCAGCCCATGGCCCCTTCCTCTAGAACATGATTGACAAGGTAAACAAGCCACAGAGGGTGGCAGTGTTCACATGTTGATAAAGCGGTGGGTGAACAATGGCTGGAAATGAAGCACGTGTTGACTCTGTGAGACCCAGGGAGGAAAGGAAGGGCTCTGGCATTCCAGAGCAACCAGAGAGTGGTGGTTTGGTAGTTAGTTTAAGGAGTACATTCCATTCTTCAGATTAATAATATTTAGCGGACTCCAACATTCACACACTGTCTGCCATGCAGTTACTTAATGTTTATATCACTCGTGATACCTATGGCGCTAGAGGGTTAAGCTACCTACCTATTAAGTTGAAGCTTACGTCTGAGGATTTAAACTGGATATATGTTTAGAATGTTCATATTAAGTCCCACCCTATCAGTTGATAATATTCACCCAACCCAGTTTTGCATGGTGAAAAGTTTCTTGGGCAAAGTGTTTTGAAAAATCAGTGGCAGTTTGTGTACATTTTGTGATATGAAGAGTGAAACTGCACAAATATGTTTCCTTCTATTACCTGGTATTAAAGTTTCACCACAGTTAAATCTGGAGTAAGCTTCAACTTAGTAGGTAAGAACTGGCATTCTTGAGGTAAGTTTATAAAATCGAAATATATTGTAATATGAATGTATAGCCAGATAACACTCCAAAAAGAGAATAACAGGATAATTTTGCACAGTCTATGGCATATTTCCTTCATCACTAGCCTGTCTTTTTTTCTTTAATGTATGATTGTAATTGGATTTTGACGAAATTATTATAGCACATCATGATGTGTGCTATGCTTTTCCATCTCCAGCTGGCCAAAATTGCGCCAGTGGCAGTGTTGGAATGGTTGACAACACATGTGGCCCGCAACAAATGGCTCACCTCTGGGTCCTGGACCAGATGGACCTGTGGGTAGAGCACTACCTCATCGCTCACAACAATGTGCGCGTCCGCAACGGTAAGGTCTCTCTTGCTCGCTTGTGCCTGTGTGTGTGTGTGTGTGTGTGTGTGTGTGTGTGTGTGTGTGTGTGTGTGAAAAGTGATATATCATGAATGAGAAATGAGCTGTTATTATGTATTGCAGCATTTTTGAAAAGTTATAAGGGACTGCCTTTTTCCTTTTCACTAATGTGTGGACAAGTGGGTCAGTTTAATCTGAAAGTTTCTGTTGTGTGTGTGTGTGTGTGTGTGTATGCATGTGTGTTTAACTGCAGACTTGAACATTGGTGTTTTCTTGGCAAGTATGAGCATTAACATCATCAAACTTGACAGAATGATAAATGTTATGAAGAGTTTTCCAGTCATTCCACTGGCGAATATGTCGGCAAATGGTTACATCCATTAATATGAAATTAAAAGTTGGAGCAGTGGTTTCAATATAATAGAATTATCCTTTAAAATGTATCACTAACAATGATTGCTTTATGCACACATTTAAGAGGTGTTAAATGATGTTATATCCATGTATGATGACTAATATTAAGTTAGATTTTGTGAGGAAGAGGCGATTTTCTACCAGGAAGAGAGGTATAGATAAAAGTAGATATAAATACTTTTTAGTGTGTTTGTTCTTATTTCTGGTCTTACTGTTAATACCAGATTGTTGTGCTGTTTATGAATCCTCAGTGGTTCTGAGCATGTTCCACTTGAGCATCCCTCGCCAGAAGACTGTGGAAGACATGTTTTTCCGACTGCGTGGATAATTTTTAGAGTGGGCACTTTCACTAATGCAAGTAACTTTGTTTCCAGCTGCCGTATATCTGCTGGTATCACTGGTGCCATGTAGCCAGTTCCGTAGTGCCTTCCGCACTACTGCTAGCCGTACGACCGGTGTCAGCAAAGATATACAGGTTAGCACAGCTGCCTCTGTGTATTCTGTCCTCTCTGCCCCAGCCTCCCCTGCCCCCTCTCACCCTTGACCCAGCCCTCCTCTCCACCTTTGCAAGCATATAGACCTGTTTGCACTTATGATTTCTCCATATTGTGCTCATATGTTTGGGGAAAACACAAGAAACATGACAAATTAGGGGGGGGGAAACATGAAAAGAAAAAAACAGATATGAACAGAGAAGCTTTTGAGCAGTAATCACATTTGCTGTGTCTAAGTGTGCTTTGACCTAGGAGCGACAACTCTTGTGTACTCTTACACGCAAAATCGCATCTTGCTGTGCCTGTTTCTTTAACATCATGCTCATTCTTAGGGGAAAAAAAAAAACAAAAAAAGATAGCAGCGACTATAGGCCCTGAAATTTTTCTAAAGTTAGTTTCAAGGTGAGGTGACTGCAGGCAGAAATTGAAACAGACTTAAAAGAAACATTACTTTTGCTGCTGAACGAAAGAGACGAGCAAATTACAAGACAAAAAAGTTGCTGAGGGCATGAATTTGTGCCAAAATGTGCTGATGAAACTGGTTTGAAATGGTTGGTGTTGGAAAATTTTGTTTTAACTGTGATAGCTACAAGATCAGGCTCTGCCTTGTGCTGCACGAGTGGAGTGGCAGATGAAAAAAGAAAAGACCCCACCTACATCCCTAACTGCAGCTTTTACAAACATTTGGAAGATTCGAACACATCCTTTATAGAAAGTACATTCACTTTTTTGTTTTTAAAATACATCAATAACAGCAACTTCAGGGTAAACAGATCTGTGTATACTGTGTCTTTGTCATACCTGTCACTTTTGTTTACTCTCTGCTCTCACCATCTCTCTCACACACACACATACACACATACACATACACACACACACACACACACACACACACTCCCCTCCTCTCACACACAAATTCACACATATGCATACTTACATCATCCCCAATCCCCACAACCCCCTTTCATACAGCTCTTGATTTTTTAGTGTGATGGAAGTTGAATGGAACATCAGTGTTAAAACTGAATTATCAGCTGCTACAGACCCCGATGTGCATGCCTACCATAAGCATTTGAAAGCATCTGAGATTTTGAATTATTGAGATTTGAAAAGAAAAGAATGGAGATTTGAAAGTACTGAGAGTTAAAAAAAAAAAAAAAAGAAATAAATTGCTTATCTATTACAGGGTTCATAAGCTCCTTGAAACTCCTTGAATTCTGACAGCGAATTTCAAGACCTTGAAAACCTTTGAAAATCAATAAAATGTGGTTCTGTTGACCAAACCTCTTTGAAAACCTTTGAAAATCAAACCGTCAGCTCCAAAATTTTTAATGTAGCAAAAAGAAATGGCAGGTTGATTTTTCTGCGTTGAGGTGAATGAAATATTATTTAAAAACAAATTTTTACGAACATCGTTTTGGCGTCGTATACTATACCATGTCAGACCATAGCATTTAAACGGCTGTCAGTCAGCTCTGTCAGGCCGAAGTTTTGTGGCAAATGCAGGCATAAGATAGTCACGTGACGCCCACCCTACTTCCGATTACGGAAGATGCCGAAGATAGTGTACTGTCCGTCATTCTACTTCGGCCTGTCGCCCAAGCAAGATAAGTCTTGTGCTCTGTCTCGCCTATACTTTGCCTTTGTGTAAAGATTGCTGTGTTTGCACTCTGTACTCATTTATCTGTGGCTTCCGCTTATATCTTGACGTGTGAGGTTATCGGATGGGCTAGCATTCTAACCTTATTCGCTGAAATTTTCTCGCGATCGTCGGTGGTGCTCCCGGTTCTTGTCTATTTGCGTAACCGGTTCGAGGTTGATCGGCATTTTCCATCGCCACGTCCCTCGCGTTTTCTCGGCCTCCCTTTGTCCATCGGCCTTGCATTCTCACTCGCCTTTACGGCCTTTTTTGCCCTAAATTCCGATTTCTAATCTCGCCGTTACTTGTATCACGATTCCACTATCTCATCTGCGACGATCGCGGGGGTCGGTTTCGTCGCCATCTTGTTTTGCGCCAGTCTCCATTCCTTGTCGCACCAGCTTTCTAGCCCACGCAATTACACGGGGTTTGTCGTTCGGAAATTGCTCCTACATTTGTTTACACCCCTCCCATTCATTGCCACATTTTTCGATCGGCGTCGTGTGCGTGGCGATCGCATCGCCCTTCGGCATTGCTGTTACACGTGGCGTTACTCAGCACTTTTTTGTTCACGCCACTGTCGTTGCCCACGCACGGTTTCGTTCATCGCTACTGCGTTTCTGTCACTGTGCGAGCTTGTTTACTTTTATATTTCCATTGTGTTATATTGCTATTGTGTGCGCACGGTCGATCGACCTGTATACCCTCCTCGATCGACCGTCGTGTTACGATCGTGTGCTCCGGTTTTCACAACCTCCCGCGCGACGATCGTGAGCCGGTCTCTCGCCATCTTGTTTTGCGCCGGTCTCCCTCTCTTGTGCACCAACTTCTAACCCTCGGTATTTTACGTGGTTTTTCGCCCTGAATTTGCTTCCTCAATTGGGTTTGCACCCCTTTCTTTCAGTTGTCACAATTCTCGCTCGCCTTCGTGTCCTTAACGATCGCGATCGACCGGCGTCATTGTATTTACACGTGGCGTTACTCAGCCACTTTGGGCCCACGCCACGGTCGCTTCTCACGCACTGTTTCGCTCATTTCTGCTGCGCTTTGTGTCCCTGTACGGACTTGTTTACCTGTATATTCCATTGTGTGCGTTGTTTACATTTTTTTTTTTATTGTGTGCGCACGATCGATCGGTCGACTTGGTTATCCTCCTCGATCGACCGTCGTGTCTCCCGTTTACGATCGTGTGCTCCGGTTTCGCTCGGCGCCATCGCCCAATATGGTGAAGGACTCGGCTGGGTCGAGCAATAACTCTGACGTTCAGAGTTCGCTCACATTCCCGGAGGACCCACGAGTTGGTTCCAACCCCGAGCGAACCGTCCTCTCCTTGGGGAGAACGCCGGCCGCGGTAGACGGAGACGTCCCTCCCGCGGAGGGGACGCGGGGAGTCTCCCTCCTCTACCCGACCGACGGACGCACGACCGTTGCGTTCGAAAGCTAGAAGGCAACCGGCTGCGATTTCTAAGTGCCTTTCGTTTCAACCTGCCCAGGAAATCTAAGGGCAAGGCCCCCCTTAAGGGGGACCCGTCTAGCCAAGAAATCCGAGCGGGATTCCGCTTCTCCCCAGCCACCCTGCCTTCTAGCTTTCCTGCGCATAGTCAGACATCCACTTACTATGCCGAGTCACGCGACCCCCGGCCCCCGGGGACCTTTGCCGGGCCGCGGACAGGCACGGGTGACGGCCTTGGGCTGGAACCCCCACCCGTCACTCGCACTTATGGGACGCGCGGGTCCACTTCTTCCCCCCATCCGGACTCGCCGTCTCACGACGCTCTCCCCACCGTGCACAGGTGCAGCCAACACCCCTGCACGAGGAGCGTCCAGTTATCTCGGACGCAGTTTTATGGCCACGTCTTGGCACGACCATGCACATGTCCATAACTCTGGGCGTATGGGAACACCGAGTGCATCCACCGGTTGTGAACATACACAAGACGGCCGACAACCCCGCGCCCGTCGCAGGTTCCCCTAGGGGTTCAGGACGTTCGGGGTCCGACCTACTCGGCCCCCATTTGGGCAACGTCCTCGGTCCCGTTCCTCCGGGGGGAGGATCTACCAGCGGGACCACGGGTAACCTGTCCCATTCCACTGGGACCCGGCACGCTCCCGGGGGGAAACCACATACCAGGGTCGATTACTATTCCCCCCCTGCTGCCCAAGGTTACCCCGGTCCCCGGCGAGTCCCTGCACAGTACTCTGGGCCGCCACAGCCCGCTTATCTCCCCGGGGACCAGTGGCTCTATGCCCCGAGAGGGACCAGTGGCTCAATACACACACCCAACCTGAACAACAACAATTTGGTCGATTGTGGCACCCAACCTCGCAGACTTGGGTCGACCTGGGCCTCCCACCTCGGGCGCTGTCCGATCGGCAGTCCGGGCTCTCCCACCCCAGCCCGTCTGCCGAGCATAGAGCCACGAGGGTCCCGCCATCCCCCTCCCCCCCCGCCACCACCCTACCAGGGCGGGACCCTCGCGCACCCGCGCAGTTGCCCCCTGAGGAAGACCTCCCTTCCCAGGAACTTGACTCCCCACAGCCTGAGGACGACTACGATGAGGACTTCTTCTCATCCCTTTATGACATCCACACCATTGAACGGTTTCGACCGGACTCCGTGTCGAGGGACGCCCCTCCCTCTGCCGATCTTGGCCTTCCCTGAGATCGTTGGGCTGCCCCCAGCCCAATACTCCAGACTCAGAATTGTCGCACCTCAGTCACTCACTTCGCTGTGGGAGAGTCCGGCAAAACGCGCCAGGGGTGCAGACGCCGTCCCCACGCCGGGTCAAGACCTGCCCCCGGCACCCAATGCGGCCCCCTTCGGCGCCCTACTTGGGACCCCCACAGGAAGCACCCAGTTGCCTCCCTCTTTGCCGACAATCCGGTTACCAGGGAGTGGGCCATCTCCCAATCAGATTGTCGCCTGATACCCAACCGGCCCCCCCTACTTCGGCCACCATCCCCTTTAAGCGCTAAAGGACTGGGACCCGAGTAGTAGCCCGGATGGGCATCTTACACACCACTGCAGGGCATGCCTACCTTAGCATGCTCTTGCAGAGGGCGGAGGTACTCTGGCCTGGGGATGACGGCGCCGTCCCAGTGCCTTCGGATACAAACTCCGAACCACACCAGGACGAACCTCGCTTATTCAGCGACCCCTTTATGCGACACCTAGTTAACAGGATATCGCATCACTTGGCGGCTGCGGCGGACAGCGCAGCAACAAGCCATTTTAATTGTCTGCTAGTGGCTAGAGACGCGGTGCTTGCACGCTCCTCACTCTCCCCGGCACTCAGGGCATCCCTACGATGTGTCCCGGGCCAGGATCACTCGCTCTTTGGCGAGCACTCCACCTCGGCTATGTCTCTCTCGCTCGAGGAACGCAAGCAGGCGGCGTCTTTGCCCCCCGGCCTCAGCCACGCCTTTCCAGGCCCCCCAAGCGGCCACTTAACTCACAGAGGCCTAAACCTAAACCTCGCCAAAATTTTGTTTTTGGCCAGCAAGCACGGCCCCGCCGGTGACTGGAGGACACTCCCGTAGTGCGCATGGAGCTGGCCCAACCTGCCCAGCAAGGCACCGGCCCACTCTTCCCCTTCCCCCCCATGGACCATCGGCTCCCCTGGCGGGCAACCTCTCCCGGCCGCCTGCCAGTGGCGACGTATGGGCCTCAGCCCCTGGGTAGTGTCGGTTCTTCAGGACGGGTTTCGCCTACCGTGGGCTCACCGTCGTCGTCCCCCTCATGCGCTCTCCTCCTCCGTCCCCCAGCGACCCCCCCACCTGCCCAGGCGGACGCCCTTCGCCTGGAAGTCCTCGAACTCCTCAGAAAGGGGCCATCACCGAAGTTTCCAGCCCAACCCCGGTTTTACTCCCACCTGTTCGTGATCCCCAAACCTTCGGTGGGATGGAGGCCCATCCTTGACCTTTCTCCCCTCAACAAGTTCCTCAGACATACCTAGTTCAAGATGGACACGCCCTCCCAGATCAGAGACTCCATCCATCACGTAGATTGGGCTACCTCCATAGATCTGAAAGATGCGTACTTCCAGATCCTTATTCACCCGGCGCACAGACGTTACCTCCGGTTTGTCTGGCAAGCTCGAGTGTTCCAGTTCAAAGCTCTCCCTTTGGCCTCTCCCTGGCACCCTTCCTCTTCACGAAGGCGTTCCGATCTCTCTCCCAACACAGTCCCTCGAACTATACACAGACGCCTCCAACTCGGGCTGGGGGGCCCACTTGGGGGACAGTCATGCCTCGGGGATGTGGGACGCACAGATGGCTCGCCTCCACATCAACATATTAGAATTGGAAGCGGTCAGGCTGGCCCTCCTCCACTTCCAACATCTATCTCTCACCGACTGGTTCTCCTCCTCACGGACAACACGTCGGTAGCCCATTACATCAAACAGGGGGGGGGGGGGGGGGGCTCACTCCATCGGCCTCTCTCTACGGACAGAGGCCCTCCTTCGCTGGTGCCACGCACGGGGAGCCACCCTCCGTGCGAGACACATAGCGGGGACACGCAACATCCTGGCAGACACTCTCAGCCGGTCAGGGACCCTTCTGCACACAGAGTGGACCCTGAACAAGCTGACACTAACCACCGTCTGGGAACACTGGTTCAAGCCCATGGTCGACCTATTTTTGCGACCCGGTACAACCATCGACTCCCCATGTATGTCTCTCCACTCCCGGACCCCCGAGCGTACGCGGTCGATGCGCTCCCTCCCCTGGACGGGACTCCTCGCCTACGCCTTTCCCCCCTTCCCCATACTTCACAAAGTGATCAGGAAGGCCAGGCTGGAGAGACCCAAACTCATCCTCATAACCCCGTGGTGGCCGACTCAGTTGTGGTTCCCGGACCTCAGGTCCCTCACTCACGTTCCCCCTCTCCAGCTAGCCCCTTGGTGGGACTTACTCAGACAACCTCGCTCGGGCCTCCCTCACTCCAATCCCCAGATGCTTCGCCTACACGCTTGGCTTCTATGCCAGCCAAATTGCGACCACCGCGATGAGAGAGATGGGTCACGTGGTGCACGGCTAACTCGGTCCCCTACCTCCTCCCCTCCAACATCCACATAGGCAAGTTCCTATCCACCAGATAGGCAATTTCCTATCCCACCTTTCATCCTCTCGAAAGCTCTCTGCTAGTTCCATTCGGGGCTACAGATCGGCCGTAGGCACCACCATCTGACAGCTGGGCGGCCCATCATTCGACAATAACTTTCTCCTTAGAGAACTATCTCGGGGGGGGGGGTGGCCCTACGGGAAGCTCAGTCCCCTAGGCGCGCTCCCATGTGGGACCTCTTTCTGGTTCTTTGACTCCCTCAGAAACCCCCCTTTCGAGCCCCTCCGTGCTATTCCCTTTGTCATTCTCCCCTTCAAGACCACCTTTCCTTCTCTCCCTGGCCTCAGCCAGGAGGCGAAGTGGGATTCAGGTCCTCAGTTGTGACCCTCGGGACATCGCCTTTCTCAGAGACGGATCGGTCTCGCTTAAGTTCCTGCCTGAGTTCTTAGCGAAGAAGACCAGGAACCGGAACCGGGCACGACCTCTCCTTCCCTGGTTATCCGCTCCCTAGCGGATATCTTAGGCAGCGAAGGCAGCGGGGACATGGACCTATGACCCTCTAGGTGCCTCAGATACTACTGGGAGCGTTCCCACCCAGGCGTTCCTCTCAGAGAAGCCTCCTTTTTCATCAACCCCAACAACAAGAAAGACATCTCGGCGGGCTCGATTTCTAGGTGGCTATTCTATACTATCAAATCTGCCTATGCCCAGCCCACAAAGACCTCCCAGCCCTTTCCCCTCGAGCCCACGAGGTCAGAGCGTTGGCCATGTCCACAGCGTTCCAGCACTCTGTCCCCGTGTGCCATCTCCTGGAGGCAGCCTACTGGCGTTCGTTCGGAGAACCCTTTCATAAACTTTTATCTAAGGGACATCCGCATGACCAGGGCTGATGGTTCTAAGGGGTTTTCATTTGTGGCGGCCAATGCAGCCATAACAGTTAACCCAGGAACCATTAGGGCGCTCGGCCCTCCTCCTATTCCTTTAAATTCTGCTATGGTCTGACATGGTATAGTATACGACGCCAAAATGGGGAGTTTGTATTATACTCCCTGTTTGGCTAAGTATACTTACCATGTCAGACTCTATGCCCGCCCTACCTTCCCCGCTAGCGCCAAGGTTTCCTGGGGTTGCCTTGCGCGCAGGCCTCGTTGAATGACGGACAGTACACTATCTTCGGCATCTTCCGTAATCGGAAGTGCAGGATCACGACGATTTTTGTAATTTTTTGTTTTTTTCTTTTTTTACTAGGTTTTTTTTTTTCTTCTTTTTTCCCTCCAACCAGTCTTTTACACACCATGCATAGTCTGTATGTTCTCTTACATATTTTTGCTGATTTTTAGTGTTTTGGCGTTTGATACAAAGAGTCTGGGTAATGTGTGATGTAATGGTACACTCACTCTGATAAAAATTGAAAAAAGAAGTGGCAGTTCGATTTTTATGCATTCAGGTTGATGAAAAAAAAATATGTAAAAAGCAAATTTTTTTGTTGTTGTTTTCCTTGCTAAAAAAAAAAATGTTTAAAAATAATTTTTTTCATCATCCTGAAGGCAGAAATATCAAACACCCATTGGTTTTTTTTTTTTTTTTTTTTTCAATTTTTAGGCAAGTATTGTAGCCTTGAAATAAAAATACACTCCTTGAAAACGCCTTGAATTTTGTTTTGGGGAGTCTGTAAAAACCCTGTATTAGCAATATGTTTTTCTCTGTACCAGTAAAGTTGTGATTTTTTTTTTTTCCACAGGTGACTGGTCAGCTGTTATAAATATTGTTCCTTTACCTCAGCTGTGTCTGTCTGTCTCTTTTTTTTCAAAACAATATTTTCCCTTTTTTTCTGAGGCAGTTTTAATAACTGGAAATGGCAAAGATTCGTGTTTAGTTTTTTTTTGTTTTTCCTGTTACTTGTGTTTGAAACTGTTCTTTGACGAGTGAAAATGTAATTTTGGACCTCTGTTGTTTTCCAGATGAGTCCAGAGGCACAGCAGGTTGTGCACAAGGTAAGTTCTGACCCATTGCTAATCAGGCACATGGTTATTCATGTGCTTACACCACATAAATACGTTGTTTCATAGAAAATTGGAGTCTCTTTTCAAGGGTTTAACAACCATAGTCAGCATATTGATTACTCTGGGTATGCACTGTGGACATGTAGCTCCAGCATATTTGTATGATGCCTGATTTGAGAATATGATGAAAGTCTACGAACCAGCGAAAATAATAGTTATTCATAAAGATGGGGGGGGTGAGGGTAGGGGACTGAACTATTTGCTGAAGGGGGAATAAATCTGATGAGAGTAAGGTGGATATCTCCAGATTTTACAGGTACATCTGAAGGTTCACTTGTCGGAAAATTAGGGAATACAGAAACTCCCACAATACACATACGTCGGTCAGTCTGCTCAGTGACTTGAAAAACAACAACAAAAAAAAGTTTCAGAGCATGTGGAAAATTCCTTGCTCAGATTTGAAATGAAGGGCAAAGTAATTTCATGGATTCCTCAGAATTGGAAAAGATTCATTTGTGTTCATTCATGTTTCATGTACTAAAATCACAATTACTGTTCATTTTTTTGCATTTAGATATGTGTGAGAAAGGGAAAGTTTGACTTCAGAATTCTTTTGTTTTTTATTCATCCCATCTTTTGAGTCTCCAGACTAAGTTTAACCTGTCTTCTCAGTCGTCTGTTTTTTTTTTTTAAGTCGTAAACGTGAAAATACATCATGACTTGATCAGATTTGTTGTGTCCGAATTGTTCATTGGTGAATTTCAGATTTGTTCCTTCGTGTCAACATTGTTCCTTGCTTACTTTTTCAAATTATGAGAATATCTTTCTCATTTGTTACTCTGTGCTGAAATTGTTCCTTGAATACTTTTTTGGTGCATGCGTTTCTGTCTCCTTATCTTCTGAGCCAAAATTGTTCCTAGGTTACTTTTTAAAAGTATATGGAATTTTTCGAAGAATCTCTTTCTAATTTGTTCCTCTGTGCCAAAAACTCATCCTTGTTACTGTTTGAAAGTGTATTGAATTGTTCCTTTGTGCCCAAATTTTTCCCTGGTTACGTTTTCAAAGTATAAGAATTTGTATTTTATTTTTTCCTCTAGACCCAAAATTGTTCTGTGGTTACTTTTTAATAGTATGTGAATTTCTGTCAAATTTGTTCCTGTGTGTCAAAATTGTTCTTTGCTTACTTTCTTTTTTAAGTATGTGAATTTCTATTTTATTTTTTTTTTTTTCCGTGTCAAAGTTGTTTTTGTAGTTACTTTTTCATTGCATGAGAATTTCTGTCTCATTTGTTCTTCGGTATCAAAACTGTTTCCTGGTTACGATTTCAGTGTAAAGAATTTGGTTCTTATTTCAGATCTACAGACACCTGTTGAGTTTGCTGAGTGCTGCAAAGATGTATGTTGGTAAGTTTGTTTCATTTTTATGTTTGTGACTGGGACTTGCGTTTAGTATGCTGTTACTTTGAATATATTGTAAGAAAATAAACCTAAACTAGGGAGAGAATAAGGAAAAACAATGGATGGGAGTTTAACAGGCAGGAGAACTCTTCTTGGATCCAAGGATTTCTGAGAAAACCACCTGAATTTCAGAGACAGGAAAAGCAAAAAGGGGGAAAAGTTCGCTGAAAAAAAACAAATGCAAACCACTGAATCACTTCATGTCTGGTACCACATCCAGTCTTTCCAATCCAGGTTTCCATTCTTCTGTCAAGAGTTGCTGCCTGTAGTTGTTCAGGTATATCGCTATGCTTCTGCATGCATTAATCAGACCAGTTCAGTGGCGGACAAGTATATAGGTGAATGCAACTCATTTAGCCTTTTTTTCTGGCAGTGTATGATGCACAGGCACAGGCTTCGTCTTCTGTGGGGAAGTACAATGTCTTTGTGTCACAAATCATGGACTGGGGCTCAGAAGGCGTGGTTGTCATCTGTTGGAGATGGGAGCAATCTGAAAAGACTTCAAAAGCATACAGTTTCTATCAGCAGTTTTCAGCTTAGTTTTGGAAAGTGAACAAGCTGGGAATGGCATGTTGTTACTTGTTTACTTTGTTGAAAAGAGTTGAACTACGCCAGTCGTGATTTTAACAGCATTCTTTGAACACACATGCTACAAGTAGTATGTTGATGCTTCAAGAGCACTGGACTGCAATCAGAGCAGACTGATTACTTGATAGGAGTAATATTCGGCTTTTTTGAATTTGCTGGAGCCGGGAAATTGGTTCTGCTGGCAAGCCATACAATACTAAATTACAAAAATTAAGCCAAGAAGTAATTGGTGAACTGACGAGTCTTACTGCAGCATAAGTTGAAATGTATGTAGGAATTGCAGTGATGCGGCAAAGTTAAGGAAGTATGCACAACACGCGCTGTTGATCTGATCCAGCATTGAAATTGTTGGGTCAGGTTTGACTCCTACATGTTTGTTGGTTTTAAACTGATATTATCACCACCAGTGTTTACTAACCCGCTGCCTGCCTGCTTGATTCATGAAAGAGTTCCAACAAGTGTTATTCTCTTTTGTCAGCGTTAGGCATGAGCTTATGGCTGTTCATATAGGAGAAAACATTGTCAATGCATAGTTTAGCACTAGACAGGACATCACAGAATTCATCAGATCGTATACTTTTAGACAGTTTGGTGTCATCTACATACATATGAAAGTCAAAAGCGTGTGCTGAAATAATCTCGGTTAAGAATTAAGTGTGAACAACACAGGTCCCAACCTAGAGTCCTGAGGAACAGCACACTCAGGGGGAGTTCAGGCAGACGTATAACCATTGATGGTAACTGTTGACCAGTGACGTATGACAAAAACCTGTCAAAAACAGAAGGATGCAAATATCCGGCATGTCAAATGCTGTACTGAGGTCAAGGAGAGTAGCTATAGAGATGAATCTCTCACCTGCATTTGTCAACAATTTCCATGACACTCGGTGCAGCAGTCTCTGTGCTGTGACTTCCTATATGCTGAGTGATATACTTCAAGACAAATGTCTCAGCAAATGTTTCAACACAACCACAAGAAAAAGAGAGTAAAGGAGAAAATGGATCAGTTTATGGATGATATTGGAGACATGATCTTGTCAGTAGGCACCTCAAGAAATTCATTTATTAAAAGTGAAGGAAAATGCTGTACTGGAATTCTGCATATATTTTTTTTGTTTTCATTCTTTGGTGTGCATGACAGGATTCTCACTGAATATTGTAAAACAGAACAAAAGACTTCCAGGGATGACTTTGGGGAGAAGGGAAGGTTGGGGGCCAAAAAAAAGAAAAAACTACAGGGAAGGTTGGGGGCAAAAAAAAAAAAAAGGAAAAAAACTACCTTATTCCATAACTATAATGGCTATGTTCATGATTTATCTTATTTTGTAGTAAATCAACAAACCTTGTGTTACTTCCTGTCCATATTTTTTTTAGTAAATTTACAAACGTTATGTCACTTCCTGTCTCATTGATTCAATCTGAAGACGTTTTACCATTCCGTATTGAATTGGAATTGAAATTTTTTGAAATTTTAAATAGTTGGTGATAAAGGGCTAATGTTAGTTGACTGTTTGAAGTGTTGACTTCATGTGTTTATATTGTGATGATTGGTTTATGCTCATCTGTGTTTGTGCAGACCCAACAGTGCATGGGACGATGAAGCTGGTGTGCTACTTCCTTGTCCTGCAGTCATGTGTTTTGTCCAAGAGGGAAAAACTGATGGTAAGTGTTTCACGTCATTTCTCTCAGATTGTAATCCAGGAAAAAAAGATCAGTGACCTTTTGAGGTGTGGAAGCTTGGGTGATGTGTGATGTCAGGTGTTCTAAGAATAGTTTTCTGTTTGGATTACTATGAAGGGAAAGTAACTATGGTATCTTTCTACAGCAGTGAGAATAGTAATGTGTCTGTGTATATGTGTCATCACTTTTAACCTACTAATAATGTGTAATCTGTGCTATCAGTTTGGACCTTACTTCGATGACCTGTGGCAACTGTTTCAACCCAAACTTCTGGAGCCTCAGATTGCCACGCACCACAATAAACAGGTGAGTGACTTTACAGTGTTTTATTCCACTGTGTCTGTTTTTATGATGCAGTTGATAGTTATACGCACAGTGTCTATTGGTATGAAGAAACGGGTCATGTTGATAATTTTGATAATTCATGAAAACAGTGCTAAGCAGTACTGAAGATCAGACAAATTTTAGCCAGCTTATGTCACAGTTGGACAAATTTCAGCCAGTTTGTGTCACAGTTGATGAGGTATTAAAAGTTGACAGTGTGAATATAGGAACAGTAATAAAAGAAGTTGAACTCCTGTCACGCTCACAAATCTTCAAGACCTGTCTTTGTTCTGTACAGTCACTTCTGAACTTCTGGTACCTGGTGTGTGTGTGGACTGCCCAGAGAATGTGGAACTCATCACCAGCAACCCTCATGTGTGCAAGAACATTGCCTTCAACTACATTCTGTGAGTCATTTTGCAGCCTCTGACCCCTCTCCTTTACCGGCTTCTTTCTTTGAATCTCTCTCTCTCTCTCTCTCATTCGGTCATTCTTACTGTGTCTTATTCTTTAGCAATTAAGTGAAACAAATGCTTATCAATTTTCATAAAACTAACAGATGAAATTTTGTTATCAATTCCAATCTTATCGTTTAGGCTTCCGTTGTTCTTGTAGTTTAAAGAGATCAGATGACTAACACAGGCTTCCACAGGTTGAGTGGCTTTAAAACCTCTGTAGTAGCTGCTTCCAGTATGGACATTGGAAGAATCGAACTATGATCATGGATGCATGTGGATATGTGGGAGTTGGAATTTCTGCCCTTTTTGTGATAGTGTCAGCTCAGAAAAAAAAAAAAAATGTGCTGCCGAAAGATTGTTGTTGGCTTTACTCCTACTACTCTTCAACAACCAAAGCTTCTCTGAGGCCAACAAATTGTATTCTTCTTAGCATCAGAGTAACCCACCATACAGATTTCTCATAGCTTTGCTTGTTTGCCACTGACTTGGACACTATAACCAAGACAGAAGAACCAGAGTGCTCCAGAGCTAGTTACAATGCAAACTTTGTGTGTTTAGTGCGTTTTTTTGGCTTTGCTTCCTGTCGTGCTTTCCTAAAACTAAATTTTAAAAAAAGTGGCCAGTGTTGGATATTTTCAAAAGACAAGCATCCTTTAGACAAAAAAATTAGATGAAAAAAGTGCTTGATGAAACAAAGAAATAGCTGTGGGCGGAATGAAAGAAGCAGATTGTCTGAAACGGCCACAGATTTTTGTGGCAAAATATTCTGCAGGAAAGAGTGTTCAAGTGAAAAGTGCAGTAGATCCATTCACCTTTCGTCATATCTGCAGATACTGTTTACAGTCTGCTTTTGAGGGATCTAGTTGTTGGACATCTTGAAAGGTTGTTTCTTGGCTCCGAGTGCTGGTTAGTAGGTCTAGGATGTTTCATTTTTTCTGTATTGTCTGTTTGGCTTCACATGCTGTATCGTATCAGACTTGAGGCAAGCATTGGCCTCTTTGCCTGCTGTATTTTATCAAATTTTGTAATCGAAGCAGAATTAAGATATACCAGATTTTGTCTTTAACTTCTGGTCTACAGAGTGTACCCACTTCTGTTCATGCATTTTATGGCCAGACTCTGAGCACGTGATACAAAGTTTTGATTTGAGTTGCTCTTGATTTGTGTCGGTGCAGTGTTCATGCATGTATGTGCACAAGTATCACATTATTTCATCATTTGTCTTTTATGGTTTGTAATTTAGCTGTTTGATCAGTTTGTATATTGACTTCAGGCCTGAAAAATCTTCAGGCAGAGGTCTTGATTCTCTCTTGCATCCATGGCCGATAGAGAGTTCAATCATGTTTCATATACCCATGAGAACAGCATCAAATGGCCCTAAAATGCCATCAAAAGTTTGGATATCATAATGGTGCTTTTCTACTGATCTCATTGCAGAGATTTGAGAACAAACTCGCACTTGACAGCAGGATTTTGAGATCACTCATATCAGACTTGTCAGTGTTTCAGTGTTCTGACTGAGTGTATTATGTAGAATCTTTTCTGTTGTTAAAAAAAAACAAAGTGTGTGTGTGTGTGTTAACAGTGCTGATCACGAAGACCAAGACATCATGATGTTCAATCGCATGATGCTGCCGTCCTATTACGGCCTGCTGCGACTGTGCTGTCAGCACTCTCGTACCTTCACACGCCAGCTGGCTTTGCATCAGAACATCCTGTGGGCCTTCAAGAACATCACACCCTATCCATCCCAGTACACCCACGTGAGTATGGATTGTGTCTTAGGGGCAGTATTTGCAGTCAACATGTCTCTCTTTTTGTATTTGATGGTTTGTGTCATATTGGACTTTGACTTGTATGTATTGAGCGATGGGGAAGTGCTATTACAATCTTGTTTTGAGGAAGCTGTGAATTAAAGATAGGATATGTTTTGCTCTGTTTCTGTGAACTTGAAATTTGGTCAGTTCTTCTTCAACAGTCCATTACCAACACAGTTTCATTTTTATCGGCTTCTAGTCATCATGTGTGTGAAACATGATTAAAAATAAAACTTATTTTCAGGTCTCATATCCATGTTGGCAGTATCATTGTACACACCATGGTGGGGCTGATTGTTTCAGGCGGTGGAGGAATTGTACAAAATCATGCGTCTGATGTCTGCACGCTACGCTGACAGCACCGAAGATGAGCTGCGGGCAGTCAGCAACTTCCGCCGCTCTACCATTCTGATGTACAACCGAGATCTGGAGGCACGCACCCATTGGCAGACACTCATTGCGTAAGTCTGCTCCTTGATTGATTGTTTCAGTCAGTATAATCTTATTGTACTCTGTTGGTATTGGTATTGGTATTTCATGTGTAAAGAAAAACCAGACTGAATGTTGGTGGCAAAATATGAGAAGTATGTTGTCACATTATGTAAACCGCATTTCAGAATCAGTAAGCGAATCAGTTGAAGGATCATTCTTGATTATGCTTTTCATTCTTCCACAGCTCTCACATTATTAGATCTTTCAATTATTCCTTTTTTAATAAAATTGGAGTGGAAAAGAAAATAATAACTACTTGGATCCATCTGTGAACATAGGTGTGTGTGCCCATACTACATCATTTTAGCAATGACAGCATTCATGTTTTGCATCCTGTCGTCATCAGCCAATGCATGTTTTCAGAGCCTTCAAGATTCTGGTGGAGACGCAGGAAGAACAGTTTGCTGCTGCTGTATCACAACGGGCTTACTACGCTGTCTGAGGTCAGTGATTGTTATTTTCATAAAGGTTCATGCGCATTTCTTTCTGTGGTCAGATTATTATTATGATATCCTATTAGATTATATGGCAGTTGTTGTTTGAAGTAGAACTGCAGTAATTTCTGGAGAAGCTACAAGGACCTTTCATTGTACGGAAACAGGTACAAAACGCTTTTCATAGCAGGATCAGGTACTTCTGGTGTGGGATCTCAAACAAAGACAGATTGCAGGGCTGCTTAAGCCCTGTCCTGCCCCCTTGGAGTCCATGGGACAAGTCTCAGTCAGGGGGTCTCTGGGGCTTTGCTGCCTTCCCCATCCTCCTTTACCACCTCCACCCCCCACCCCCCCCCCCTGACGTTGAAGACAAAAATCTCTACAAATGCTGAAGACAATGTAAATTTATTAGGTATGCAGAAGGGTTCTTCTGACACATAACAAGATGTCTGTTTGCTATGCAAATGTAAATTCTTTTTCTTCCCTGTTCTTTTTGGGGGGTGGAAATGATGGGTTTAGGACCACCACTCCCACAATAATCCTGCCTAGAGTTAATTGATGAAGAAATGCAACAATATGTGTATGGTTTCTTCTTCAGAATTTTTTTTTACATGTTTATTCTGTTACATGTATTTATGCCATGGTTGGCTCCTAGGCCACCATGTTAAAGTTGTAATGTATATTATTTAAATCATAGATTTAGGATTGTTTTCCCTCAGCAAAATGATTTTTGCTAAAGTATGAATATTACTGTCAGTATTATCAGATAATAATTGTTGGTTGACCAAAGGGAATGCACTGGTGTTCCTGTGGTTTCAGTCCTTCATCACTCTGCACGTGATGTACCATGAGGCAACAGCGTGCCATGTGACCAGCGAAATCACAGACTTGCTCACCCTGCTGTACCAGTGCCTGAGGACTGTGCGGGAGTGCAATGAGAAGAAAGGCGAGCTGAGATACGAGCGAGGTGCGTAATGGATGTCTGCTGTGTGTATTTCTGTATGGATGTGTATTAAGCGTACAGTTATGAGGGAGAGCACAAGAGATGAGTCGGTGTAACACTGGCTCCAGCCTCATCTTTTTAGCTCTCCCCCAAAGCTGTCACTGTCGGTCATTACGCTGCTCTCTGTTACCTCCATGCCAGTGCTGTTACAGTCAGTCAGTCATTGCTGCTGTGCTAGATTTGATTTTACAGTTTCCATAGTGTTTGCTGTGATTATGTCATTGTCGTATCCATCTTACAAAAATCTTTTAAGGAAAGCAGGTAACTTATGAAAAGAGAGCATTCTTAGAATTTTGTTCCACACATATTTACACGTAATGTCAGCATGCTAGCACTCTTTTGCACTTGCACACACATTCATATAGATAGTTATTAATGTGAACACAGTACACATATAAAAGCACACATACACATACAAGCACATGTGTATACACGTGCATCCACACGTACATTCTCACGCTTTCTTTCTCATGAGCACACACAGTCTTTCTATCACACACACACACACAACACACAATGAGTGTATTTGCGTTGTAACAAATGGTCCTTCGGAAGAATTGTGCATCTGTATTGCACTAACATATTTCAGTGTTTCTGTTGTTCCTGACTTGGTGTGCACATTAGCCTATGTGAACGAGGAAATTGGCCTGTTTCAGCCCAGTACGCTGGTGAGATGAAGGGAATCATGATGAACTGGAAGGAACGTGGTGAGGTGGTGAAGAAACTGCTGACCCTGCTCAACTCCTACACGCCCAATGATGTCCGCACAGTCTGTTTTGGTAAGTGGCTGGCTGTAACCATGTAACCCAACGATATCAACAGTAATGCTATACGGATGACACATGGATTGTTGGGGGATTGGGGGGATTCTACTACTAAAAGTGATTTTACTAGGTACTTAACTGTCCAAACAAATGTTATATCCCCATTTGGCATGGATCATCACGATAACATCAGGATCCGCATCTCCCCCCCAAATGAAACTAGAAGAGAGTGAGCTAACTTACTGTCTACTACCCAGCAACCCATGAAAGTAAGTGCCTATAGTGAGTCGGTTTCACTAAAACATGGACCCCCTGTGAGGGAGGAGAGGAAGAGTGGAGACATGAAGCAGGAAAAGTATCTCTATCTACAAAAACAAAGTATTGGAAACAGCGGCTCTAATTCTCAAAAAGTGGGAGCATCAGTATCATCACCTTTACACAACTTGCCTTCCTCCATGCCAAGTCATGTTTTTTTCCGCACTTCCACCGAATATACCTGTTTGCTGACGGTCAGAGGATGACTCACAGCCAGGGTATACCGAGATTGGCCCTTTTGCTGCAGGGACCCCTGTCGAATCATCATCTTCAGTAGAGAAACTGCTCAACTCTCAGCTTTGCAGGGCAAGCAAGATAGCACTTCCCTGAACAAATCCCCCAGCTTCTCCTCTTCAACTGCAAGGCACTGAGGGGTGGAGATGGGGAAGGGACACTGGCCTATCCCCACAGACCTCGGTGCCTCTGTTGAATGAATGCGACTGGGAGAGGTGTCCAGCTCTCTGATCAAAGCTGGCTAACCATCATGCAGGAAGACCTGAGTATTGAACTTTCATAGTGAACGCCTAGTGTGACGCTGACCTAATCCTAGTTGCTAGGCGAACGAGGGGAACATTGAATACAAGAGATGCAGGTCTGATGTGCATTGGCATGGAGGTGCCTCTAATGGCATGAAGAGCAGATATGTGTGTTCATTGCACAAAGAGCAGATATGTGTGTACATTGAGGTGACGGAAGGCTTCGCAGTCAATTAGTAGGAGTATGCCAAGGATGGGAGCAATGTTGAAAATAAACAGCAGCTGAACCCAGTTTGTTGTGGACTGAAATTTCCCCCAAGAGAAGCTGAAGAAAAGGTTGATTCTTCTTCAGAAGCAAAGCTGAGCTTAAAATGAGCATTTGTGGGAATCCATAGCTGAAAAACAAAGTTTAGAAGAGAAAAAAAAAAAAAAAGAGATGGGCATGTTCCTCCAGCAAGGAAAAGGGAAAATACTGAGCTAATTCAAGTACGTTTTAATGAGGTGAACTCGCTCTTGATGGCCACTTGGACTGCAGGCAAAGTTAGCTCCCTGTTCTACCACCAGTTTCGTTTTGGGGGGAATTCTGATGTTAATGGCGATGTTCAACACCAAGAGGGGAAAAGCATTTTGTTTGGACAGATAACTATGAGTGAAAAGTGTGTGTGTCTGTGTGTAAAAAAAACATGTTTATCCTTTCCTGTGAGCACCTCGATTATTTTCCCCCCTGAATAGAGGGCATATAGTTTTTTTTTGAAGTGTGTTGCATTAATGAGCATAAGAAGCATATTGTGTTGTAATTGTATGTTTTTCACAGTTTATGGCAGTTCAACCCCTTAATGTCATTAATCCCAGTTTACATCTATAGGAAAAGATGAATGTGGAAAAGGATATAAATTTTTTTTTTGATTGTTTGGTCATCTGCCTCAGATGCTGGACTGTCAATGCTGTGAAATATGATACCGATTTCATGTTGAAGAAATGAATTTGTCTTTCAGATGTGCTGAAGCAAATGATCCTGATCTTACAGCCAGAAATGATTTCTATGCTGGTTCCTTTCCTGACCCAGTGGCACACAACATTTCAGGAAAAAAAAGGTAGGGAAGGCCATGTTTAGGGAGGTAGTTGTTTCCAGTTTTTGCCTGCTGTTATAGAAAATTGCCTATGATATTCCATCTTTATCATTTCCGAAAGTGCTCATAGAGTTATTGAAGTAGGTAACATGTTAGGATTAGTAATTTTAGATACTGGTATGATACATATTGTATATATTATTATGATTAAGATAATGACTGTTGGTGCAGCTTAAACCTTGACATAGAAGTGGGTTTTTCCATAATCTTTACATAAATGCAGGGAGAATTGGTTTGACCAGTTTGAACACGGTACTGCCATTTCTGTGTTCATAGGTTAATCTTGAGCACAAAAAGCTCTAGTGTGACCAGCACTTTACTTCTACTTGAAAAAATAAACACACACACACACTCACTCACTCGCGCGCGTGCGCGCAGCGCGCGCGCGCGCGTGCACACACACACACACACACACACACACACACACATTTCTATTACTAGAATTCTTAAAATGACCTTGTAAGTTTGTACTTTTTTATATGTTCATAGATCATTATCCTATTGTACAATTTTTTCAAATATGATTTTGCTCCAGTAACTGGTTGCTTCTTGAAACTGGTCTGAATTACTACAATGAGGCATGCAGTTTTGTTAATCAGGAAATCCACATTTTATGGCTTATCTGTTTTTTTCATCCTGTATGTGCTGTGTTTCAGGTCGCAAATACGGACCTCACAAGGACTCACTGGGTAAGAATCACATGACTAAAACTTGTATTACGTCATCATATAGCTTTCTTTTGTCAGTGTTTTAAATGTACTGTAGAGATGCGTTTGCAGATGATTTTTTTCTGAATCTTTATTACTAGGGCCTTACAATATGCATTTCCCGTTATATTTGTTATTGCTACATTTCAGTTCAAGAGTAGTTAATATGTTATTAAAGACTTCATCAGTGAATTGTCATATGATAATCACAGATATTTGCATGGATGTGATAAGTAGAGAAGAATCCTGTTGAAGAAAAATCTTGCTGTACATCTTTTCACTGTGTCTGTTCTGTTCTCTTTGTGCCAGTCATAGAGGTTTGTGAGTGCCAATGGTTCATAAGGTTTGACCTTTCAGTTGTGATGTTGTTATCTGGTGTCCCATACTGGACCATGTCAGAGTTATTCATGTAAATACCAATGTCAGGGAACGTTTCATAATGACATCAGTAAAAGAAAAAGAAAAATATGGTAAAACATATAGTTACCACATAGAAAAATCGGCTGATACCAGGTCTCTATAGGAGGGGTATTGATGGTGAACATCATACCGAAGTACAAATATTCATTACAAAACGTCTAAAGGCATCTTCATCGTAAATCAGACTGCCAACAGCAAGACAAGTTTATTAGACACACTGAAGAGTTGCAATATAAAGCTCTCCATTAATCATTATATTGGGTACAAGATTTTTTTTTTTTTTTTGGTCATCTGGAAAGACAAAAACATCACTACACCAATAACATCATTTTATGACAATTACAGCTCTGGTTTTGCTGGGGTTTTCGGTCATTCATTGGCCAGTGTTTTTGTGCATAAGTTGTAAAACAGCATGGAGGCCAGAATAGCTCGCACAATATCTTGCACACATAAAATCCCATCACCAACTTTCAGAAGAGAAGGCCAGTTTGGCTGTTGGTATGGATGGCACGTTACACATAGCATGCACCTTCCCCGAAGATTGAATATGGCTGCCTTAATGGTGGGATAAACACTACAGCCGTTTTTACAGTAGAAATTGCTAACTTTGGAGCACGCCACGGTCACCAGAGACACATTCGGACTCTCAGGTATACATCCCAGCCGCCCTTTTCATCTCTCGACATCAGTTCTCAGGATGATATTACAGATGCCGTGCTGGAGGTGGGTTCCTGGATAATTTCAACAGTCGGACGCCGTTCTTGGCTGTGTTGTATGTGGGGGGGGGAGTGCCCTCTGAAGTTTGGCAGCCCTATGGTTTTCAGTGTCAGAACATCGAAAATTCTGGTTGAAATGGTAACTTTTGGTAAAATAGCCTTGAGTCGCTACAAAGCAGTAGGACTTGCGAGAAAGGATTTAAAGGCACTCGAAATGGGTATGACGGGGGAGGCCTATGTGGAGCATCTGTACTCTGGTTTGTTTTGTTAAAATGGTACAGTATACGACGAGAATGTATCGCTTGTAGGCCGTGGCTTCCTCCCCATGCAGTCAAATAGTGATGGGGGAAGCAGCCTCACTCGACGGGGTGGGGAGGTAAGGGACGAGGAGGCGGGGGGCGCCAGGGGGCGCACATCACAGCAGATGCTGCGGAGGCAGCGTCGGACCGCCAGCTAGGTTTTTCTAGTCGCGCACTCCGTCTGGGGTCGGTCTCGAGACAAGACCCCCACCAGTGGGACACAAGGCCGATACTCTTGAGGGCAAACTGACGAACCACTTCTTTCAGATGATCTCCAACCTACTCAAGAAAAAAACACACCACTCCCACCCACACACAACCACTCTCCTCCTCCTCTCAATCTGTGACTATCACATGAATTCCAGTTGGGTGTCCAATCCACAGCCACGATCACACACACACTCCCCTGTCCACTTGCTCATCCTGTATAATACGGTGGCTGGCTTACTTCTCGCTCGCACTAGACAACTCATAAAGGGGTGGAGCGGGGTGTTAATCTACATCTATCAGGCTCACGCAGCTGGGGACAAAACCACAACCTAAACAACTGGGGGCACTCGCGATCCCCTAAATGATGGACTTGTCTGGGTTGGGAAGAGGGGGATGTCCAGAATTGTTTGTAGTAGAGATGTAACAGTTATGCGTTTTTTTTATGTTGGGAGCAGACGGATCGCTGAGATGAGAACGGATGGAAGGAGAAAAGAGGAAAGGGAAACAAGGGAAAGGGAGGAGGGCCGGACCGAAGGTGCGGGGGGAAGGGAGGTGGGGCGAGGGCGGAGTGTGGAGCGGCTTTCAACCCGCGGGGTAAGGTGGTTGTCGTGGGGGGGATGAGACTGTGGGTGGGTGTTGTGGTATATGGGTGATTGGGCGGCGGGGGGGCGACGGGGGGAGCGGGGGGAGGAAGAGAGAGAGGGCAGGGAAAGGCCCGACAGAGGGGGCAGTGTGCGGATGACAGGGAGGAGGCGGGCAGCAGGGAGAGGGGACGGCCGAAAGGTAGGAGGCACAAGGGAACAGGGGGTCTTTGTGTGTCTAGGGAGGGAGAAGACGCCCCATCTCCATACGTGTCTTACAGTGGTGTGCAGGGGTAGGGGTGTCGGGCGTGGGGGCGGGGGGGGGGGGGGGGGGGGGGGGGGGGGGGAACCGGTCTGGCGGAGCAGAGAGAAAGTTGCAGGCACAGGGCGGAGCCAAGACAAAAGGTTGACAGCACAACGCGGGGGAGGGGAGGCAAAAGGGGGAGGGAGGACGCAGACGGAAAAAACGAAAAGGACCGGGGGAGGACGGGGGGAAGAGGGACGAGGCGAACATCAAGGCGACAACGGCGGCAGGCCGACCCCGGGGTCCTCGCATTCTTTGTTCGTTCGGCGACGTCTGCCCAACCGCAACAGGGCACGGCGAGAGGCGCGGAAGCGCGGGAGAGGGGGGCCGCGCCTCCGGGGGGAAGGCCGAGGAGGAAACTGGGGTGGGTGGGTGGGGGGTGTGTTTTTTTGGTTGGGTGGGTGCGTGGCGGGAGAGGCAGGTGTGTGTGGTGGGTGTGTGTGTTTGGGCAATGTTTGGGTGTGGCCGGGTAAGGGTCGGGTCTCGCTATATAGGGCTGCGTGGTTGTCGGTTGGAGTTGATGTGTTGTGTTTGTTTGGTGTGTGGGGGGGATACAGTTCCAGGGGACTACCATGGTGGGGGATTGTTGGGGGGGAATGGTGTTGTAGGGGCTAGTGAGGGCTGATAGTGGTCGCATGTCCGGGTCTGCGTGGTTTGTGTAGTTGGCCGTGTTCCCGAGGTCTTTGGGTCATTCCCCGTGGGAGGGGGATGGGAGTGTGATATTTGAACTAAAACACGGTCGGACGCGGTCGGAGCCAACAGGGGGGGGGCGAGCCACAGGAGAGGCAGGGGGTTAGGGCAAACTGGGTTACGAGTTAACTAGGGATCAAGGACCGGGCGGAAGATTCCCAGAACGTGAGGGACAGGGTTCGTTTTGTTGGGGGTTGGGTGGGGCAGGCGCGGGGGGGGGTTTAAACGAAGCGTATAGGGCTTGGGTGGTGGAGAAGCGTCGGCGGGGCAAGACTGGCCGGCGGTCGGATGCTACCCTAAAGATCGCAGGGCGGGTGGTCGAGTCGTGTGCTCGTAGGGGGGCCTTTGGACCTGAGGGGGGGTAGATAAGGGGGAGAAAAAAAACCGAGCTGTGGAGTGAAAGAATTACGGCAAGGGTGTTGATTTGTCGCATGGATAAGTGTCGAAGGGGACGGCCGACTTGGTGGGGGGTGGTGGGCAGGTGTACGGAGGGGACTGAAGGGTGTGTCACAAGGGACTTTTACAGGGTGTGGTGATAGATGTATTCAGTCTGCAACACGAGTGCAAGTAAGAACTCAGTCTCGGGGAGAGACGGAAGGCAGCAGGGCCGGGACACGGGGGGGCCAAACGGGTGGGGGGTGGGTGGGTAAACTTAAAGCATGCTGGTCGGTCGAGAACTGCGCTATCTCAAGCGGTCACTCTCACGGGGGGGCGAGGGGGGGACCCCTAGGTGCTCTCGGTGTCGGGCTGTGAGGCCCCCCGATCCGCAGGCACTCTGCCTGTAAATCAAACTTTATACTTTGTGTGTCTAGGTGCCATTACTTTGCAAAGCTTTGGATGAGATCTACTCTTCAGAGGTAAGAAAGCAACTCTGATTTGGTTCTTTCCTTTTCATCTGTAGCTTATTCTGTCCATGCTTTTGGTGCTTGAAATTAACGTGCTTTGTTTGATGCATGTAGCAGTTGTGCCATCAATGTTTTTAAATGTGTTGAGCATGTGCAAATTATGCCTACTATCAGAAAGCTTAAAACTCCCCATATCAGATATAAAAACCACTTGAAATAATCTATATACTGAACAGCTTTTGATTTCAGTAGTTGGGTTCTAATTGTTTTTTGCATTAAATTCCTCTTTGGATGCTTATGCTTGTTACAGTCTTCTAATGAGCTGTATGCTGTCACCTTTGTTTGGAAGGGATAGACCCTGAGTAAGTGTGTGGACAGAATGCTATTTATATTGCTTAATATTCAAGATGGCTTTTCTGTCTTGTTCAGAAATAGCAGAACTAAGTGTGATACATAATTGTTTCAGTCATTCATTGTGTAGTGTCACTGTCCTTTTTTCATTTGGGTCATAATCAAACTCTGATTGCAACACATGACATGCGTTTTCAGAGTGCTGTTTCTGTTTTATGCGCAGTGCCACTGTCCTGTTTTTATAGGAACTGGCAGATAATGAATGTCACACATAATGTTTGTTGTTTGAATGCTGTTTCTGTTGTCTGATGCCTCGGTTGTGTGTGGGACGTATTTTGTATGGAATCTGCAGAACTGCACCATAGAATCTAGTATGTGCTGTTTATGTTCCTGGATGCCTGGTTATCTGCAGATCTGTACTGTATTACATATTTGGCGTCATATACTGTACCATGTCAGTACCTATAGCATTCAACGGCAGGCAGTCAGCTCTGTCAGGCGGAATTTTTGTGGCAAATGCAGTCATAAGACAGTCACGTGACGCCCACCCCACTTCCGCCAACGGAAGAAGCCGATGTTCGCTTCCCGTACCTTATTCAACTTCAGCCTGTCACCCAAGCAAGATAAGTCTCGTGCTCTGTCTCGCCTATACTTTGCCTTTGTGTAAAGATTGCTTGCTTGTTGATTCTTGATTCATTCACTTGTGGCTTGCGCTAAACCCTTAGTACACTTGCCGTGTGAGGCTATCGGTGGGCTAGCATTTCTATCTTCAATTCATTTTCGTGATCGTCGTTGTCCCGGTTTGTGGTTTATCCGCGTAACCCGGTTCGTCGTTTATCTGCGTTTTACCTACGCCAGTTTGTTTGCTTTGGCGTTGTTCTTCAGCACCCTCAAGTTCCTGGGCTTTCTAGACCTCGTTCGCCTTCTCCTTAAGGTCCTCCTGCGCTTTATTTTCCAATCACGCCACTACTTTGTGTGACGATAGCATTGCTGGTCTCGGCCGCCATCTTCCTTTGCACCGGTCGGGCTTTCACCCTTCGCCTCACCATAATAAGTACTTCGTGCTACACGTGGTTCAGCGACTACATTTCTCATGTCTCTACTTATTCGCCGTCGCTTGTTTCACCATTTTTCGTTCTTCAACGTGTGTATAGCGATCGCGATCTAGCTTCGCCATCGCATTGGTACTTCATTCACGCAGCGTTACTCAGCACTTTTCGGTAACGGTGCTGTGCACCAGTGATCGAGTTTCCCACCATTTCTTGATCCCCTGGCACATCACAAAGCGATTTATCACACGCGTGATTTATCGCTCACCTATCCCTTGTGCTTGTTTACTTATATCGCTGTGCTGGTATATTTAGCTTGTATATTTATACCTCTACGCACGGCCGATCGAGGTAATTATCCCTTGCTCGATCAACCGTCGTGCCTCCCCTTTGCAGTCGTGTGCTCCGGATTTGCTTAGCACCATTGCCCAACATGGTGAAGGACTCCGTCGGGTCAAGCCACTCTACCTTTCAGAAGTCGCTCACATTCCCAGAGAACCCGCAGGTCGATTCCAATCCTGAGCAGACCGTTCTTACCATGGAAGAACGGACGGCCGAGGTAGATGGAGACGACCTTTCCGCAGAGGGGATGTGGGATCTTTTTCCTCCTCTACCCGACCGACCGCCAGGCGCACGACCGCTGCATTCAAAAGATACAAGGCAAGCGGCCGCCATTAACAAATGTCTCTTTTGACCTGCCAAGAAAATCAAAGGGGCAGGGCAAGGCTCCCCTCAAAGGGCGGAGTCAAGCCAATCATCTACTGAAATTCTCAGTCTCCTTTGGCCAGCTTGCCTTCTACCTTTCCTGCGCAAAGCATGACCTCTGTCTATTATGCCATGTCACGCGACCCTCGACCCCGGGAACCTTTGCCAAGGACATGGCTGGAGCTCTGCACGCTCCCGGGCGGGTACGACAGACCACGGTCTCTTGATACTCCCCCCCCCCCCCCCCCCCCCCCCCCCCCCCCCCCCCCCCCCCCCGGGGAGACCCTGCACAGACCCCAGGGCCGCCACAGCCCATCTACCTCCCCAGGGACCAGTGGCTCTATGCCCCCGGAGAGAGACCAGTGGCTTAATCCCCACACCCAACCTGAACAGCTCCATGGTCACATTGTGGCCATCTGGGTCCACTGGGTCAACCTTGGTCTCCCGCCTCGGGCGCTGTCCGATCGGCAGGCTGGGCTCCCCCACCGTAGTCTGGCACAGAGCCACGAGGGACCCGCCCTCACCCCCCCCCCCCCTCCCCACGAGGGCGGGACCCTCACGCACCCACGCAGTTGCCCCCCCTGAGGAAAGTCCCTCTCGCACCTGACCAGGAAGACGACCCCCACAGGCTGAGGATGACGAGGAGGATGAACTCTTCTCCTCCTTGTACGACGTGCGAACCATTGAACGGTTTCGACTGGACTTGGTGACGAGGGATGTCCCACGAGCTTGGTACAAGGGATGTCCCACCCTCTGACGGTCTCCTGGCGTTCCCCGAGATCGTCGGGCCGCCCCCAGCCCAACGATATAAACCCAGGATCGTCCTGCCTCAGTCCATCACACCACTTTGGGAAGGTCTGGCAGCTCGCGCCAGGGGTGCGCAAGCTGTCCCCCCCGCCAGGCAAGACCTCTCCTCGGCGCCTAATGCGGCCACCGTCGGCACCCTCCTCGGGTATGCAGAAGGCACCCAGTCGCCTCCTTATTCACAGACAATCCTGCAACTAGGGAGTTTGGCATTTCCCAAGCAGATTGTCGACTGATCCCCCTACTTCGGGCTCCATCTCCTTTATGGCCTTAAAGGACATGGACCAGGTAGCTCGGATGGGCATCCTACACACCACTGCAGAGCACGCCTATCTTGCCATGCTCCAGCAGCGGGCGGAGGTACTCTGGCTGGCGGATGACGCGCGCCGTCCCACTGTCCTCGGACTCAGGCTCCGAGACAGACCAAGAGACGGACTCTCGCTTATTCAGCGATCCTTTTATGCAACACCTGGTCAACAGGATCTCGCATCACCTTTCAGCTGTGGCAGACAGCGCAGCCAGGAGCCACCTTAATTGCCTGTTGGTAGCGAGAGATGCCGCGCTGGCACGGTCCACTCTCTCCTCAGCGCTCAAGGCGTCCCTGCGGTGCGTCCCGGGCCAGGACCAGTCGCTCTTTGGTGACTATTCCACTGCTATCATATTGCAATCTGTCGAGGAACGCAAGCAGGCAGCGTCCTTGCGCCTAGGCCTCAGCCACGCCCTGCTAGGCCCCCAGTGCATTCCCACCCTGCCTCCGCCAGGCCCAGACCTTATCCCAGGCAGGCACCATCTCACACCGCAGGACCCGCCAAGCTCCCCCACACTTCTCCTAGGCCAAAATCGAAACCTCCCCAACAGAATTTTCGGTTTGGCCAACAATCACGACCACGGCAGTGATTAGGGAATCACCCGGGGGGACTTGGATCAGGCACACAACCCTTCCATCACAACTCCTCCACCCTATCCCCCCCCCCCCCACCCGGATCATCGGCCCCCCCCTAGCGGGCAGCCTCTCCCAGCATGCCCACCAGTGGAGACGTATGGGCCTCAGCCCCTGGATAGTGGCGGCTTTACAGGAAGGGTTTCGCCTACCTTGGGCCCAGGAACGCCCCTCCCCTCAGGCGTTCTCCCCCTCCCTCCCCCAACAATCCCGCCCGGGCCAGGCAGAAGCTCTTCGCCTGGAAGTCTTGGAACTCCTCCAAAAAGGGGCCATCACAGAGATTTCCCAGCCCAATCCCGGGGTTTCACTCCCACCTCTTAGTGATCCCCAAACCCTCTGGGGGATGGAGGCCCATGCTCGACCTCTCTCCCCTCTCAAGTTTCTCAGACCACCAAATTCAAGGTGGACACTCCCACCCAGATCAGAGACTCCTTCCATCAGCTCGATTGGGCTACCTCCATAGATCTGAAGGATGCGTACTTTCAGATCCTCATTCACCGTGCCACAGATGTTTCCTCCGGTTCGTCTGGCAAGGTCGAGTGTTCCAGTTCAAGGCTGTCCCCTTGGTCTCTCCCTTGCACCCTTCCTTTTCATGAAGGTTGTCAAGGAGATGGCCTCCCTGGCCAGACAGGAGGGCATTCGCCTGCTTGTCTGCCTGGATGACTGGCTCGTCCTAGCCCCCTCCGAGGCTCAGTGCCAAGCCACCAACCGTTTCCTCAGTCTCTGTTCCACACTTGGGTTATCACCAACCCCAACAAGTGCGAACTCACTCCCAGTCAGAGGTTCTCCTTCTGGGGTATGAGTTTTGACACCATCTCCTGCAGGTCTCCCCTACCCCGGAGAGGTCCGCCCTGACGGTGGACCTCATCTCCCGCCTCCAAGGGGCAACCCCCTCCTCGGCCAGAACTCTGTCCTCTCTCCTAGGGATGAGGGAGTCCCTCTTGTCCCTCAGTCCCTCTTGTCCCTCATTCCCCGGGTCGGGTCCCCAAGCGCCAGCTGCAGAGGGAGTTCCGTCGACGTTGGTCACAGACCCCCGACTGCTGGGACTAGACCATTCCCCTCAGCCACGGGTTCACTTGTGCCACGGAGTGGCCCAATCCGTCCACTCTGACCACTGGGGTTCCCCTGTCTCTCCCCAACTCTGCCACTGGAACTCTACACGGACGCCTCCAACTTGGGCTGGGGGGCCCACTCGGAGGACAGTCTCGACTCGGGGCGTGGGACACGCAGATGCATGTCTCCACATCAGTGTCTTAGAATTGGAAGCGGTCAGGCTGGCCCTCCTCCACTTCCAATATCTAGTCTCTCACCGACTGGTTCTCCTCCTCATGGGACAACACGTCGGTAGCTTACTATGCCAACTGGGGGGGGGGGGGGGTGTCTCCTCCTCACAGACAACACGTCGGTAGCTTACTATGGGGGGGGGGGGGGGGGGGGGGGGGGGGGGGGGGGGCTCACTCCATCGGCCTCTCTCTGCAGACAGAGCCCTCCTTCGCTGGTGTCACGCACGGGGAACCACCCCTCCGCGCGAGACACATAGCGGGGACACGCAATATCCTGGCAGACTCTCTCAGCCGGTCAGGGTCCCTTCTGCACACAAGAGTGGACCCTGAACAAACTGACACTGACCGCAGTGTGGAAACACTGGTTCAAGCCCATGGTCGACCTCTTGCGACAAGGTTCAACCATCAGCATCCAAGGTTCAACCATCGGCATCCGATGTATGTATGTCTCTCCCGTCCCCAAGCCCCAAGCGTATGCAGTCGATGCGCTCTGTCTTCCCTGGGCGGGCCTCATCGCATACACCCTTCCCCCCTTCCCCATACTCCACAAGGTGATCAGGAAGGCGAGGCTGGAAGGAGGACCCTGGCTCATCCTTATAACCCCTTGGTGGGCCAACCCAATCCTGGTCTCCAGACCTCAAGTATTTCACCCATGTTCCCCCCCTCCGGTTAAACATGGTGGGACCTGCTGAGGCAGCCCCGCTCAGGCCTCCCTCACTCCAACCCCCCAGATGCTTCGCCTACACGCCTGGCTTCTATGCCAGCCCAAGTGCGAGCACCTGCCCCTAGCTCCCTCTCCTACAGATCTCCCTCCTACTTCCAGATAGGCAGTTTCCTTTCTTCCTCTCTTAAGCTCTCTGCTAGCTCCATTCGGGGCTACAGGTTAGCTATCTGTCCGCCAGCTCGGCGGCTCGTCTTCCCCGTCTTTCGAGAATGACTTTCTTCTCAGAGAGGTATCTAGGGGGGTGCCCTACGGGAAGCTCAGTCCCCTAGGCGCATTCCACTGTGGGACCTCTTTCTTGCGCTAGATTCCCTCAGAAACCCCCTGTCAAGTCCATAGCCACCCTTCCCTTGTCCTCCTCTCCTTCAAGACCACCTTTCTTCTCTCCCTGGCCTCAGCCAGCAGACGAGGTGACATCCATGCCCTCAGCGGGGACCCACGAGACATTGCGGGGCCTTCCACAGGGATGGCTCTGTCTCGCTTGAGTTTCTTTCAGAGTTCTTTACAAGGAATCAGGGCTGGCACTATCTCTAGGTGGCTATCCAGTACGGTAAAATCTGCCTATGCCCAGGCGTACAAGGACCTCCCGTCATGCACGGTCCCTTTCTCCCTGGGCCCAGGAGGTCAGAGCACTGGCCACTTCCACAACGTTCCAGCACTCTGTCCCCTTGCGCCATCTCCTGGAGGCAGCCTACTGGCGTTCTGAAAACCATTTCATAAACTTTTATTTAAGGGATATCCGCATGACCAGGGCTGACGGTTCTAAAAGGATCTCCTTTATGGCGGCCAGTGCAGCCATATCGGTTAACCCCAAGAACCACTAGGGCGCTCTGCCCTCCTCCTATTCCTTTAAATTCTGCTATGGTCTGACATGGTACAGTATATGATGCCAAAATGGGGAGTTTTTTATTATACTCCCTGTTTGGCTAGTATACTTACCATGTCAGACTCTAATGTCCGCCCTACCTTCCCCGCTAGTGCCAAGGTTCTTTGGGTTACCTTGTGCGCAGGGCCTCGCTGAGTGAGGTTCGGGAAGCTAACATCGGCTTCTTTCCGTTGGCGGAAGTGGGGTGGGTGTCACGTGACTGTCTTATAACTGCATTTGCCACAAAAATTCGGCCCGACAGAGCTGACTGACTGCCGTTGAATGCTATGGTCTGACATGGTAAGTATACTTAGCCAAACAGGGAGTATAATAAAAACTCCCCATATGTGTGTTGTCAGAGTGCCTTTTTTTGTTGTTGTTTGATATGTTTTATTTCGCATCGGCTGATGGGGACTGTAAGACATGTGTTGTCTGAGTGCTGTTTGTTGTTCTGTGCCTGTTTTATTCAGCATTAACCTGTGGGGACTGTAACACACATGTTGTCGCAGTGCTGTTTGTTGTTGTTTGATGCCTGTTTTGTTTTGAATTGGCAGAGAAAGACTAACACAGTGTGTGTTGCCAAAGTGTTGTTTCTTTTTGATAAATGAACGCAAGTTTTGTTGGAATTGGAAGACAAGGACTGTAATATTTATTGGGTATTGCCAGAGTGTTGTTTGTTGTTGTTTGATGCGGGTTTTGTTAGGAATTGGCAGATGGGGAGTGTAAAACAAATTGTGTGTTTTTAGAGTGCTGTTTGTTTTTTATGCCTATTTTGTTTGGAATTGGCAGACGAGGACTGTAACATATATTGAGTATTGTCAGAATGCTGTTTGTCATAGTTTGATGCGTGCTTTGTTTCAAATTGGCAGACAAGGAGGACTGTAACACATACTGTGTATTGTCAGAGTTCTGTTGTGGTTTCATGCTTGTTTTTGTTTGGAATCAGCAGATGGAGAGTGTAACACATATTGTGTATTGTCAGAGTGCTGATCCTGACCACAGCATGGTTCAGATGCTGTGCAAGTCACGCTACTTCATTGACTACTGTGATACTGTGCTCATGGACGAGAGGAGCTGCCTCAACAATTTCCACATCTTCAAGTTCTTCACCAACTTCTTCCCCAAGGTGCTGATTAAATATGTATTGCATTCTGTGCGTGTGTATGGCACAGTTAGCTTGGAGGTAATGCTGTATAAGGTTTCAGCAAGTCCAGTTTAGTGTCTGTATCATTTAAGATATCTAAATGTAGCAAGTCTAAAACTTTTTGGCCCTTCATGCCTTACTCAGATTCAATTTCCCCTCCATGTTTATATTACTCAATTGTCTGTAGCGTTGACAAGTCTGTGTGGACTATTGGATAGACAATACAGCAGCCTTCTTTGTGAGGGAGACATTCAGTCGTACTGGCTGTGCTATTTAAGAAGTTGTTATTAGTAGCGAACTTAATTGGTGGTATCCTTTAGACTGGAACAGGCAGAGACATCATTGAACATCATCAAAGTTACCTGGAAAGTTACCTGGTTTAACAGTACGGTCCTCCTTAATAACCTGTTGTTATTAGCCCCCCCCCGTCGGCAACTTCACTTCAGACTGTGACATCTAGGGGAAGTTGGGTGGGGGGCTAGAATAGTTGGCTGGGATAGAACGCATTCATAGGGCGTGGAAGATAAGATGGGGAAAAAGTTTATTCTGGTTCCTAATGTTGATACAGAATGATCACCAAAGGTCAGTGATTTCAGTTTATTATGTGTGCATTCATAAACATCATGCATTCATGTGAGCTCAGTAGTTCAGACAGTAATGTAACAAAAATAACACACTGTAATTGTAAAGCCCACAGGTATTCGTTAATTTTCATCTGATTTGTTTTCAGTCTAGATGATAGGAATATGACAGATTTCACAGTGTGCATGTGTACAGGTTTTGCCTTGATGACTTGCAGGTATATGAGCAAGTACTGGGGGATCAGGCCACAACGTGCATTGACAACTTAGTGGCAGCAAACAGTGTCGGAAAAATCGGCTTTGGAAAACATCTACAGTGAAGAGGATCTCCACACTATTTTCCAAAGAATCGGTGGTGTACGTGATATTTTGTCTTCTTTGCTTGATGCTTGATGTATGTTTTTTCCCTCCCTCAGATTCATTAATCGTGCTTTTTTTTAAATAGCTAAACCATTTACATAAAAGGGACGCAGGGAGGGTTGATTAAAATCAAGAAATTATCAAAATTGCAATCACTACAATAATCCAAGTACAGACACAAGTGATTTTGAGTCCAATAACAATTGAAACCAGTGACCTGAAAGGTAACTACAGATGTTGATCTTATATCCAGTATGTTGTTTCTCTTTGATCAGCCCCTCATCCCTTTGTCTGCATATTGTTTACATCCTTTCAAACTGACAGCTGGTCCTGTTCACAGTACTGTGCTGTGGTTTCAGGACGTGCGCGCCATGATGTTGCTGTTCTCCGTCCTGCCCCAGGCCCCGGTCAACCCTTTGCTGGTCCAGACTCTGCACCAGATCCACCGCTTCTGTCGAGAAGCCCAAGAGAAGCGCGACAAGCAAGAGCGTCTCAGTGCCTCTGCCAAAACCTCCCAGTGCGTGGAGTGTGTGTTGATGTGGATGACAGTGAGGTGAAATCTGATGACGAGCATGGCACCACAGCCTCTCAGGATGTGCAAGGCGTTTCGACAGATAGACAGACAGTGTGTGGTGAGGATGGTGGCAGTGAGGTGTCGACCGCTGCTGTATCCAAGGAAGGGACCAAGGAGAAGGCAGAGGATGAGCCCAGCCTTGGCAAGGACCAGCTGGGTTCTGAAGAGAAGGACAGTGAAGGAGACACGGAACTCATGTGTGTTGATGTGACTGAAGCTTCCGAGTCCATTGAAGTTTTGCACCACTCCCAGTGCGGATGACGTGGCTCAACACCCTGATGCAGCCCACAGTCTGAAACGACACATGATCGGGGATGACAGTGGTATGTTGGTTAAGCATCTTTGTGCGAGTTGTTCTGTATCTTTGTGCAACGTGCTTCTCTCTCTCTCTCTCTCTCTCTCTTCTCTTTCTCTCTGTCTGTTTTTGTTTTAAACCCAAATTCCTTAAATACAGTTTAACTACAGACACATTTTTGTCATGCATGCAAGTCTTATTACTCCAAACAAATGCCTTATTCCTACTTGGTATGGAACATCACCATAATACTAGGATTCTCAACAAAAAAAAAGTTGGGAGAGCATGAAGCTGAACCACACATCCATAAAGTTTAGACTGACCGAGTAGTGACTGCCCATAGTAAGAATCATTTGCAAACAGAGAACAATTTTCCCCTTATTCTTGGCAGGGAACATGATTTTTCTCTATTTTTGGAGTTTGAATTCCGTGCTTATGTATCCTCTTTAGCAGAATTTTAAGACTGCTTCCAGGTCCAATAAGGAAGATTCTTTCTCCCTTCCATCAAAAGGAAGAACTTAAACCAAAAATATCAGCAAGTTTTGCGCTGTATTACTGGCTCTCTCCAGCATCCTGCTCTGCTGTTGCACTAGAGCATTGCTCTCTTTGTCCGCCAAACCCTCTTCCACAGATGCAGAGACACCTGTTTGTTCTTCGTGTCTGTAAGTGGTGCCTTCATTTCAACACCCACCAGACCTGTGTCAACTGCACAGAATTTCCCCATTTGAATCTAGCAACTTGTGCAAGAATGTGACATTTACTCAAAATGGATATCTATATGAACTTCCAGGATAATCTGCCAGTTTTGGCCAGAGAGTTGTCCACCTCTCCCAGCTGTGTTGATTCGCTCGTTATCAGTACTGAAGTCCATGAAGACGGTTAGCATCTTCCCCCCCCACACCCGCTCTTGCTTTCTTGACCCCTCAGTGCCTTAAAAGTGATGTGGGGTGGTTTGGGCAAATATTTTCCTACATGAACCAGGTATGTTCGATGAGACTGCTCAGAGAGAGTTTATGCCCTTCATGCATTGAGAAAACAGGACTGGTCAGGGACAATCCACACTGACAACAAATGGAAGACTCGCTAAATAATGCAGTCAAGTCGGTTACTATGGAGATTGAAGATGTGGCCCCACTTCCTGGTGGACTTCTATGAGAAAGGTAGGAAAAAAAAACTCAGCTAAGGGATTGAGGTCAGCTATCGCTAAACCCTCAGATGTATGGGGAGAGACCTTGACAATAGCCATGACCCATTCCTTTGGGAGTTTGCCCATGGCACATTGCTTGTTATAGGCTGATGAAACCAGTTGGTGCTCCAAGTGGAGTCTATCGCTGGTCTTGGAGTATGTGGGTACTTGCACCACTCAACAAATGATGTGTTACAGCTTGCTCCAAAATTTGTTTTGGTTATTTTGGTGTCTGCTTGCAGAGTAGGTGAGGTTTATACCATGTACAGGGAAGCAAGGTCCCTGAAGTGGCATGATGATGGCTCTGTCACCTTCTCCACATGCCCTTTTTTTCAAGCCAAGATCCACAGGGCTAAAGAGCAGTCCTTGACAATTAATGGTCTTGTAGTCGTCCAGTGTCATCCCCAGACAATTGAAAGTGAAGCAGAGTAACTGTCCCTTTGGCGTCGTATACTATACCATGTCAGACCATAGCATTAAACGGCTGTCAGTCAGCTCTGTCAGGCCGAAGTTTTGTGGCCAATGCAGTCATAAGATAGTCACGTGACGACCCCCCCAACTTCCGCCTACGGAAGATGCCGAAGTTCGTGTACTGTACGTCATTCTTTTCGGCCTGTCACCCAAGCAAGATAAGTCTTGTGCTCTGTCTCGCCTATACTTTGCCTTTGTGTAAAGATTGCTGTGTTCAGTGCCTTAGAAGGATTGAATCAGGTTCCCAGTGCTCCCTTCTATGGCATTAACTGGGAAGTGCTGTTGTTAGACTCCAAATGCGAAGCTCACACAGGCACGTCATTTACCAGAAAGCACTTCCCCATAGACGAGATACAAGGGCACATGAGGTGCAGGCTCTCCACTGACTGTGCCGTCTGATGGAACGTTGTAATAGCTGATATTGTATATGCAGTTGGTTTGAAGTCACAACTTTTGGGAGGTTCCATCTCAGGAAGATGAGGGTGTGCAGGCACTTGACTGCCTCGGGGGCATTGTACAGTTTTTAGTTGCTCAGGCTGAACACCATTTGACTGATTGCTCTTTGACCCTCTCTTTTTTTGGATGATCTATGGCCCATCACCGTTATTCCATGTCATTGGCGTTTGTTGCCCATTCATTAGTGGCCGTTTGACGCAGAGTTCTAGGCTCTAGGAACTGTGCAGAAACATTCTCATATGGATCAATTGTCTCCCTTGTCAGGTGAGCATGATTCCCACCATTCTTTTCAGTATTCTTGCATTTGTTTGGACAGGTAAGTATGAGAAAAGGGAATGTTATGATATACTTACCTGCCCCAACAGTAAGATGCCTTCCACCACTGATCTCTGCTTGAAAATGATTGTGAAGTAAACTCTCTGGCGGTAATCACTCTGTCAGCCTGATCGGTTATGAAGGTGTGGTTAGTTCCCTGCCGTCCTATTTTAATTCTTTTTTTTTTTTTTTTAGGATGATGATAATATGCAAAGTAGGAGTAGGTCATTTGTTCGGACAGATAAGTATATCGTAAAACAATTTTAGAAGTAAAGTTCTTTTTTATGTTTGGCTGATGTGGACAGCAGCTGGGTTTAGGAAAAAAAGATACGCCCGAAGGTGCAGATAGAACCCAGAGAAGTACTGTCCTCAGCAGGGTTTTAAAAAAAAATTAGAAAGAGAGGGGTTAGTTACTGCCAAGGACACAGACAAACAAAGTACAGGACAAAACACAATGCCTTTCGACCTCTTGGGTCTTCTTCAGGCAAAAACAAACAACATTTAGGACAGTAAAAACGAAGAACGTGAAACCACTTATCTTGTATTCGGCGCAAAATCAAAATGGCTGTTGGATGAAAACGAGGCCGTCAAGGAGGGGATCATGGGAGTTGAAATAGTAATGATTCACAGGTACACGTAGAGAATCAAAGACGTGACGTGAAATATGAAACAACAAAGGGTATCAGTCAGTATGAGTGAAGTTAGTTTCAAAACGGAGTGACTGAGGGCAGAAAATGAAGAAAATTTAGAAAGAGAGAGGTGAGGTACTACCAAGGACAGAGAAAAGTACAGGACAAAACGCAATGCATTTCAGCCTCCTAGGTCTTCTTCAGGCAAAAAAAAACAAATAACATTAGGACTAAATTATTTAACTTCCCTCTCTGTCTAAATTTTGCTTCATTTTCCACCCTCAGTCACTCCGTTTTGAAACAAACCAGCTGGGAGCAATCCTGCACCACCCTTGGAAGTCTGCGCTATGCTCACATAGAGTGCAGGTACGTACAGGCGTTCCATTACGATCCCATAATTGCTCCTTGGCAGAAGCCATTGTGTAATGGCCACTAGGTATGAAATGACAGAACCTCCACGGGAGTGTTCCCATGGGTGTACCAGCCCATATTTCATGACTGCAGAGCCCACCGGTGAAAAAAACGCCTCCAAGCAACTGCCGTGTGCATCCTGCAGCCCCATTCGCTGTTCAGGTGACAGGTGAAGACAGTACAACTCCAGACATGACCAAGCTTTCGCATGAGGTTTTATGTGCTCTATGAAGAGAATCCCAGGCCACAGACTTTCAGGTAGCCAACAGGACTTTCCCTGTGGTCAGTTGGTCTTTCCTCACCATCACTAGACCTTTCCCCAGAGTCGGCCAAAAGGCAGACAAGAGAAAAGATAATCCAAAGTGCGGGTGGGATCCAGAGAGGTACTGTCCTCAGCTGGCAAACAAAGCAGCCTGCACTGTGTTCACATAGGGTGCAGGCACACACAGGGCATTTCATTAAGACATCAAGGGACATAATTGCTCCTTGGCAGAAGCCATTGTGTAATGGCCACTCGAGGTGACGTGAAGGAACCTCCACGGGAACGTTCCCATGGGTGTACCAGCCATACATCCAATTAATTCACAGTTGGGAAAGAAAAAGGACACATCCAGTATGCTTTTTTTTTTCCCCCCCTCTCTTTTGGTTTGTGAGTGTTCAAGAAAAATGTAAATTCTTCAGATGAATAAATAGAAGTACACAGGGTTGGAGATGAGCATTGTTCCTGGAAAGCCAGATATGGCAGTGCACCAATACATCACTAATGTGTCTGGTTCAGTTTTGGTTGTTGCGGTTTCAGACCAGCCTGTTTGCAAGAAAAGGCACGAATCAGGGGAGGAGCCGACCATGTACAACCAGAGACAGCAAGGACAGAAAGGGGACATGCCAGAATCCAAGCCTGCCCCTTCCTCGCAAGACACTAAGGGGATCTGCAGCCAGCCGGCCGGTAGCTCCCAGGGAAACCAGTCAGCGGGGTCTTCGGCTGGGGGTTCCAGTCCCCAGCCAGGGCCCTCCAGACAGGAGGCCCGCTCAGGGGACAGCAGCAGGCCTGGCACTTCTGGGCAGCGCTTGGAGCGTGGCGGCAGTCGGGAGTACGAGGACAGTGCGCATGTACCCAGCAGCTCTCTTCTTCCCAGGGTGGACCGTCCACCCCCACACATCTCATGGACAAGGTGTGTGCCGACATCGAGCAGCTGCTGCAGGTGTTGGAAAGACCATCTTCATCTTGATCAGGTCCACGGATTAGGTTGGGCTGTGCATAGCAGTTGCTTCACCTGTCAGTGAGGTCTCGGGTTCATTTGACATGAGTTTGATATGTGTGTTTTTTCTTTTATCTCTTGGGTGATGGGTGTGTGCTGCGTAGATTGGTTTGCTCTATTTTTTTTTGTCCCCCCCCCCCCCCCCCCCCTTTTTTTTTTTTTTTTTTTTTTTTTTTTAAATGAAAAACAATAGACCATTTGCCTCAAATGTGTTCTAGACTTGTATTCTTTTCTTTTATGACATGTTCAAATGATGATTGATAATATTTTATAGACTTTTTTTTTTTTTGTTTACCTTGGATGACTTATTGAGTGATGTTATGTAATGTTCAGTTGAATACTTAAGTATGTTCTGATTGAAAAGCACATTTTATTGCATCCATTTTGATTAATTATGCCAATGTAATAATGCTGCGTGGTGCTTAGAAACATGCTGTGTGTGTTTATTGTTGTCCACCCCAAAGTTGAATTGTTTATCTCATTAATTCTGACAGTACGGGTAAATCAGACGATGAGTGTATCGTCTGTTTCATTGAAATGTTCTTTTGTATTTTGTTAATTTGAGTTTTTTTTTTTTTTTTTTTTAATGTAACCTTTCATTTAGCTGCCAGTTTATGTTTTAATAATCTCTTTTGCTTGCTGCTGCTGGACATGAAACTTACGAGGATGGACATGAGACTTTATGATTTTGTATATCAGCATTTGTGAGAAGTTTTTAGTAGTCATCTGTAATAAAACGACAAAATCATACCTCAGTGAATTGGGGTCACAACAATATGATCAAGACAAGAAGGCATGATTGGGATTGACTGTTGTCATTATTGCATTAATCTTCTTCTGCTCTTTGAGAACTTTTCTGCCGCTGAACACATCTGACTTTGATAAGTTATACTGAACTTGGTTTCACAAGATGCAGAAATCCTGATCTTGCTTGACCCGCAGGATGTAGAAAATCCACACAGCACACCCTAATGAAGGGAATGGACTGAAAGTAGGTCGTCTTTTTTCACAGCAGGCAAATGTATGTGTGTGTTAAAATATGCTAGAATGGAGCTGTTTCTCACAGGGGGGGAGGGGGGGAATAATTGTGTTTTTTTTTCTTAAAATTTGTTTTTATTGTAGCTATTTTCAGAGTGCAAATGGGAGGGATTCCTGCTGTTTCATCAGTGTGCCCACACATGAAACTGCAAGAAGAAAGTAAAAATGCTTGGTTTATTATGTTTAGTGCCGGACTCGTGATTCTGGGGTTGCGGGTTCGAATTTCGGTACAGGGGGATTTTTCCCTCGGAGTTAACATTGGTTCTGACTCCATTCCCCATATAGTCCTTCGAATAGACTATAAACCGAGGTTCTGTGTGTGAACGCATGCACCACATCTTGCACACATGTAAAAATCCCATCACCAACTATCGGAAGAGAAGGCCAGTTTGGCCGCTGGTATGGATGACACGTTACACATAGCATGTTCCTTCCCTGAAGATTGAGTATGGCTGCCTTAATGGGGGATAGAAAACTGTCAAAAAAAAAACTCCACTGGCTGTCTATACAGGCAGTGTCCACAGGAGTATCAGCCTGCATACGCAGAAAGAAAGAAAATTATGTTTAGTGTGTATTTTTGCAGCGAAGTGTCAAAAACATTTGCAAAGTTACATTTGCTGTTACATATGTGTGTCTGATGAATCGAGAACATTTGAGCTGTGGATGTCACATACGTTATGCATGCTTTACTGACAGCTTAAAGGTGGTGGTCGCCTGTTTAGCGTTATGTATTGTGTCATGTAAGACTGGCGCTCTGGCCAGATTTCATGGCTGAGCACAGTAGCAAGATGCCCATCATCATGGGGGCAGATGGACCTCGGCCAGTCTGTGATTCTCACACCTCTCAACTCAGTTCTGTCAATTTTTTTTCTTGTTTGTTTTTAAGATAAATTTTTTTTTTTTCTTTGTCATACATTAAAACACATGAGTAGAGAGGGGGTAAAGTGTAGGTGAGGTATGAATAAACATGACATTAATTAGGATACTGTTGGTACTTGTTTTTAGTTTCTTTGTGGGTGGTTTGGTTCTGTTTGTTGTCTTTTTTTTTTTCTTCTTTTCTGTGTGTGTGTGTGTTTATTGTTTTTTGTTAATTTGTCTTTTGTTTTCTTTTGCTTTTAACTTTGAAAAGGTTGGTTACATCCCAGTAATATATATTAGAGTAATTTTTAAGCATTTGCATCAGATCTGTTTCTAGGTGTACAGCTGCATGGCTAATGAAATGTCTTGTGTGCATGTGCTAAAGTAGTTCTATTTGTACTGTGCCTGACAGATAATCTTATGTGAAGCCAGCCTTTCTTCAAATCATGATTGTGTGGTAGGACAGCAGTTCAAATTAGGCTTTCAGATTTTGTTTCCGTTGTTTTTAAAACAGATCATGGTTTATTTTTTACAATGTTTTGGAAAATAGAAGAATCGTGCACTTCACTTTATGATTAAAGCAGCCAGCTCTTCAGTCCAATCCTACCCAATGTAGGCATCTGTTCATGGCCTGTCTTTTGACATGAATCTGTTTTTACCTAGCCATCACTCTGCCTCTTCGTTACTTGAAGAACTGTGAAGTTTTTCCCATTTCCAAATTTCCACAATTAATATAAGTTGCGAAGATTTACTTTGGTTTACCAAAATGCAACAGACAATGGGCAAGAAAGCTGACAGAAAACTGGGCAGAATTTTTTCCAGCTTGACATCACTTTTCAATTGTTAAAGCTAAAATATTTTGTGTGTGTGTATACGCCTCCGTTTTCCTTACACTCCTGTGCATGCACTCTCTCTCTGTCTCTGTCTGTCACCCTTCCCTCTCTCTCTCTCTCTTGTTTCTCTCCCACACAAAAAACAGACAGACAACATGATTATTTGTCACAGTCCCCATTAAATGATTCAATTCAAACTTAGTTGGATCCAAAGAGAGTTGGAAGTCTTGTTCCCGTAGTGTAAATCTCTTTCCCTATATGTACTAGTGGAGCTAGTCTTTCCCTGTGTAAGTGCATTGTTTAGGATTGCACAATAATTGCTCATGAAGCGTGTTCAGTTGTTTGCTGTTTTTCTTTATTTCTGTGTTACATCACCTGCCTAGTTTTATGGTTAGCATTTCTTAATTAATAGATGAATTCAGTTACAGTTTTAGGGTAAATTTTAGAGCACAAAAAAAGATGGTTTTATGCAATGCTGAGCTTGTGGACTGTGTGGCTTCTCCAGTTGTGAAAAGAGCATAATGCAGCTTGGGGGGGGGGGGGGGGAGGGGGGGTGTTAATTGTTAAATGAACACACTCTCACACACACTGGACAGTCACATTCGGTCATAGGAATGTATGTCTATTTTTGTTACTTCCCTGACCAGCTATGGTTCATTGACCCATCTTCATTACATTATATGGTTTTAAGCAATTATACCTTCTTACTATCTCAGCTCCATCTCAGTGCACTCCGGATGCGTGAAAGCTTTAATCATTGTGAAGTATTACAACTTGCTTACAAAACTGGATTCAAATTGTTGACGGCATTGATCACATTGAGGGAGATGGCCGAAGACAAACAAAAGCACCAGTGCAAACTCTGACCAGTGGTTTACCTCGCTTTTATCTTAGGCCGTTAGTGTTTTCATCATCTGGTAATGGTGCAGTTCCCAACTAAACAAAAATGTCCTCTTTAACCAACCACCGTGACAAAGTGGTTAGGTTGCACACTCCCAGCAGGGAGATTGTGGGTTCAATCCCCATGAGTGCCATGTGGGCTTACCCAGCGTTGAGCATGCGACGGGGTCAGTTGGGAAGATTAGGACCACACAATCGAGTTTCATCCACCAAATGGATGTATCTCTGAGAGAGTTGCTCAAATTTCCTGACCAAAATGCAGGTGTCTGTATCTCTTGGGCCTGGTTGACACTGCGGTATATTTTGAAAGTAAGCTTAGCATACAGCCATGTCATGCAGTCTCAGATCAGAACAGAAATCCATAGTACCATTTTCACAGTCCTCATTCTCATCGATGAACATTTAAAAAAAAAAAAAAAAAAAAAAGTCTAAAAGTCTGCGGCTCTTCATGCCCTGCTCTCATGGTGACCTCGGTTTCGATGTCCTCTCCACGTCCATGGTCTGTGTCTGATTTGGTTGTGGTCACCGGTATCGGCAGATTCGTGGAGGCTGTTCATGGGGAGAGCTCACTCATGTCGGCTCCACAACCAAGCCATTATTGTCATCAGAACAGGCACCACTGAACGCCACCAGAGAGACTCAGCAGCAGTGCAGTGTCTTCTCTGATGGGCTGGCCCTTGGTGACTTGACGTTGATTGTGGATTGACAGTGTTTGGGCTGTGGTGGGCCAAGCTGGTCTGTGTCTGTGGACAGGGGGCTCGGAACGCGTGTGGCATGGGTGCATTGCCACTGAGTTGGCACAGAAGATGGAACAGCACAAAAAAATCAAGATGCAAAACATATAAATGTACTCCAGTTTATCTTGAATACGTGTGTAAAAAAAAAAAAAAAATCACAATTATACATGCGTCATAATGTATTTTGGCTATTGTGGTAAAGTAAAACATCGGGCATCATCCGTGACCCATAATGAACATACCTACAAATTTTCAGAAAGATCGGCCCAGAAGTTTTGTCTGGGGCGAGTGGAACACATTTTGACCACGGACAGAAGATCGGCCCAGAAGTTTTGTCTGGGGCGAGTGGAACACATTTTGACCACGGACAGACAGACACAGACAGCATTTCTTCGTTCCCATTGTAAAATATTCCCTGTTCTACAAGAACTGGAGTACAAAACGGAAAAAAAATGTCTCTGTTCATAGATTATATAGCTTAGTAACAGATTGTTCGATCGCCTTGAATACATTGTCATTACACTCATGGGTTATATAGCTTAATGCAGACATTTAAACCATTCTCTGTCAAATACATAGCAAAAACAGTGTGTTGAAAGTTACAAAGATATTAATCTCAAGTGGCTGACATGCATGTGAAACGTGCATGGACTGACCTAATAAGACTTGCAGCTTGCATTTAAATGACGTGTCGTTGCTATATGGTAGGAACACATGTGAAGAAGCGGTGGACTGACCAGAAATACCATATTGATTTTTGTGTGTTGTGGCACTGTTGCCATTAGGTGGTGTATGATGTAATGATGATGATGATGATAAAATGCTGTGTTGTGGCCATTTTGCTTTGAACCATGTTGAAGAAGAACTCTACAGTAAAGTGTGGCTGTGGCACTTTTTTTTTTTCCTCTTGTGTAGCAGTTTGTTTACAAAATCTTTCAAATTGAGATGGTTATGAATATCCGTGTTGTGTTAGGGTCTTGCATCACATTGATCCCCAACTCCCTCTCATGGCTCAGCTTCTGGTATATGGGCCTTTCTTGTCCAAGGATTGCAGGAAGCTGCACTTTTGCATGGTAATTGCCTTGTTGTACAGCCTTTTTCACCTGGCGTTGGGAATCCCCAACAGCCTGCGTCACCTCCTTCAGAGTAGGCCAAAAGTCATGACATCTGCATTTCATCCACGTAGCATCTCATTTTCATTAACAATGCGCTGACTTGAAAAAGCATCCTTATACACTTCAGAATCACAGGTATCTTTGATGAGGACACCATCCACTGAAAAAGCTCCCCAGTGCAGAATGAAGGTCCACTTGTGGTTGCTGCATTGAGTGCGGAGTTCAGCATTGCTGGGATGCCTGGCAGTGTTTTTTGATCGCGCTGGTACCGAGATGAGCGTTGAGATGGATGATGATTTTTTTTGATTGTTTCAGTCCTCCAGTTATTTGTTTAATATCTGTTCAGTTTCTTTTTTTTCATCATTATTCTTTTTGTTTTGAGTTTTTTTTTTTTGTTTGTTTTTTTTATTTTTTTATTTTTTTTTTTCTTTTTTTATTGCTTTTTTTTTTTTTTTTTTTTTTTTTTATTTTTTTACTTTGTTTTACATTTTATTCGGTTTCATTTTGTTGAGGTATTGGACTGTATTTTATTGTTGTTTTGTTTCTTTATTTTTATTTTTTTTTTTTTTTGTTTTTTTTTTTTTTGTTTTTGTTTGTTTTTTTTTTGTTTTTTTGTATTTTTTTTTTTTTTTTTTGTTTTAATTTTTTTAGTTTTTTTTTTGTTAGCTTCATTTTTTGGTATTTTTTTTTTTTTTTTTTGTTTTTTTTTGTTTTTGTTATTTCTGTTTTCTTTGGTTTTTTATTTTTAATTTTGGTTGGCTTTTTAATGCTTTTTTTGTGTTTGTTGGTTTTTTTTTTTTTTTTTTTTGATTTTTTTTTTTAAATTGTTTGGTTTTTTATTTTTTATGATAAGAATTTTTTTTGTTTTTTTTTTTTAGATGTGTACATGTTTATTGTTTTTTTTTCGCTTTGAGTTTTTTTTTGGTTTTTTTTTTTCTTGTATTTTTTTTGTTTTTTCTTTTTTGTGGTGTTTTTGTTTTTAATGTTGGCGTTTTATTTTATTCTTGTGCATGGGTGTTTTTATTTTTTGGTTGTTTTGTATTTTTTCGTTTTTTTAGTTTTTTTTTTCCTTTTTTTTATCTTTGACTTTTTTTTTTGTTTTTTTTGTTTGTTTTTTTATTATGTTGTTGGTTTTTTGTTCATCTTTTTTTTTTTTGTTATTTTTTTTTTTTTTTTATTCTTTTTGTTTTGTTTAGTGCTTTTGTCTTTTTATATTTTTTGTTTTTTTTTTTTTTTTCTGTTATCTTTATGTTTTTTTTTCTTTTTTTTCTGCTTTTTTTTTGTTTGTTTGTTTTTTTCATTTTATGATCTTACTTTTTTTCATGTATTTGTTTTTTTTTTTGTGTTTTTTTTTTTTCAAATTCTTGTTTATCGTTCTTGCCAGCAATTTTTTTTTGTATTCATTTTAGTTTTTTTTTATTTATTCTTTCGTTTTCTTATATTTTTTTTTATTTGGTTTTGTTATTTTATTTTTTTGACTGTTTTTTTTTCTTTGTTTTTTTTGTTGCTATGTTATTTTTTTTTTGTTTTTCGTGAATTTTTTTTTTGGTTGTTCTGTTTTTTTTTTGTTTTGTTGTTTTTTTTTTTTTGGTTTTCTTTTTTCATTTGTTTTTTTTTTTTTTTTTTATTTTCGTTTATTTTTTTCTTTTATTTTTTTGTTTTTTGTATTTTATTTTTTTTGTTCAAATGAATGCTTTTATTTGAGTTGTTTTTTTATACTTGTTTTTTTTTTTTTTTTTTGAATTTTTTTTCTTTGTGATTTTTGGTCTTGCTTTCCTTGGTTTTTCCATTTTGTTTTTTTTTTGTTTAATGTTCAATATTTTTGTTTTTTTTTGGTTATACAACATTTTTTTTTTAGTTTTTGTAAGCATGTGTTGTTTGTTTTTTGTGGTATTTGTTGAACAGTTTCATTTTCTTTTATTTTGTTTGTTTGGTGATTTTTTGGAATGTTTTTATTTGTCTTTTTTCTACTTTTGTTTTTTTTGTGTTTGTTATTTTTGTTCTTTTTGTTTTGTTTTATGGTTTTGACTGCAGTATGTTGATGTGATGTTTTTGTTTGTTATTTGTTTTTTGATTTGTTGTTTATTTTTTTGGTTATGCTTTTAAAAAGGTTTTTTGCCTTGTTGTTTTGTTTTTTTTTTTTTTTTGTTGTTTCTTATTTTGTTTATTGCGTTTTTTATTTTGTTTTCTTTTTTTTTGTTTTTTTTGTTATTTTTGTTGCGTTTATTTTTTTGTTTTTTTTTTTTTTATTTTTTTTTTTTTGTTTTTTTTTGTTTTTTTTTTTTTTGGTTTTTGGTTTTGTTTTTTTTTTTTTTTTTTTTTATTTTTACTTTTTTTTTTTTTTGTATTTTTTTTGTTTTTTTTTTTTTTGTGTATTTTTTGATTTTGTTTTTTTTTTGTTTTTTTTTATTTTTTTTTGGGGAAAGAGTTTTTTTTTTTTTTTTATGTTTTTTGTTTTTTTTTTTTTTGGTTTCTTTTTTTGAATTTCGTTGTTATATCATTTGTTTTTTTTTTTTTTTTTTGTTTGTTATTTTTGGTGTTTTTTTTTTCTTGTGTATTGTTTGATGTTTTTTTTATGTTTTTTTTTTTTGTGTATGTTGGATGTTTTGCTTTTTTGTTTTTTTTAACATTTTTTGTGTTTTTTTTTTTTTTTTTGTTGTTTATGTGTCTTTTTTGTCGTAGTTTTTGTGTGATTTTTTGTTTTTTTTTTTTTTTTTTTTTTTATTGTGTTTTTGTTTTGTTTTTTTGTTGTTTTTTGGTTGTTTTTTAAACTGTTTTTTTCTTTTTTTGTTGTTGTTTTTGAGTTTTTTTTTGTATTATTTGTTGTTTTTTTGTGTTTTTTTGTGTTTTTTGTTTTTTTTTGTTTTGTTTGCATTTAGTGTTTTTTTTTTTTTTGTATTGTTTTTTTTTTTATTTTAGTTTATTTTTTGTGCTTGTGTTTTGTGTAGGTTGAGTTATTTGAAATTGTTATCTGTTTATTTTGATTTTTCTGTTGGCTTTTTTTCAGTTGTTTTTTTTGATTGTTTTTGTTTATTTTTTTTGTTTTTTTTTTTGCAAAAGAGCATGTTTTTGTTATTTTGTGTTTTTATTTTTTGTTTTTTTTTTTTTTTGTTTTTGTTTTTTTTTTTTTGTGTTTTTTTGTTTCTTTTTTAGTGTATTTTATTGTTTTTTTTTTTTTGATTTTTGTTTTTTTTTTTGTAAGTTTCGGTTTTTGTTTTTTTTTGTTTTTTTTTTTTTTTTTTTTTTTGTTTTTTTTTTTTTTTTTTTTTTTGATGGGTGTTTTTTTTTTTTTTTTGTTGTTTTGGTTGTTTTTTTTTTTTTTTTTTTGATTTTTTTTTGGTTTTCTTTTTTTTTTTTTTTGATTTATTTTTGTTTTGTTATGGCTTTTGTTGTTTTTGTTTTTTTATTTTTTCTTTTGTGCCTCCATTTGTAATTAGTCTTTCTCCATGTTCACCCTTTTGTGAAGCCAGCAACTAAGTCTTTCAGTTTGGGGGGAACATGAAAGAATGGGTGGGAGTGCTGTGTGTTGTTGGACTGTTCAGTCAGCTTCAGCGTCAGCTGGATCAAATCCGTTTGGGGAAAAAAAAAAGCACAACCTGTATTATAAGAAGAGTGTGTACATGTGTTGGTGTGATTTCTTGGATTTGAGAGGTGCTTGCCATAGGGCAAGTTTCACTTTAAAAAAGGGCATGGTGTGTTTTGTGACTGCTGTAAGGTTTTTTTTTTTCTTTTTATTGAATATCATTTTTTTTTGGCTAATGGATTTTAGGAAATTTAGATTATGAAAAAAAAATTTCATCCTTGTTCTCAATCATTGGGGTACTACAGGAAACAAACTACAAATGCATGCATATCAAACTGAGGTTGAGATTATACTCCCTCCCATGTCCAGTTCTCCTTTAAGGTTTTCTGCCCAAATTCGGGTTCTTTGCATTGAAGTGTACTACAAGCAAACATGAAGCATTTTCAAAAGATGAAAGTATTAAACAGATTCTTTAGGTTGTGATGATGAGGCATTGAATGAACCGAGTGAGTGCAAGTACAAGAATGCTTCAAATGAGGCAAGATGAATGTTCTTAGCTCTTTGTGATGAGAATAAATGAACTGCTTAAAGTCAGTCAGCTGTGTGATTTGTGTGTGTAATGTGTGGTACCTGTGTCATGCAGACCTGTTTAACCATACAGTTACACTGTCATTTTTAAATGTTTGGTGAAAATACAATGAACAGTTCTTTAAAAAAAAAAAAAAAAAAAAAAGACGAAATACTCGAAAACAAAAAATTCTGGAGATGAGTTCTGAATGTAGGCAGTGTCTGTTTCTTAAGCAACTTGTCCAAAAATGTTTTTTAAAAAAAAACAAACAAAAAAAAAACAGGTAAGAAAGCATGAACTTGTGCCTAAGTTAGCTGATGAATAAGGTTTGAAAGTGATGTGTATTGTAAAGAACCGATTTTGCTCTAGTTAATGAAGATCAGGTGATTACTACCGGGAAGAAGCCTCTGCACTGTGATGACAGGGGAAAAACAAAAACGAATGCCCCCCCCCCCCCCCCCTCCTTTTTTACAGGAATTCGGAACATTTTGTTCTCACTTTCTGTGGAAAATATGTTCGTTTTTGTGTTGAAAAGTGCACCATTGGCAGTTTGAGGGTAAACAGGTCTGATCATGCATATAGTATGTAAGGATGTGCATGTGCTGTGTTTTTCCTCATTTATTTGACTGCATCTAGTGCTCCAACAGTCCAAGCACAGGTGAATGGAAATACATAAACTGACTAGTGTTAAACTGGCATCAGATCATACCAGTTTGAAATCAGACCATACCAGAAAATTTTCATAATGGAAAAAAAAAAAAAAACCTGGGTGATCAGTGGATCTTTGATCAGATGGAAGGGCTTTTGTTCGGTTCTTTGACCCATCATTTGCTGTGCCCCAAAAAAGATTCAGCTCAGAGTTACCATCAATCTGACCGGAAGTTTTAGGACTGAAACATAAAGATAATTTTCTTGTCCCTGAGGAATATCTATCCATGTTTTGGCGTCGTATACTATACCATGTCAGACATAGCATTAAACGGCTGTCAGTCAGCTCCGTCAGGCCGAAGTTTTGTGGCCAATGCAGTAATAAGATAGTCACGTGACGCCCACCCTACTTCCGCCTACGGAAGATGCCGAAGTTCGTGTACTGTACGTCATTCTTCTTCGGCCTGTCACCCAAGCAAGATAAGTCTTGTGCTCTGTCTCGCCTATACTTTGCCTTTGTGTAAAGATTGCTGTGTTCGCATTCTGAACTCATTTATTGTGGCTTGTGCTTATCCCTCAGAGTATCTTGACGTGTGAGGTTATCGCTGGGCTAGCATTCTAACCTTATTTTCGGAATTTTCTCGCGATTGTTCCGGTTCTGCTTTCCGCGTCACCGGTTCAGCTGTTCGGCAATTTCCATCGCCGCGCTCATAGCTGTTCGGTGCCTCTCTTATCCATCGGCCTCCCTTTTCAATCGCCTTCGGCCCTGTCGCCACTAAATTCCGATTTCTCCCTCGCCGTCATTTATTCCACAACCTCCTGTGCGACGATCGTGTGCCAGTCTCGTCGCCATCTCCCTGCCTCGTCGCCATTTTGTTTTGCACCGGTCTCCCCCTCTTGTCACAACCTATACCCCAGTATTTTACAGGGGGTTGTTTTCGTCCAATTTAATTCCTTTGCCCCCTTCCCTCATTTGCCAGAATTTCTCGCTCGCCTTCGTGTCCTCAACGATCGCGATCGACCGTTGTCCTGGTATTTACACGTGGCGTTACTCAGCACTTTGCGCCACGTCACGGTCGCTTCTCACGCGCAGTTTCGCCTTATCTGCTGCGCTTGGTGTCCCTGTACGGACTTGTTTTCCTTATTTTCTATTGTGTACGTTGTTCATTTTATTTTGTGTGCGCACGGTCGATCGATTGCCCTTGTTATTCCCCTCGATCGACCGTCGTGACTTTCTCGCTTACGATCGTGTGCTCCGGTTTCGCTCGGCGCCATCGCCCAATATGGTGAAGGACTCGACTGGGTCGAGCAACAACCCTGACGTGCAGGGTTCGCGCTCTTTCCCGGAGGGACCACGAGTTGGTTCCAACCCGAGCGAACCGTTCTCTCTTTGGGAGAACGGACGGCCGCGGTAGTTGGAGATGACCCTCCCGCGGAGGGGACGGGGGAATCTCCCTCCTCTACCCGACCGACGGACGCACGACCGTTGCGTTCGAAAGCTAGAAGGCAACCCGCGGGCATTGCTAAGTGCCTTTCATTTGACATGCCCAGGAAATCTAAGGGCAAGGCCCCACTTAAGGGACCCCCCCTAGCCAAAACTTCCCAGCGGGAGTCCGCTTCGCCCCCCGCCACCCTGCCTTCTAGCTTTCCTGCGCTTACACACTCATCGCCTTACTATGCCGAGTCACGCGACCCCCGGCCCCCGGGGACCCTTGCCGGGCCGCGGACAGGCACGGGTGACGGCCTTGGGCTGGAACCCCCACCCGTCACTCGGATCTATGAGACAGGCGGGTCCGCTTCTTCCCCCCATCTGGACTCGCCTTCTCACGACGCTCTCCCTCCCCCTCCGTGCACAGGTGCAGCCAACACCCCTGCACGAGGAGCGTCCCCTTAGCTCCGGAGGCAGTGTTATGGCCACGTCTTGGCACGACCATGCACATGTCCATAACTCTGGGCGTATGGGAACACCGAGTGCATCCACCGGTTGTGATCATACACAGAGACGGGCCGACCACCCCGCTCGCCCGTCGCAGGTTCCCCTAGGGGTTCAGGACGTTGGGGGCCCGACCTACTCGGCCCCCCACTTGGGCAACGTCCTCGGTCCCGTTCCTCCGGGGGGAGGATCTACCAGCGGGACCACGGGTAACCTGCCCCATTCCTCTGGGGCCCGGCATGCTCCGGGGGGGGGACCACACATACTACGGTCGATTATTATTCCCCCCCTCCTGCCCCAGGTTACCCCGGTCCCCGGCGAGTCCCTGCACAGTACTCTGGGCCGCCACAGCCGCTTATCTCCCCGGGGACCAGTGGCTCTATGCCCCCGAGAGGGACCAGTGGCTTAATACCCACACCCAACCTGATCAACTCTTTGGCCGATTGTGGCACCCAATCTCACAGACTTGGGTCGACCTGGGTCTCTCCACCTCGGGCGCTGTCCGGTCGGCAGTCGGGCTCTCCCACCCTAGCCCGTCTGCCGAATATAGAGCCACGAGGGTCCCGCCCTCCCCCCCCCCCACCACCACCCTACCAGGGCGGGACCCTCGCGCACCCGCGCACTTGCCTCCTGAGGAAGACCTCCCTTCCCAGGAATTAGACTCCCCACAGCCTGAGGAGGACTACGATGAGGACCTCTTCTCATCACTTTATGACATCAACACCATTGAACGGTTTCGACCGGACTTGGTGTCGAGGGACGCCCCTCCCTCTGCCGATATCTTGGCCTTTCCTGAGATCGTTGGGCCGCCCCCAGCCCAACACTCAAGACTCAGGATTGTAGCTCCTCAGTCCCTCACTTCACTGTGGGAGAGTCCGGCGAAACGCGCCAGGGGTGCAGACGCCGTCCCCACGCCGGGTCAAGACCTTCCCCCGGCACCCAATGCGCCCCTTTCGGCGCCCTACTTGGGACCCGCAGGAAGCACCCTGTTACCTCCCTCTTTGCTGACAATCCGGCCACCAGGGAGTGGGGCCATCTCCCAATCGGATTGTCGCCTGATACCCAACCGGGCCCCCCCTACTTCGGCCACTGTCTCCTTTAAGGCGTTAAAGGACTGGGACCGAGTAGCCCGGATGGGCATCTTACACACCACTGCAGGGCATGCCTACCTTAGCATGCTCTTGCAGAGGGCGGAGGTACTCTGGCCTGGGGATGACGGCGCCGTCCCAGGGCCTTCGGATACAAACTCCGAACCCCACCAGGACGAACTTCGCTTGTTCAGCGATCCCTTCATGCGACACCTAGTCAACAGGATATCGCATCACTTGTCGGCTGCGGCGGACAGCGCAGCAACGACCCATTTTAATTGTCTGCTTGTGGCTAGAGACGCGGTGCTTGCACGCTCCTCGCTCTCCCCGGCACTCAGGGCATCCCTACGATGTGTCCCGGGCCAGGATCACTCGCTCTTTGGCGAGTACTCCACCTCGGCTATTTCTCTCTCTCTCGAGGAACGCAAGCAGGCGGCGTCCTTCGCCCCCCGGCCTCAGCCACGCCCTTCCAGGCCCCCCTTTCGGTCCTACCCCAGGGCCAACAGGCCCACTCCGTACCCCCGTCAAGCCCCATTTCACACCGCCGGGCCGGCCAAGCGCCCACTTAACTCGCAGAGGCCTAAACCAAAACCTCGCCAGAATTTTCGGTTCGGCCAGCAAGCACGGCCCCGCAGGTGACTGGAGGACACTCCCCGTAGGGGGCATGGAACTGGCACAACCTGCCCAGCAAGACACCCGGCCCTCTGTACCCCTTCCCCCGGGACCATCGGCTCCCCTGGCGGGCAACCTCTCCCGGCATGCCCGCCAGTGGCGACGTATGGGCCTCAGCCCCTGGGTAGTGTCGGTGCTTCAGGATGGGTTTCGCCTACCCTGGGGCTCACGGTCGCCCTCCCCTCATGCGTTTTCCTCCTCCGTCCCCCAGCGACCCCCCACCTGCCCAGGCGGAGGCCCTCCGCCTGGAAGTCCTCGAACTCCTACAGAAGGGGCCATCGCAGAAGTTTTCCAGCCCAGCCCCGGGTTTTACTCCCACCTGTTCGTGATCCCCAAACCTTCGGGGGGATGGAGGCCCATCCTCGACCCTTTCCCCCCTCAACAAGTTCCTAAGACATACCAAGTTCAAGATGGACACACCCTTCCAGATCAGAGACTCCATTCACCATTTAGATTGGGCGACCTCCATAGATCTGAAAGATGCGTATTTCCAAATCCTTATCCACCCGGCGCACAGACGTTACCTCCGGTTTGTCTGGCAAGCTCGGGTTTTCCAGTTCAAAGCTCTCCCCTTGGCCTCTCCCTGGCACCCTTCCTCTTCACGAAGGTTGTCAAGGAGATGGCCGCCCTGGCCAGGCAGGAGGACATTCGCCTCCTGGTTTACCTCGACGACTGGCTTGTCCTAGCCTCCTCCCAGGCTCAGTGCCAGGCCCACACCACCCGCCTCCTCAGCCTTTGTTCCACCTTGGGGTTTGTAATCAACCCCCTCAAGTGCGAACTTATTCCCAGTCAGAGGTTCTCTTTCCTGGGCATGAGTTTCGACACGATTACCATGAAGGTCGCCCCGACCCAGGAGAGGTCCGCCCGCATCGTGGACCTCATCGTGCGCCTCCGGGAAGCCTCGCACACCTCGGCCAGAACTCTGTCCTCCCTCTTAGGGATGATGGAGTCCCTTTCTGCCCTCATTCCGCTGGGTCGGGGTCCCCCCCAAACGCCAGCTGCAGAGGGAGTTCCGTCGTCGTTGGTCCCAGACCTCGGACCGCTGGGACCTGACCATTCCCCTCGGCCCCCTGGTTCTCGGGTGCCACGGAGGAATGGCTCAATCCGTCCACCCTGACCACCGGCGTTTCCGATCTCTCTCTCCCAACTCAGTCCCTCGAGCTATACACGGACGCCTCCAACTCGGGCTGGGGGGCCCACTTGGGGGACAGTCATGCCTCGGGGATGTGGGACACACACAGATCGCCGCCTCCACATCAACATATTAGAGTTGGAAGCGGTCAGACTGGCCCTCCTCCACTTCCAGCATCTAATCGCGCACCGACTGGTTCTCCTCCTCACGGACAACACGTCGGTAGCCCATTACGTCAACAAGGGGGGGGGGCTCACTCCATCGGCCTCTCTCTCAGGACAGAGGCCCTCCTTCGCTGGTGCCACGCACGGGGAACCACCCTCCGTGCGAGACACATAGCGGGGACACGGAACATCCTGGCAGACACTCTCAGCCGGTCAGGGACCCTTCTGCACACAGAGTGGACCCTGAACAAGCTGACACAAACCACTGTCTGGGATCACTGGTTCAAGCCCATGGTCGACCCTATTTGCGACACGGTTCAACCATCGACTCCCCATGTATGTCTCTCCAGTCCCGGACCCCCGAGCGTACGCGGTCGATGCGCTCTCCCTCCCCTGGACGGGACTTGTCGCCTACGCCTTTCCCCCCTTCCCCATACTTCACAAAGTGATCAGGAAGGCCAGGCTGGAGAGACCCAAACTCATCCTCATACCCCATGGTGGCCGACTCAGTCGTGGTTCCCGGACCTCAGGTCCTAACTCACGTTCCCCCTCTCCAGCTAGCCCCTCGGTGGGACTTGCTCAGACAACCTCGCTCGGGCCTCCCTCACTCCAATCCCCGGATGCTTCGCCTACACGCTTGGCTTCTATGCCAGCCAAATTGCGACCACCGGTCCCCGCCGCCCCCGCCGACAGACCCCGGTCGGTCCTAGAGACCCTGACAGAAGCGGGAGCATCGCAGGGACTACGAGACTTGGCCTCGGCCTCTCGTAGGGCTAGCACAGAGTCCCTCTATAATTACAGATGGGAGAGATGGGTCACGTGGTGCACGGCTAACTCGGTCCCCTACCTACACCCTCCAACATCCAGCTAGGCAATTTCCTATCCCACCCTTTCGTCCTCCTTAAAACTCTCGGCTAGCTCCATTCGGGGCTACCGATCGGCCGTATGCACCACCATCCGACAGCTCGGCGGCCCATCTTTCGACAATGACTTTCTACTCAGAGAACTATCACGGGGGGTGGCCTTACGCGAAGCTCAATCCCCTAGGCGCGCCCCCTTGTGGGACCTCTTTCTGGTGTTAGGCGCCCTCAGAAAACCCCCTTTCGAGCCCCTCCGCTCCATTCCCTTTGACCTCCTCTCCTTCAAGACCACCTTCCTTCTCTCCCTGGCCTCAGCCAGAAGGCGAAGTGAGATTCATGCCCTCAGCGGGGACCCTCGGGACATCGCCTTCACAGAGACGGCTCCGTCTCACTTAAGTTCCTTCCTGAGTTCCTAGCGAAGAACCAGGAACCGGGCACACCTCTCCTTCCCTCCCTCTGATCCGCTCTCTAGCGGATATCTTAGGCAACGAGCGGGGTGGGGACATGGACCTGTGCCCCTCTAGGTGCCTCAGATATACTACTGGGAGCGTTCCCGCCCCAGGCGTTCCTCTCAGCGACGCCTTCTTATCTCCATCACCCCAACAACAAGAAGGACATAGCGCGGGGCACTATCTCTAGGTGGCTATCCAATACTATCAGATCTGCCTATGCCCAGGCGTACAAAGACCTCCCAGCCCTGTCACCCCGAGCCCATGAGGTCAGAGCGCTGGCCACGTCCTCAGCGTTCCAGCACTCTGTCCCCGTGCGCCATCTCCTGGAGGCAGCCTACTGGCGTTCGGAGAACCCTTTCATAAACTTTTATTTAAGGGACATCCGTATGACCAGGGCTGATGGTTCTAAAGGGATTTCATTTGTGGCGGCCAATGCAGCCATATCGGTCTACCCCAGGAACCATTAGGGCGCTCGGCCCTCCTCCTATTACTTTAAATTCTGCTATGGTCTGACATGGTATAGTATACGACGCCAAAATGGGGAGTTTGTGTTATACTCCCTGTTTGGCTAAGTATACTTACCATGTCAGACTCTAATGCCCGCCCTACCTTCCCCTCTAGCGCCAAGTTCCCTGGGGGTTTGCCTTGCGCGCAGGCCTCATTGAATGACGTACAGTACACGAACTTCGGCATCTTCCGTAGGCGGAAGTAGGGTGGGCGTCACGTGACTATCTTATTACTGCATTGGCCACAAAAACTTCGGCCTGACGGAGCTGACTGACAGCCGTTTAATGCTATGGGTCTGACATGGTAAGTATACTTAGCCAAACAGGGAGTATAACACAAACTCCCCATTTTCATTCCATAGAGAAACAGGTCATCCTTTCAGATTAATCTTAAAATTGGAACCATTGAATAAATGCATTCAGAAAATCCATTTCAAAATGGACATTCTAAAACAGGGTGTCACACTGATGAAGCAAAACTGCTCAAGTTTTTAGCCTGCATTGATCTGAAGGATGCCTGCTACTCTGTCAACATTGTCTTGGACTGAAGAAGATTACTCAGATTTGTCTGTCAACATTGTCTTGGACTGAAGAAGATTACTCAGATTTGTCAAAGCACCTTATCAGGGATTTTTTGACTCATCTAAAATCCGTTCTTTGACACTTCAATCAGCTTGGAAACAATGATTACGACACATTGCTACAGTTGACAAATAAACTTTGCATGTCCGGCAATGCAGGATACTATCCTCATTTTAGATAATTGATTTTCACAATTCACTTTGAGAAATTGGTGTTTGAACATAAATAGCCGTAGAAATTAACCGATTTCAACTGGTTCCTGTATCCAAGACTGTTTCCTTTAACTAAAGAAAAACTGAACACCTTAATAAAGCTTTTATTGGTAATGCAGAAAGATGTTACCTAAGTCAGACAATTTCATTAACATGATTGGTGGATGCACAATCCGAGGTGTGGAGCAAGCCTATTCACTTTAAGTGGTTTCAACTTGTGAAAGATAAAGTTTTTCAACTCATAGGAAAACTCTGAAGATACTATTCACCTTATGGTCACACTCAGAGGTCATTGTATAGAGGATTCAGAACTCTTTCTCATATCCAACCCCAGTCACTTGGAATGAATCACTAGTGACTGACTGTTCAGTCAGATGCCTCTGCGTCTGATAGGGAGGAGTGAGAAATGCTGCCTTTACAAGTGGTACATGGTCAGTGGATAGAGAGATCACTTTAACTCCTTAATACTTTCCAGACAAGCGCAGCAGAGCAACGCCGCTTCCCTGCATGCGCGTGCACCGCACGTGCTTACAACCGTTGCAGACGTGCAATTTTCGCACTTTTTAAAATTTTATTTTACATGTCCTAATATAAATCTAACAAGCAATTGTTATATATCAACGGAAAGGGTAAGTGCGAACTTTGTAATGAGCATGGAATTAAAATACATTTTTGGTAAAATAGCAATGCTTTTGTTACGGAAACAACATAAGTAAAATGTAGGAGAACACAATCTAGTTTACGTTTTGTTTGGTTAGTATAACACAACAGCAAATGAGAAGAAAAAGGTGCATAAAACTTCGCTCTTACTTTGAACAGATGCAGAGAAAGCCTGAGGTATTCAATATGTGTAATCCAAGTGAATTTTTTTTTTTAAGGCATTTAAATCATTGCACATAGTACACACTTTTCACTGTTTTTGTTTCAGATGATACAACTTATAAAACTATTAAATACACAGAGCAAATAAAAATGAAGCTCAGATTCTTTTTGAAAAACGTGTACACCTTTACCCCCTCATTTTCTGAACTACTTTACTGAACCAGTTCTAAAACCACATGTCATTCTCCTTCTGCACGATATGTTGGTGAGGCAGGAAATTCCACACGTGCCTTACAGTGCCAGACGGGTCTCTTTGTTCGGACTGCTTTAAGGTCACAAAGGTCATCGCTAGTGCATGTAAACTTACCCTCCCAGTGGCTAGAACCCTGTTCTAAATATTTATGGCAGCTGCATCCCTTAGACGGTAGACAAGAGAGCATGGGAATTTTTTTAATAGTTGTGCCGTCATGGAGGCACGGCACGTCCAGGCAGTACTGCAGTGGTGCGGCTCGTCGTGAACGGGTCGACAGAGTTGCCGTCACTATCGCACGGCGCGTCGCAAAAAGGTTAACCCTCTTGCATTTATATTTTTCAGCCCCAAACTGCTCCTAGTATTCATTTTCTTTTGAGAAATCAGTGGAATGCAGTCAGTTCACGACCCTAGTCTTTGTGAATGAATCATTTCCCACACCCCATACTAATGCAAAGATTTCATTGTACACCTCTCAGGGATGCCATTTACTTTCACCAGCCATGAATTAAAACAAGGTTGCAGTGTGAGGGAAAGTAATGCAGCATGTGCAGCCGGTTGCAGCCACAACAAACTCCAGGGATGACAAACAGAGCGGCAGGATACAGACGAAAGAAATGCAAGAACCAAGACACAACTACCTGGCCTTCTTGGAAAAGGGAAGTCATAAATATCAGTTCTAATGACTAGGAGAAAAGGGGTTCTTATACTATTCAGTACAGAAAGTAACCATCTCTTGATGTAGGTGCTGTAAACTCTTTCTCGTCTCTCGTCTCAAAAAGCTGGAGGAAGCCCCTATGCCTTGGTTGATGAAGTTTACATGTTGTTGGGTTGTGAGCATATTGCTTTTGAGACAGCAGCACTGCATAGTCTCTGCCTACCAATTGGTGTACTAAGATTGGGCTGACCACACTGGAGCGATAAGACTGCATTTGGCCTGACGTTCCGGTTGCTGTAGGATCCTTTGAATGAGACTGAAAGGTAAAAGCAGTTGAATTATCCTCAGTTGAGGTTAAAAGCATCAGTAGTCCTCGTTCAGGGTCTAATTCCAGGACATATATTTTAGCATCTTACGATTTATACTAGAAGCAAACAGATTGACCGAGCTGAGTTTTTGCACATTACAAAAACGTCTGAGTGTAGACTCCATTCCAGTTGTCATTCAAAATAGGATCTGCATTTTGAGATCCTGGTAAATGGACCACTGTCACAAAATTGACACCATAGCCAATTTTCCTGGTAATGTTAATACATTCAGCCTTTGGTTTAAACGGGTTAAATTCAAAGCAGCTTTGTTCACTCTCAAATCCCTTTGCAAAGAAGCTGAAAATTGCCACATCAAAGGCTGACAGTAGCAAAACTACTGCTTGCATTTAACAGGATGGGGAGCACAACGGCTGAATGTATTAACATTACCAGGGAAATTTGGCTATGGTGTCAATTTTGTGATAGTGGTCCATTTACCAGGATCTCAAAATGCAGATCCTATTTGAGTGACAACTGGAATGGAGTCTACACTCAAGACGTTTTTGTAATGCGCAAATTCAGCTCAGTCAATCTGTTTGCTTCTAGCGTAAATCGTAAGATGCTAAAATATGTGTCCTGGAAATTAGACCCTGAACGAGGACTACTGATGCTTTTAACCTCAACTGAGGATAATTCAACTGCTTTCACCTTTCAGTCTCATTCAAAGGATCCTACAGCAACCGGAACTTCAGGCTAAATTCAGTCTTATCACTCCAGTGTGGGCCAACCAATCTTATTACACCAATTGGTAGGCAGATTATGCAGTGCTGTTGCCTCAAAAACAATATGCTCACCACCCAACAACATGTAACTTCATCAACCAAGGCATAGGGGCTTCCTCCAGAAATGCGTTTTGAGATGAGAGACGAGAAAGAGTTACAGCACCTATATCAAGAGACGTTACTTTTCTGTACTGCATAGTATAAGAACCCCTTTTCTCCTCTTCATTAGAACAACAGATATTTATGACTTTCCTTTTCCAAGAAGGCCAGGTAGTTATGTCTTGGTTCTCTCTTTGAGTGACAAGTTTGCAGACTCTTAGAAGGATGTTCAATCAAAAGCCTACTTTACCACTACTGGTTTCATGGGAATTTTTTGCAGTAATGGTCTCCTGGAAAGTATCTATCCTTTTCTCAATTATTACCGAAGGCTTTGATGCTGTAATCTGCTAGTTTTCCTGCAATAAACACTCAGCTTGATGGGTATTCCAAACATGTCTTAGAATAAGAGAGGTTACATATAGGATTGGGTGGGAACCCAATCAAACTTTGCCTGCACATCATGAAGGGGAACTAGCCTTCAATTTTCATGTTCATGGCGTATCCACCAGATAGGCACATCTGCCCCTTAACTTATCAATAGGCTTAATGTTTGGAAACAATACGAGGCTCTGAAATAAAGTTAATCATTACTTGGTGGGACCATCACTGAGGCATCTCCAGTGACACTTGAAGGCATTGGATGATATCATAAGCTGATGTGAATGACTATGTTCACATCTCACACAACTTTCAGCCTGTGCATCAAAGGTCATGGCCAGTGTTTCATAAGATTTGTGTTTGAAACTGCTAGTTGGAAGCGGTGAAAACTTTTGATGTTTATTTTTATTACCACAAACCTGTCACAAAGGGTCATTCTGGTAGAGCACATGTCATTCAAATCTTGCATAATCCAGGATCCTGATGGAATCATGGGAGGCGAAACTTGACAGTCAAACAAGCTTAACTTTGACATTCGGCTGTGATTTAACAGACCACTCTGAATTGAGGATGGCACCTCGCCCTCAACCTGTATATTTGTGCTTTCTCTCACTTGATCTCATTCTGACTTCATTCTGGCATGCAATTCTACAACCAAGCATCAAGTCGGTGAAAAAAACACAGCCAAACTTGTTTGACTGTTCAGATTATCTGCCCATACATAAGAGAAAGAAAATGCCCCCCAAATATGTATCGCTTTTCACAAAAACAGTGCAGTCATTCCCAGACTTGTCTATCACACTTCAGTCATTCTGCAGGAGGCAACTTTTCAAATAAGAAGACAACACATAACATAGGTGCTCTGACAGCGACAGCTGCTCTGACTGTGACTTTTATGCATGGAAATCATGTGGACAGCAAACCTCATTAAGCTGAATCAAATGCCCGATTTTGGTGCTTGATACTGTCGCCTGATGGTCTGTCTGCGATGTTGTCAACATGTCCTGTATATGGTTCGACTAGTTTCTCTAGCCCTTTCTTGGACACTAGTTGTGGACACACTAGCTTCCAAGCCTTAGCACCTATTGATACTGTCTGCCATCTCTGTCCCCTAGAGAACTATGGATTGCATAGAGACTAGAAGTCTTCCCCCTCTGCTTTACCAAAGAATAATGGTGTGCCACCCCAAACTGAACCCTGTTCTTTAGGCAGCAGGATCTCTCATAGCCTACAAATATTTCCCATCCTCCCAAATTTTTTTTAGCTGCTCATACACACAAACTTCTTGGTTTAAGTCCCCTCCCCCCTCCAACCCCTTCTATTCCCCCCAGGTCCCTCCATATCATTCCAAATTCCCTTCCTCTCACATACAAAAATAAGTGCAACTTCAAATAACCCCGCCTGTTGACAGACCAAACCATCCTGCTTAGCTTGGACAATGGAAGAAACACTAGGAAACCCAAACTAGAAGACAGGGGGAGGAACATCAACGCTTCAATGAGCCATAGTTCCTCCTTCTGGCTCCCACTGATCTTCAAAAACATTCATTACATAGGACAGTAAACATAGGAGTGTAAACATCCAGCTTGTCAAACAAATTCCATCTCCACCCCTTTCACTAAAATAAATTCACTGATAAATCTACCTTTTTTTTTTTTTTTTGCACCGTAAATCCTTCCTCCCTCACCACCTGTTCCTCACTCCTCCAGATGCTGTGGGGTAAAACTAGCCAATTTATTTATTTCCATCTTACTAGACTTCTGTACTTAAACTTAGTTTGAGCGCTCGTTAGAGCGGACTTGTTATGGAAAACTTTTAAAAGGTGAGGTGAAGATTGAATGAAAGTGACTGAGAATGATCCTCACTTATTCATCAAAACGACACCAAACATTTTTTTTTTTATGTATAAGATAACTCGGCTCAACACACTTTCCTCACATACTGTCTTGAACACAATAAATAACACATCTAACGATAAATGTTTGTTCTCACACACAGGTTCAGTTCCTCCAACTTATTTTAACAGACTGAAACGATTTATTTCTATCATCAATACATGAACAAGGGAAAAAATCACACACCACACTCACTCACAAAAACAAAAGAAGACCACTTCTTTGTGTTTTGTGACCTCTACCATTCTTTATGCCTTACCAACCTCAAAGAAATGCAGACTCTGTGCAGTCTTACAAAGGTGACTGAATATATTGCTGTGATGATCCATTTTCATTCTGAAAGATATGTTACAGACCTCTCCTCAAATGACCAGCAAATGTATGAAAGCATAGTCTTGCCCTGGCAATCACGGTAATAATACACACTGGACCAAGCAAGATAAAAAAAAAAAAAAAAAAAAAAAAAAATACAAAAATTCTTGCCAACAGCTGATCTTGGCCATATCAGCACCGTTTGGAACCAAGACCTAGATACTAACTGTTGATCAAAATATATCAACATTTATTTACAACAGATCTCTTTTATGAATCTTTCCTCAACAACATGCCAGCTAGTGGCATTTATAGTCCAACATTTAATCCAGCTTATCAATAAAACAAAAGAAATTGCACAATAGTTATCTTGCTTCACCAGACTTGAAAATTCCTACTGCCTTCCGTTTGGCTATCACATAATAAGTACAAAACAGGAGTGACTGCTAGCAAAAAAAGGGATACAGACCAATTACAATCAAAATACCATCTCACACTTTCTTTATTACATGAACAACTTAAACCGTGTTACACCTCCATCCCAAAAATAAAAAACAATTGTGCTCCATGCTCCAACCATTTATGCAAAACAAAATTCAGTTTACACAAACCAACCGGCACTGAGGGTCAGCAGTCCTGTAACATGAGGCCAACACCCGGGTTCATTCCTTGTAAACTGCAAATCATAGCAAACTTTAAAAAATTCCACAGCATAATTTACTATAAACTTTCGTGGTGTCTGGTGACAAGCACTGTAGTGTACTATGAAATGAAAACGAAGGCTCCATTCAATCAGCAAACATTCACACGTTCCAACTTCACTTCACAACAAGCTACTAAATTTCTCCTATTACATAGGCATAGGTCTGCTAATCAAATGACATGAGTCTGCACACTGCAGTTTGAAATCTTTCAAAACCCTGTCCTCCTGTTGTACTTTTGAGATCTCCAACACTCGACCCCTTGTCTTCCTGCAATGTTTTCAGATCCACCTCAGAACAAGTTGTATTCATACTTTATTCTTTCGTTCTAAAGAAAACCAGAAAGTAATCATACCTCCCGCAAGAATTTCCAAGAAGTGTCATTAAATAACAATAAGTATGATTCATTTTGAATGCTGAAAGTTTCACAGTATTCACCCACTATACTGAACACTTCCCTTCTTAAGTGACTGTAACTTTGCAACACTGTGGAAATCTTCAAAGGGAGTTTACACTCATGGCACTGGACACATGTCATTTCAGAATGACGGGACCCAGGCCAAACTCTTTTCATTGAGCAAGTGATAGTGTTCTACAGTTTTGTAGTTAATCAGAAAAAAAAAAAAATCTTGTTTTGTGAATCACTGGGAATTGAAGAAATTTCATTAAAAATGCCTAACCTCCACAATCAATTTACAGTATGTGTTGAGACTTCCAAGAAATACTTTACTCTTTTTCATGTTTTTTTCTTCATATGATATTTAGCTTCACAAGATACTGTACCTCTCTTTCGACACTTACAGATCTTTGATATTATATGTCTGTTGTTCTGCATCAGCATCGGATCTTGTTGATAATGCATGTCTTCTTAATTAACATCCATTATCCTGTTAGAGCTACAGGTCTTTGTTGATACACGTCCATTGTGCTACTCCAGCCCCAGGTCTTTGTTGATACATGTCCACTGTCCTGCTCCAGCTACAGGTCTTTGTTGATACATGTCCACTGTCCTGTTCCAGCTACAGGCCTTTGTTGATACATGTCCACTGTCCTGCTCCAGCTACAGGTCTTTGTTGATACACGTCCATTGCCCTGCTCCAGCTACAGGTCTTTGTTGATATATGTCCATTGTCCTGCCCCAGGTCTTTGTTCATACATGTATATTGTCCTGCTCCAGGTCTTTATTGATACATGTCCATTGTCATGCTCAAGCTCCAGGTCTTTGTTGATACATGTCCATTGTCCTGCTCCAGGTCTTTGACGATAAATGTCGTTTATCCTGCTTCGGTTACAGGTCTTTGAATTCAGAGTCCATACCAAATTCTATAGCTTTCTCATGCCATAACGTTTCCATGGCATTTTGAGAAACTTCCATGACCCCAGGTCAGCTACTTCACACTCAGAATGAATACTTTATTTTCTGAAAAGCCTTTATGAAATGAACGTTCATTTGATTTTTCACTCTGCCGGACATAGCCCACTCCAAGCATTTGTGTTTTTTTGTTTAGTTTTTTTCAATTACATGATTTTTCCCATGACATGGAATGTAATTCAATAATTTCCAGTCCTAGAAAGTAAGTGCTTTAATCTTTTAAATTTCATTACTTTCACCAGTTTCTATGAACTGTGTAATCTGTATTGTTGACATAATACCTGTCCACTGTTTCAGATCTCTTATCATATATTATGTCCATTGTCCTACTATACTCAGCTCACCGATGATGAGTTTTAGCACAGTTTCAGTTTGGTTTTTTTTTTTCATATTATACCTGTCTTAGGTCTTGCTACAGTTTTGGGTCTTTACAGACCAGAACAACTGCCCACTAATGTACCTTTGAACACTGCAACTTCCACACATTTCATACAACTGACACATTCCATTTTGTAGAGTTGTGTCGGGAATCAGGACACACATTTCACTGAAATGCCAGAAGACAATATGTCCAAGTTTGTTTATTCTTTTTTTAATGCTGAGAACTGTGCTGACTGCAGGATTTTATGTGTAACTGTAAAATCACAAACATGAGCCTGGTTTCCGGTGCTGAATCAACATTTATTATACATTCACATCTAACTAATCAGTGAAAATTCCAGACTCCTAACATGTTATTCCAACATGATCAAAGATCACTGCCACCGCTGTTGCACTGAGGTAATTACATTTTAAGACTTGTTCACATGGTTTCCGAAACAAGGTCATTGGACACAGAGCAGGAATCATCAAAAGGGTAAAAAACAAGATGGATGAGTGTCTTTTTTTGATGGGTCCAAAAAACGAAGACACTGATGATTCCACATGCAGCACAGTCCATCCTTCCAAGTCCACACTGAAATGCCTTCTTCAGAATCCTAGACCTACACCAGTTATCATATGTTGGAGCCCATGCGAAACACACTCTTCATTTGTTCCCAGAAGTTGACTTTCCACCCTTCCTGTGTTCTGTCCTTCTCCTGCTGGGGCACACCTGTCTGTTTCATGGATAGCGTGGTGTCTCCGCCCTTCTCCTCCAGCTCGATGGTCACGTTGGAGTAATGTTCATCAGGCCACGACTTCATCCGCCACCGCATGCACACCTTGCTGTCAGGAACCTGAGACACACAGTAATACTGCCCAGTGATCTTAGGTCGAAAACAATTCAAAGAACATTCACAGCTAATTCATGCTGATTCACGAAATTACTGAGTCAGCGGAAACAACATTTCGGATGAATGATAAGTTCGGACAGAGACAATAAAATTGCAATTTATGCTTCCTGTTCCTATGTGGAAATTTGGCGTATTCATTGACACTTAAAATGTATGTACAAATTCAAGGAAATAAACAGGAAACATATTCATGGACATCACTAACTATTGATATCTGTAGATAAAATTGGAAATCACTAACATAGTAACAATAAGAGAACTTGTAAAGAACGATCACCAACAACAATATCAACTGTAAAGAAGAATGATCAGTGTAGAATTTGAAAAGAATGAATTCGCTTTGAACAGAACAGTTATCATTACATCATATCATAACATGAAAAGTGGCTCTCAAAAGCTATACATAACATTACAAGAGGCTCTCCCAAAAGGTATACAAACATAAATTAACCTTGATCAGTACTTGCAATGATTTGTTTTAGAACTAATAACAAAAACCCGGATTTTTTTGTGAAATCAGAGAAGGGTATATTTACCAATTGTGTGAACTCTCCCACAATGTTTCCTCCCATAAGCACAAAGCGTCCACCTGGTGAGGCCTCCACCAAACTGCTGTCCCCTGTGTACACCCTCACCATCTGCATACACGCAAGACACAAAGTCAGCGGCGTCTGTTTATCTCCATAACAAGCCAACCCAAAGCTTAAACTTAAGTGCCCCACCAACACACTCTTTATTTTATAATCAAAGGTATTTTGTCACATTGTAAAACTGTGGCCCCCTGCCCACACACAGTGACATGCCCCAGTTAAAATTTTGGCTGAAAGCATTAAATTTTTTGTTTCATGCGCACAAAAGTTTCAATCCAAGCGAAATTTAAGGGATTCTGATACTATGGCATTATTCCACATCAAGTGGGAATAAGACATTTGTTGAACAAGTAAGAGAAAAATTACCCTCCCCATATAAAAGCATCATCTAAGTTATTTTCATTAAAAAAAAAAAATATCTATATATATATATATATATATATATTGTTTGCGTGATGTTTTTAGTTTTCAACAACTTTTTTTCTCTCCAAACTTTCGTTTTGTTTAATTCTACTACCTTTCGCTGGCTGCTTTGGGGGTGCTGTTGCATTCTTTTTCGAAACCTTGGCGGTCGGAACACCACAGAATTATGGACTGTGGTGTGTCTCTATCTGACGCCAAGAGCACAGACACAATCAGCCGTGTCTCCCTGATGAGTCCGATCCAGCAGACGAAAGGCCTCGGAGCAGGCGACACATATAGATCTGTCTTCGGGAGGGATTGCAATAGTTTCCTCATGCAGCTAGTGAAAGGGTTTTCATATTTATGATATACATTTTCCCATTTATTTCATCTTCAAAAAAAAATTTTTTTTTTTTTTTCCCTCTCAATTTCTAATCTTTGCCAAATCATTACTATAATGATGGAAGAATTGTTAACCTGCACTTGTTTTCCCCCACTACTTAATTGTTCAGCGTTATACTGTTTGGTCAATCAGTGGGTGATTGCATCTCTTACGAGATCCAAGGAAAGGTTGTTCTGCACAATTCTTAGCCACTGACAATGCTTGGGTTATTGAACAGCAGAGCTGACCACTCAGACTGTTCTGTATCTTTTGATCTCCCTTGCATCCTTAAATGGATCCTCAAGCATAGGCTCAAAGATTGTCCCTTACATTTTATATTGTTTGCGTGATGTTTTTTAGTTTTCAACAAACTTTTTTTTCTCTCCACACTTTCGTTTTGTTTAATTCTACTACCTTTCGCTGGCTGCTTTTGGGTGCTGTTGCATTCTTTTTCGAACCCTTGGCGGTCGGAACACCACAGAATTATGAACTGTGGTGTGTCTCTATCTGACGCCAAGAGCACAGACACAATCAGCCGTGTCTCCCTGATGAGTCCGATCCAGCGGACGAAAGGCCTCGGAGCAGGCGACACATATAGATCTGTCTTCGGGAGGGATTGCAATAGTTTCCTCATGCAGCTAGTGAAAGGGTTTTCATATTTTATGATATACATTTTCCCATTTATTTCATCTTCAAAAAAAAAATTTTTTTTTTTCCCTCTCAATTTCTAATCTTTGCCAAATCATTACTATAATGATGGAAGAACTGTTAACCTGCACTTGTTTTCCCCTACTACTTAATTGTTCAGCATTATATATATATATATATATTACCCTCCCCATTAAAAAGCATCATCGAAGTTATTTTCATTAAAAAAAAAAAAATTATGTGGAGACACTGGCTTCAGTTTCCCTCCACTTAACATTGCTGCCTGTCATGATTTTACATCAAGGTTTCCTGAATCAACAGGTTCAGGGGGATTGTTGGATGGATGTGGTAACAGCCTTACTCAGACGATACACTCTGATTCCATAGCTGTGCAATTATGGTCAATGCAGGGGGAATCCAGTGTGTTATGAGATGGGGAGCATGCACCACTGAACCACTGTCAAAGACAAGTCACCTATCAGCCATGATTTGTGCCTGTGCTGTTAGCGGGGCTTTTAGCAATAAACAACAACAAATGTTCATAGACCGAATCCTCTAGTGGGCTGACTCACGCCGATCTATTATTGATAACTCGGTGGCCTGCTGGCACTGGAATTGTAACTGTAAATAACTGGATGTGGGAACCCCACATCAGCAGCATTGGAATATTGCCACAAGAGGCACAGATGATGAGACATAAATAATTCTTTTTTTTTTTAACAAAAAAAGAACGTAAGAAAATGAAATAGTGTCATACATATGATTAGGGAATATGTCCACCTGCAATACCCACAAAAAAAACTTGTTACAGAAGCATACCCTTACAACTGCCATCCAAATCAACTCCCCCCCCCCCCCCCCCCTCTCCTTTTTCAACAGTAAAAATCTCCAAGGAACCCACCTCTTGATCAGTGAGAGCACGGTAAACATAACCAGCCATGCACCTAAAGGTTTCTTTCATGGTAATCGTGGTGGTAGGGATTCGGACGCCAACATTGTTCGACGTTTGTTTTGTTGATGATGATGATCCACTTTCCACCACTTTGTTGATCTCTTTTTTCATCACATTCTGAAAGAGCACAGATGACAATTTCATTATTATGAATATACCATAGAATGTCTTGCTGCCAAATATCAGTCTATTACAGCTTAAGACTGCACTGTTTTACTCTCTCTCTCTCTCCTTCTCTCTCTCTCTCTTTCACTTTCACACACACACATACAGAGGAATAACAAAATCATAGCATGCTTTCTAAGAGTGTGGCTGCTAAACGTTCTTGCCAAGAAGACAAATACATTTCATCAGCAAAGTTTTGTAAACCCTCTGTGAAAGTGACTTCAATCTTATCTCAATTTCAAATTTTTCACCACATAACTGCCTCCCGGCTTTGCATGGTGTGACGACAAAGCTGAACTCTCTCCAGTCCTTCTAAAGGCACGAAATCCTCGGTCCAGGTTACAGATTCCAAAATTCAAAAAAACAAACTTCCTAAAAGGCCCGAAAAATCATATGTAGAGACTGAACCCTAAAATGAAATATGGGTGGAATGTTTACAGTATCCTATTATTGGATATCTGCATATATACCAAATCATCCTTTTCACATGTTGGAATGCAGCTAGAATTCACCCAACACATATTTTAACAGCTGAAAGTTCACGAAAATGATCACAAACTAAACATGCACACACAATTCCTAAATGACATAGAGAAAAGTCAAGCTTCATTTTCACATGGGGACTATCTAGATTCACAAACGTTAAACTAAACCATACCAATATAAAAACATGAGAAGGAAGGAAAGTATAGTACAGAAAGGCCTTCCCTCAGCATTAAAAAGGAAAGAAAGAACAGAACAGAAGAAACTCACCTCTTTGTTGTTAGTCTGTGGTTTAGGGGTGGCTTCGGTATTTTTGGAGGGCAAAATGATGCCTTGACTGTACTCTGCAATCAGACCTCATCTATCAAAATCTTTGAACTCACAGTGTGATGAAACACTGAAAACAGAATTTGAAATCATACAGAGTAAATTTGTCAAAACAAACTGAACTCCTGTTTTTTTTATTACATATCTAGAAAGAAATCATCAGTCAATTTTCTTCCCCTTTTTTTTCCTTTGTCTTTGCAGGTGCCGTCACATCCTCTCATTTATCTCCACTCTTCTACAAATATATATAGCCTTGACCCATTGTCCCTGTTTAATATGCTGGACACTGATGGCTACATCACTCTGGTCTGCAAAGTAATTTTATACAGGGATAGTCTTCAGCCATAGTGAATGCCCGGCATAATAATCTTCATGCACCTGAAAAAGAGATGCTCTGAACATGGAAGTACAGGTGCCTATGCAGAAGGTAATAAAAGAAAAAAGCAAGTCATATGCTCATTCCTCTCATCTCAACCTGGGCTTCAAATAGTCAAGACACAAAAAAGGAAAAAATTCAGTGTGTTAGAAGAAACACCAAATGCTAGTTAAGGTGAAAGTCTGTGCAGACTGGTGCACTGTAAATATTTTCACTTATCAAGATGAGTCAAGTTTTCTTCTCAAAGAAAAAACAAAACAAAACAAAACAAAAAGTAGCCTCATTAAAAGACTCATTTACAGTGGTAGATATGTGGTCTCCAATGACAAAATTCCTCAACAAAGCAAAGTATTTGAAGTCCCACTATTAAATGATACAGGTGACTTGACACGGGCTGGTGATGTATGTGTTCCCTAAGAAGTTCACCTGAGAACACATATCATTTGACAAATTGTGTTTATTATCTCAAAGTGTGTGCAGGCACATAGGTTGACTGGATGGATTTTTTCTTTTCCTGCCACAAGCTCATTTAGGTGTGACCATAACCAAATCTGGCCTCTTGCAGACATGCCTACCTAAAAACTTTTGGCAGTGAACCTTTTCAGATGTTTGCGATTCATATGAGAATTTTTTGCAAGTTATGTGATGTTGCAAGCCACCAAAAACTTAACTGAAAGGTTATGCAGATGGTACACGAACAGGCCACTTATTAGCAGTCGCTTTTCTTGTAGCTGTACTAATGACGACTGACATGTTTTGGGTCAGACCCTATAAAAGAATAACAGACAAACTAGCCCATCTATCACCCTCTTCTACATCCATTATTTAAGAAAAAACAAAAGAGTTTACTTTAAGGTAAGGCGGTCATCCCTATGAGGCTAATCATCTGTCATTTACTTCCATACTAAAACACTGAAAGAGTTGGAAATAACAGGTTACTATACCGAAACTGAAAATTATTCTTCACAGAGAAGAGCATGCAGGAGCATGTCAGTGAACCATAACTCTCCCCCAGCTTAATAGATAAGATTCTCCATCAGCTATGAGATTCACAAGCTAGTCTCATTTCATATTGCTAATTATTATCGTAACAGTAAGTGTACACCTGAAATCTGTCAAATGGCTTAAGAGTTTGAATATCAGGTTACTTCAGACAGACAGATGGGTACACACACCGATCTGGCACCTAATATACTTTTCCCCCGTTTCAGATGGGGGCATAATGCACATGTTCATATTGCTTTAGCTCACCCATTCACAGAAACAATACTAGGGCTGGGTACACACACACACACACACACACACACACACACACACACTCTCTCTCTCTCTCTCTCACACACACACACCAAACAAAAAGAAAGACATGGTCCAAATAAAAGCATCACCTTGTTTTAGCTGTGTGATATACTTCTCCAACTCCTCACGAATAACTTTGACCCTTGGGTTCGCATGAATTCCTTTACAGCTCTGGCCTCGTCAGTAGTTTTGTCGATTGTTATCCACCTGCATACACAAGACATGTATGTTACATAGGCGAAACAGTAGATGCCCTGAAATTGCAAGCAATTGATTTTTTTCCCACTTATTCCCACATCAAAGTGACATGCCACATACTTTACCTAATTCCACATTAAAAGTGACATGTCATATCAGCAGTAGTAAAGGGAAGCAGGGCAAGGCACCGTACATCCAGTGAATACACACTCACAGAGAGATTTTTTCCTTTAATTCATAACTAATGCACAGTAGTAGGGGAGCACTCTTACTTTATTTCTTAAGCTATTTTTTCTTTTCTTTTTTAATCACTTGCATCATCAAGTTGCACAGAACAAAATTTGACAATCATTACAATTGAAAAGAAAAAAGGTTACAAACTAAAAACAGTACAATGTAGTATCGGTCTTTTCCTTGATTCTCATTTATTCCTACCACCTTGCATTCACGCATACTCACCACACTCTTAGCTTCAAATGCAGATTTTTTTTTCAGACTTACCACAGTTTTCAACTTGCATTCACATATGCACACCATACTTGATACTATTAGCTTCAATGCACAATTTTGTTTTCAACTTGCATCCACACATGCACACCATACTTGATACCATTAGCTTCAATGCAGAATTTTGTTTCCAATTTGCATTCACACATGCACACCATACTTGATACTATTAGCTTCAATGCAGAATTTTGTTTTCAACTTGCATTCACACATGCACACCATACTTGATAGTATTAGCTTGAAATGCAGAATTTCGTCAGACTTACCACAACTTCATCAACATCATGTTCTTCTCCAAGGTTTGGAATTTCAAACTTTCCTTTAATATTTTTCTGACCATCAACCAGTTTACCTGCAATCATCAATCCAAGCAAAATACTAAATGGCAGAAATGCTTTCTTAAACAGTAAATACTGATATAAACACACAAAAATATATATATATATTGCAAGGGAACATCATCAGCTAAAAGTAACCTGCAAGGGAACAGTATTTCTTGCTGAGATATGCCGTTACAGTATTTCTTGTTAGAGTATCTTCCAGAAAATTGATGCACTTTGAAAACATCCGCGCTTCTGACACTTCCTTTGCTCCAAGCAGAAGTCTTTCCATCTGAGGATGATTATGATTTCAGATGAACAAAATTAACAACTAGCAGCTTTAGACATGTGAGTAACTGAAATTAACAACAAACATTGTTCTTCTTGTTCTGATCTTGCAACACTAGTAAAAGACAACCTGTCTCTCACATCTTAGTCAAATAAATACACCAAGAGAAACAAGTTCTTACATTAACTGTAAACAAGCTTGACACAACTTTGTACAAAACACAGACAAACGTATGGAAAGATCCGCAAAATCAAGGACTACGAATGTGAAAATGTTGACAATGTTATATTCAAATCATTCAAAACACAAGACTTGATGAGTAATTACGAAGCAAAGTTCCATACATAGGTGTAACAAGCTTTTTCAATGAAATGCACAAGTCCATGTGAAACACGCCAACCAAGACCATGTCAGCGCATGTATTCCTCCAGCCAAGAGTCACTGACCTTGCCAGTTCCCGGTCAACACCCAGTCATAGAAAAAGGCCAGCTTCCCCCTCCTGTTGGTCACAGAGGCTTCCCCTTCTGTCTTGGTCAGGTCTGTGATCTCTCACATGAACCTGAAAAACATTCACAACAAAATCAGCAACACTTGTGGTTCTTGCAAAAACAAAACAAAACAAATAATAACAAGATTTCAATTTCTACATGTTCATCTTACAAGATGTTTCAATTTCACTGCTTTCAACCGCAGTTAAGCAGAAAGGTGGCCATGTACAATGAACTTGTGTGAAAAAGAAAAAAAAAAAATGCATAATTCAAGGCTCACTTTTTTTTTTTTCCTGCCCCTAGTCCCCTTTCCTTACTTTAGACTTTGAGCGATGGTCTGAGACAGAGAATTATTTCTGTCCGGAGGTCTTTGAGTATATATTATTTCTCTTGTGTAATAGTAACTGTTCTTCGAAAGCTGTCATATCTGCTAGGCAATTTGGTGTTGTAAGCAGCATTCCTTTGGAGTTATGGACATGTGTTTATTTCATCATGGGAGCAAGAATTGCCCTACTTATTTGTTATTTACTTTTCTGAAAGTTACAGTAACTACCATACTCTTTAAAATGTCAGCAAACTATTTCTTGGACATGGCTACCAACTAGACACATCATGACATTTGTCTAATCCGACACTGTTCTCTAATATACCATCATCATCACACAATCATCACTGACCATCATTACATCATCTAAACCTGCCTAGGCCCACAAATATCCTTCAGTAGTAGAATTCCCATTCACTATAATTCAATGGATGTTTTCAGTCATATGAACATGATAACATTTCCACAAATAACTTCCTCAGGTGCTCTTCTTCCTCATACTTATCTTTGCAAAAATGAAGCCAAGTCATGGATGATTATACAACTATTTTGTTGAATATGAAAATATGTAATGTTTTGTGAAAATCATTGTCAATGTTTTATAAGCATGAAAACAAGATCAGATGGAGAATTAAAAAAAAAAAAAAGGTCAGAAGTTAACAAAAACACCAGCCCAAGTTTTTGATGGGGTGGTAATCAGCAGGTACACATTATCTAAGGAATCAACTTTCTGGAAACTGTCTTAGACTGTTTCACAGCTTCTATTTGACGTCTACATTTGTTGCTTTGCTGGTGAATGATCAAGACAACAATCAAATACATTTCACTTGCCACAAATGTTTGTCCTCTATACTCAGCTTCAGCACAGGATGCTGCTTCATATAATCGGACAGGTACTGTTCACTGGCAACTAAAAGTTTGGGTTTTTTTTTTTGTTTGTCTGTTTTTTGTCTTGTTTCAAGCGCCAATGCCAGCAAGCTCTCCAATGTCACTAACTTCTGAGTCAGAATGAGCTGACTGCTGCCCTTTCATTGCAATTTTTCTGCTGAAGTGAAGAAACTTCCGCATCACATGATTGCAAATCCTTTATGTCCTACTAGTGGGCCAAAACACCTCATGCCAACCAAAAGTAAAAAATAAAATCACAGACTTTATGGTCAGCAAGATCATAGGGTTTTCTTGTTTCTTCATTTCTACCATGTCCCTTGTACAGTAGCCTGAAGGTTCAAAACATGGAAACTACAGACTGATCAGTGATCGTAGCACACGGCAGATCTGCATTATCGTAATAAAAAATTTTGTGGCCCTTAAATAGGCTTAATCCCCTCTCTCATAGTAACTCAGCTTCAGTTCCAGTCTACATCCACTGGGTTAATTTAAAACCTACAACAATTTTAATTCCATATCAGGGCTATTACAGTTAGTATTGATATGACATTGCTTCATCAAGGGATAACTCTCTTTCTATAGTACCCTGAAACTTATTCTCCTCAAACTGGAGGAAGAACCATCACAAATTTTCACTTTGCAGGTCTATGACATAGATGATCTGGCAGCATCAAACTAAAACTGAGCAAACATACAGGACATGAAAATCAGCTCAGAAAAGACCACATCAATGGTCAGTCATGAAACCACCATCAATACTAGCATAACTGTCCAAGGACAGAAGGTAGGAACTGTTTGACATCTCACTAACCTCCCATCCGTCATAAGCAACCAATGATCAAAACTAGCAATCTTCCAAGCAGCGCAGACATCAGCATAGACTAACACCTGTACGGAAGGACTAACCACCTCAATCAATGAAACACAAAATCAGGATCCTATGTGAACACTGGTATAATTATTCCTTTAGAATGTTACAAAATCAAATAAAACTGACTGGAAAAAAAAAGGTTTTCTACATAATGAGAAAGAACTGTGCAAGTAATTTATAATCAGGAGAACGCATAGATACAGTAACAAGAATAGAAAAAAAAAAAGAAGACATTTTCTTTACATTTTTTTTCTCACTTCCACCGACTCACTCACCTGCATCAGATTCAATCTTCAACCCTGCAAATAGCTCTTTAAACTTGTTCTTCGACCAGTCAGTGGCATCTTTTTCTGTCCTGAAAAAAAAACACCACACTGACTTTATTAAGTAAATTTCTTCAAGCTCATGTACTTCAGAACAGTCCATTTCCTAATCATATGCACTTTACTATCAACCTGTTGTTATAGGCAAAATAAAAAATCTCCACATTCATGTCATACCTAAAAGGTCTTTTTAATCAATCTACAGCAAATTTGTATGCTTAAATTTGTCAACCAATTGCGCTTCTTTTTTCAGCTCCATTCTAATGGAACTGTATACCTCTATATGCACGTACATGTGTGTGTGTGTGTGTGTGTGTGTGTGTGTGTGTGTGTGTGTGTGTGTGTGTGTGTGTGTGCCCACGTGAACATGCACACATGTGCATGCATGCATGCATGTCAATGTGTAATTCTGTTTATCATTCATGTATATTTAATTATTACATTGATATACATTAATTCCAATTCCAGGTTACAACTATGATTCAGTTGATGTGCATGTGTGTGTGTGTGTGTGTGTGTGTGTGTGTGTGTGTCACTGTGTGTGTGTGTGTGTGTGTGTGTGTGTGTGTGTGTGTGTGTGTGTGTGTGTGTGTGTGTGTGTTTTGTGTGCGTGCGTGCGTGCGTGAGAGAGAGAGAGAGAGAGAGAGAGAGAGAGAGTGAGTGTGTCACTGTGTGTGTGAGAGAGAGAGAGAGAGAGAGAGAGAGAGAGAGAGAGAGACAGACAGACAGACAGACAGACAGACAGACAGAGAGAGACAGACAGTGGATGCATGTTCAACACACTCTGTTTCGTTGCTGGATAAAAACTATTTTCAACCCCAACCTTGTCATACAAAGTTATAGTAAATACACACAGGTAACTGCATGGTCTTGCTTGAGAATTCATAGAAAATTACTAAACTTTTTAAATGTATTGTTAGCCTGCTAGTAATGTTGAACACGACATGTCAAATGCTTGCTCATGTTACTGATCTTTAAACCCATTATTACAGCAGTAGGACTACTGAACTGTCAATATCTGTAGATTCTAGCAGTTTAGAGTACGTTTGGAGCCATAATTGTTCAAAGGTCAGATGTAACAGTCCATAGATGATCTGATTCTCAAACAGTAGAGACTTACAACCATCACCTTAGCAGGCCAACACTCTATTTATTTGATGGTCTTCTTTAACTTAAGTTAATCTGTTACAAAGTTCTGTAACTAAAACAAAAGTTTTGACCTACAAAACTTACAACCATCACCTTAGCAGTACAACACTCACTATTTGATGAAGGTCTTCTTTAGGTTAATCTGTTACAACTGTAACTAGTCCAAGGCTATCTAATTCAGAGACTTCATATTGCTGAATTTACTTCAAACCAAGAACAAATTTCCTTTCAGTTTCACTGTTTCAGTGTTTTAAAGACCTCCGATACCAGACTTTTGTGCTGTAAAGATAAAGCTCAGTTAAGTCACATAAGTCGACTTTGCTCTAAAATGCCAAGGAAACATACAAATACAAATCACCATGTCATTACTTTTAAACCAACTTTATTTGATGGAATGAAGCTCACATACCGTAAGGCGGGTATATGTTAAGGAAACTTTGTCCCCCCCCCCCAAAAAAAATGGTCCTTCTGTAAACATGTAATTTTATGGAACCTTTATCGTCATTAAAAATTAATGAACCTTCGGTCACAACTGACCAGATAATAAAACAGATAATAATAACAATGTTGCAAACCGCACTACTCTCCTTTTCACAGTTTCCATCGATTGACATCGGTGACTATTTCGATCTTTTTTCTTTCTTTTTCAGTTTCTGGCATTCCAATGTTTTATCATCAGGTTGTCGAGTACTCTACTCGCAAAGTGAGCTAATGAATGCGTTTCATTTCCCTTCTATTTTCCCTCTATTTCATTTACACCAGAAAGTGTTAAATGTGGATGAACGTCAAATGCTGGTGTCAAAAACACAACTGATACATTGAATACCACGTTCTAGTTGTCAACGAAACTCGACATACCAATGCCAGTTGTTGACATTGGTAGCGTCCGGTCTTTCCTCCACAATCCAGCGTGGATCTCCTTCTCCCCACTTGGCCATCTCCTGTCCTGTTATTCAGGAAAATGTCCACGCGCTGTAAAGAATCTTCTACACGTTCTGTGTCAATCAGACTCCTTCAGCCCAACAACGCACGCGTAATTTCTAGAAGTTGATGGACCTGTCGCCCGGAAATGGACCGTTGCGCATGTTTCAAGGAAGATAACCCAAACGGCAGCCAGAATGGTCAGTTCATGGTCTTGGACGCTTGGAAATTTTTTGCCTTACAAACTCATAAATTGCAGCTTGAAACTCATGAAAGAGCTGGGCAGAAAATGGTCTACAAAGGAATAGATCCTCTTTTGCAAGCGTTCGGTTCTCAATTTCTCACACTCCAAGGGCGCATCCAGTTCATGATTCCAGAATTATGCCCTTCTTTCTTCGAGTGTCCACCTTCATCGAGTTGAAGATTCTGTCATTTTTGTGTGCATGACCGTTTTTTTTTTTTGTTGTTGTTGTTGTTTTTTTTATCCCGCCATGAAGGCAGCCATATTCCAACGTCGGGGAAGGTGCATGCGTCATACCTACATCAAATATTGACAGCCATTTACATTCATGTTATCCTAGTTCTGTATGGCTGTGGAACTCGCTGCTAGGTGCTGTCAAGATTGCCACTAATGCAGTCTCGTTTAAAAATCAAATTAATACAGTAGTCTTGAGATCTGTATATTTGACTGATTTTTCTGTTTTAACTTCCCCAGATATTTTATTTTTACCCGGGCCTGAACCAGGCCATTGCTTTTAACTTTTTGAAAATCGTGTGCGACTCCTTGTTGCCAAATTTTGCTTCAGGGGCCAACAGTCTGAGTCGCACTTTTTTTTCTTTTTTTTTTTTAACATACGCGCTGGTGACCTACTCGTTTTTGAGTGAACCAGTCTTTTAGGAAGAAGAAGAAGAAGATGTCTAACGTGTCATCCATACCAACGGCCGAACCGGCCTTCTCTTCCGAAAGTTGGTGATGGGATTTTAAGTGTGTGCAAGATGTGCGTGCGTTCATGCATGGAACCTCGGTTTATAGTCTCATTTGAAGGACTCTGTGGGGAATGGAGTCGGAACCAATGTAAACTCCGAGGGAAAAATCCCCCTGTACCGAAATTCGGATCTGTAACCTCAGGATCATGAGTCCGGCGCTCTACCAACTGAGCTAGTCCGGTCCCCGGCCTTTCTGCGATGCAGTGGAAATGGAAACTATAAATTAAAAAAAAAAAGTAATTACTAAAAAAAAAGAAAAAGCATCTCAAACTCCAGAATGTATTACTCTAATCCAAACAAAACTCAAACCTAATGTGTAATCCTGATGTGTGTGAGCATGGAAATTGTGTAATCTGACACCCTTTTATTGATGAAGTGTCCTGCTCGGAGAGAGGGTATAGCGAAATTGTTTACCCCCTTCGTTAAAGAATAAATACGTCCACCTCCTACGCTAGCAAAGTCTTCTAATGAGCATTCCCCATTACTGACTGGCGCTCATTGCTTTTAGGACAATAGTCCTCTTCTTTCCAGAAATCGAGAGCTATTTCGTGAATTCACAAGCAA
>JADBJO010001848.1:235000-292500 GCA_016801955.1 Conus betulinus
CTCTCTATATATATATATATATTAAAACTTTTAAAACTTCCTTTTATCATACTATTTTAACAGATGTTGCTCCCCATGGGGTTGAGCACCTTAAGATTTTTATTAGGCGTTTTAGCAGTATTTATATATATATATATATATATATATATATATATATATATACATACAACCATTCCGCAGCAAGGCTTTCTCCTTGGCGAGAGAGTGGGGAGGACGTCCCTCGTGTGCGCAAAGTGGACATTCAGCTACGGGCAGCAGCCACGGATGTTCTTTTTCTATGTCTGTTGCAGCAGCTGGGCGACTTTTGCCCTGCACATTTTCCGAGTCGGCTTCACGCAGCACACAGGACTGTCGCCACTCAGTACGAAGACGTCCGCCCGGTAGCCTTGACGACGGCCTTGGAGGGACGGAAGGCATTGAAGATGACACCATCATTACGACTGACCGCGAAAAGAGAAACATATACTGGCTACGAATAAACAACCTGACCCAGATTTCTGTCTAGTGGACCCGACTACTCAGGGTACCTCCTCCACACCGCAGATACAGACTCCAGCCAAGCCTGCCAGCTGACAAGTACGCCAGACAAGTGACTTTATGTGCTGCAGCTTGCTACAGCCCCACATTTCACTAAAAGCAGCATGTACTGTGAGGACGTTAGACGCAAGAATCAACGACATACATATACAAGATCTAGTTGCAAAGTGAGACGACTGCAGGCGGAAATCTAAACAAATCTTAAATAAATGTCAGCAAGAGACGTGGACAAACGAGCCACAAGACAAAACACGACGCGTTTCGACCTCTTAGGTCTTCTTTAGGCAAGACACAAACAAATAGGACAATGAAAATGAATGAGTTATCACTTAGCTTTGATCCCTTCGGCGCAAGGTAGGTGTTGAATGAAAACGTCTACCTTGCGCGGAAGAGATCAACGCCTACCTTGCGCTGAAAAGATCAAAGCTAAGTGACAACTCGTTCATTTTCATTGACCTATTTGTTTGTGTCTTGCCTGAAAAAGACATGAAGTCGAAACGCGTCGTGTTTTGTCTTGTGACTCGTTTGTCCACGTTTCTCTTGGCGGTTCGCTAACATTTAACGACATACAAGTAAAGTGCAAAGACAAACGGAGCAAAGAGTCAAAGAGATTCGGATACGAAGAGTCGGGAAAAAAAAAAGGTCATACGCTACATTAAAACCGCTTAAGTACGAGCGTGCAACGTTTTGGACTTACCGTTTGTTTGTTTGGACTGCTTAAACTGATACAGGTATCTGCTGGCGGTGCACTTCTTTTCATTAACGTTAGTTTCAAAACGCTGTTTCGTTAACAAATATCCTTTGAAGCGCTGTTTGAAAACATTGAAACTTGAGATGTCTTTCAGAAATGAGGGCAAAGTGTTACAATATGTACCGGCAATGTGTGCGAGGCTTGATATGCCATGGTCAGTTCTGGACACTGAAAGAGATAATTAACTTGTGAACGTGCGATTGACGATTGTCATTCGTCCGGAAACTGTTATGGTGGAGTGAGGATCTTCGTGGAACATCATATTTTATTGGCGGCAGTTTTTGACTGGAAGAATTAGCACAAATTGTCTATTTGATAGAAAGAAAGAGAGAGAGAGAGAGAGAGAGAGAGAGAGAGAGAGAGAGAGAGAGAGAGAGATGCATTATTTTGTACTCATTCCAGTCTACAGATAAAGGGACAAAAGTCTGTCCCCTCTAATGGCGGACTGATATGAAGTGGTTGTTTCCACGAAATTATCTAGTCAATATTTTAGTGTTGGTGACGTGTTGATGTGCCGAAAACCACTGACATCATTTTCCCAAGTCTAATCTTTGGTGTGAAGTAAAGAAAATCGTTGAACTGTCGTTTAGTGCTCGCGTTTTGCTGTTAGATCTGGCATGGCATCGGCAAGCAAACAGCTCGTAGAGGAGACGAAAAATACATTGTGTTGTTGACAGATCACGGGCTTCGGGTGTTTGAGGTGGCAAAAGTGTTAAACTTGAACAGGTGAACCGTCAGGAAAGTTTACAAACGCTATTGTGACAGAACAAAAAAAAAAAAAAAGTGAAAAAAACAAACCTAGGAGTAGTTGCAAAGTGAAACGACTGAAGGCGGAAATCTAAACAATTCTTAAATAAATGTCAGCGAACCGCCCAGAGAAACGTAAACAAACGAGTCACAAGACAACACACAACGCGTTTCGACCTCTTAGGTCTTCTTCAGGTGAAACAAAGACGAACAAAATAACGAAAGTGCATTATATTTGTAGTGGATCTTCTGCATTTGAAATTTAGTTTTTTTTTTTTTTTTTTTAAACCAACAGTCAAAGCTTTAACACTAGGTATGTGACAGAGAAGGACCAAATCCCATGGTATAACAGATTTGTAACTTCAACTGTTGAATTATTCAGTGCATGTTATTTTGGGTACCACAGAGACGCACAGGAACCTGGGTGGACAAATGTCATACAGCAGTGACCTGTGATATGATATAGAAGTTCAAAACATTTATGGCACAAAAGGGTTTTCCGGTCTGAAAGGAAAAACCTAAGTTTAGTGACCTGTAATATGGTTCGTGCGTGCGTGTATGTGTGCGCGCGCAGTGTGTATGTGTTTGTGTGTGTGTGTGTAAAATGGGCAGAAATCTCTTTTTTTTTTCTCTGTGTGTGTGTGTGTGTGTGCGCGCGCGTATGTGTGCGTGTATGCGTGTGTTTGTGAGTGCGAATGCATGTGTGTACGAGTGCCCGAGTATGAATGTGTGTGTGCGCGCGCGCGCGCGCGTGTGTGTGTGTAGGGTAGGTGTGTGGGGTGGGGGGGGGTGTGTGTGGGTGGGTGGGTGGTGTCTGTGTGTGTGTGAGTGTGTAAGTTTGAGTGTATGTGAGGGTATGGGTATGTTCGTATTGACATGTGTATTTATGTATGTGCGTGTGTGTGTGCGCGCACGTATGTGTGTGCGTGAGTCTGTGAGGGCGTCGTGAACATCAGCAAACTGATGAGGTGGTTATAGAGATTTAACTAAAAAGCTGTAAGTACTCTAGCACTGGTTGACTTGTCAGCTTCGGTTTAGTCAATATCACACACACACACACACACACACACACACACACACACACACACACACACATTATAAATTATCCTCGCAGGTCGGATGGCCACTTGGATATCCCCACAACTCAGCACATCCGCGTACATCTATGGTACGCGACGCCATCAACAGCCGTATGCAGCCTAAATCTTCTTCTTTTTGTGGAGTGTCCACAATCATCAAGTTGATTATTCATCCGCTTATTCAAGGCTATCAAACCTGCTCCATGTTGCTGCTTTTTGAACGGGAAAACGTCACAGGATTGGGGGTGGGGTGAAGTGGGGTGAACACCAGGGGGTGACATAACAGGACCACTCTACGATGTTCCAAAGTCTCTTGCTCCGGAACTAGTGTGAAATAAACTCTGGATGGTGACAACAGCAAGCACACAGTACTACAGGCAAACTGTCGGAGCTATCAGCCAGACAATCACTCTGTGTGTTACGTGGATCGGTCTGTTTAAAGTGGAGACTCTGTGTGTTACGTGGATCGGTCTGTTTAAAGTGGAGAGCGTTTCCAAAGCACAGAACAGGCCAGTATGTCACACTGCCATAACTTGTCCGATGCTCCGGCGCGTTTTGTTACTCGGACACGTTTCTGTCACAGTATTTTAACTTAAATATGTGCTGTAGCACCTGAGAATGCACATATGTGAAGAGCTGTGGGATTTTTTATTTGCTTGTTTTTCACAGTTGTAGCTGATCAGTCCAAACACTTTTTGTTACGTCGAGGAACTTTTTTTTGAATGACCGCTCAGCAGTCAAACTCCCCAATGATCAGTTTGGTCAAAAAGACAACATGGCCGTTCACATCTGTATATATATGAACAAGTCAAAGTTGCTCCAGCGATTTTGCAAATTTGTTGTGCTTTGAGTACAGATCACCAATGATCAGGTGAATGTCTATGCGTCTCTCTGTCTCTCTCTCACCCTCTCTCTCTCAGTAGCAGACGTAGCTGAAGCAGCTGCAATCGTAGGAGCAGCAGCAATAGCCAACAGCAGCAGCAGCAGTTAGGCCTACAGAAGTAGTAGTGGTAGTGGTGGTGGTAAAAGCAATAGGAGAAGTAGTAGCAGCAGAAGTAGTAGCAGTGTAAACACACACACACACACACACACACACACACACACACACACACACACACACACACATGCACGCACGCACACACGCGCACACACAAGATAATGTTGCAAAACTCTATATACCAAGCTTTCATATCACCCACTGTCAACTGATAAAACAGTTTAGGCCTACACTTCTTCAGCTAACGTATACCACCAACACCGAAGCGGTTGTTCAGCATCAAATGTCACTGGCGACAAATTATGCAACTGATGACAATCTCAATTAGGCAATGAAGACAGACCCAGTTTGTCGCCGGAGATGAATTTGGTTTCGGCGACAATTTGGATTATAAGGTCTGCCGAAATTGTGGGTGATGTTTTGGGACTTTGGGACGCAACGGTGCTTCTGGGAGATACTAATTCCCTGCATGCCGCATGACGTGTACACAGTTCGCAGAATATTATACGACTGGCTCGTGATCAGCCTGACTTGCCGAGACACACACTCTCTCTCTCTTGTAGCTTCCCTTGCCTGGCTGCCAGCAAGAAAGCTTTTGAAAAGTGTCTGATTTCTCTTGTTCTTGTTTAGATATTTGGATAGACTGCTCTAGAATGCCAATGACAAGGCTCCCGTCTCGCTTGGAAGGTATTTTGAACAGTCGCCTGCAGGACCTGTGTCTGTCGTCATTCCGTATAGAACGAGGAACAGCAGTGCTACAGAATGTAGTAGCGCTCCGTCTGACACCATTCCGTCAGTCCCCTGTCAACCAAGCTCACAGTCACACAGTGGCCTATCGCTTCCTTGTCAACCAAGCTCACAATGATACAGAGGCCTATCGCAAGAATGTCCGTTGCAGATTGGTAGAGATAAAAGAAGAGCCGAAGCACACAAGACAACATTCGTTCAAGGGCAGAGAAAACATTCTTTTTCAACTCCCCCAGCCCTGTTTCTGTCCACTCCTCCACGTTCAGCTTGTAGTAAAATCAGTGCATCAGCGCAGGACACTTTTCCAAGATGACGTCCCAGTGACCGTCAGTGCCATAGAGCAGAGACTGCACGGGCGACACAGCCTGTCGACCAGCTGCTGAACGCATTTTCAAAGAAATAATGGCATTTTCAATTCAACAATAGAAGAAATGAAAAGACTACATCACAGTTTCAAGCCAAATGAAGACAGTCCCCGCTCATAACCAAACTGGTGAAGATGGTAAACTTCTGGACGCAGTGGCAGTGTTTTCTGGCAGCGAGAGGTCGATATCTACTGCCTTGGATATTCCTGTAATGTGCACTCCATCTTGCGAAAAAAAACAGCTTGTGTAGTCACTTTTCATATTGTAATAATTGTTCAGTTTTGATCATGCTCCCCACCCCTCCCTACCCTGTAAATCGCCGGAGTGCGTGACACAGAAAATATTCGTATTGTATTTGTATTCGTTTTCGTTTCTCTCTCTCTCTCTCTCTCTCTCTCTCTCTCTCTCTCTCTCTCTCTCTCTCTCTCTCTCTCTCTCTCAGAATGGAGTGCGGATCTACAGCAGAGAAAAGATCGCTTGTGGCAAGAGAACAGAAATCTACAGAAGGAAGTGACAGTCTGGCAATACGCTTGGATAACACCGAAGGTCCCTCAAGAACGAACAACTTGCTGTTCTACGGCATTGCCTGGACCAACAGCAAACTGACTGGCAGCAGTATGAAGACAGTGTGAAAGGAATATTGCGGAACAAACTTGGAATCGATTAAGATGTGCAGTTCAATCGTTTGCACCGACTGAAAGGTGGAGCGAACCCACCCATTATAGCCAGGTTTACCTTTCCAAGGACAGAGACAGTGCGATGCGTCAGAATATCCTGAGTGAGCCAGACAGGCAGGATATCTGATTTGACTCGCCTCTGGATCAATGGGATGTGTTTGTCGACAATTTTCTGAAAGGTTCTCGTCCAAAAGGCAAGGGCATCATCTGGATCGGTGTAGCTATAGATGTTTACAAAAGGCGAGGAAGTGAGACCAGATTGAAAAGCGTGTAAGTTGAAGTTTTTGAATGAACGAAATGTGATTACTAAATAACTTGCTTTTGGAACTTTAAAACTCTTTTTGTTCCAAGTTACGCAAACAGCATTGTGGTCACTTGCACCAGTAGGCGGTACACATATTTCTGTAAGTGCAGCAATGTTCGATAAATATATGTGGTCTATATAAGGGTATTAGATTTTGAAGTAACTCTAGTCGGTAAAAGAAATGCACTGATGAAGATTATATGAATTAGCAATGTTGGACCATTGGGAACAAGACTGAAACAGATCTATATTGAAATCTCCCAATAATAATATATTTCTGCTTTCAAAAGCCATACTGTGTTCATCATCTCACAAAAATCGTTATACCAGCTGGACTTACTTTTAGGATGTCTGTATACAAATCCGACAAGAATTGACGCTAATGTCTTACTTTTTGACTGAATTTCAAGCCACGTTATTTCAATATTTTTGTGACAAAGATCAGTCGAATTTTGTATGGAATATCTTTTTGGACGTAGACAACAGTACCTGTTTCAAGAATATTTTCAGGGTTTCTCCGGACTATTGAATATCCACGAATGGATATTGAATTGTCACCAACGCGGCTGTTTGTCCATGCCTCAGAAAACCCAAAGACATGGAAAGGTTTGTGATTATTATGAATGGTTCTTGGTACATCAGACTTTTTTTTTTACGAGATGACAAATATTTAGGTGACCTATGCGCAGACCGTCACTGACGGGCCAGTCTGATACATTCACATTGGTTGACATTAGAGAAAGGAGGGAAACAGCGCTACCTGGAGATATACAGAATTACCACGTGAAATAGAGAGGATACAGAAATGATCAGTTCAGAATAATTATAGTCCAACTAAGTGCATTGGTATCTCATGGCTCACAGTAGATACTCAAGTTGTAGGGAAGTCCTGATGATTGCTAATGAGTAGAATAACATGCAATCCGAACCCCGACTAAAATAAGAGAATTAATTTGGGGGTGGGGCTTCAGAGGGGGAAAACAGTCTGCTGAGTAACAGAGAGGCAGGCTGGAGAAGGGAGATGAATGTCCGGGAAATTGGTCACCATTCATATTTTGGTGACCAAGACTTGAATCACAGAACTGATTTACTTGGTCTAAATTGTGACTGACGTTTCTACTGTTTGATGACCGCGAGTAGATGTTGTAGCGCCGCCCCACACGGTGAGGGTAAGTCTGTTGAAACACACGGTGAGCGGCGGCTACAGGGTTGTCATGGTGAGCGGCAGCTGGACGGTAGTCATGGCGAGGGGCGCCTGCAGGGTAGTAACGGTGAGCGGCGCCTGCAGGGTAGTCACGGTGAGCGGCGCCTGCACGGTAGTCACGGTGAGCGGCGCCTGTACAGTAGTCACGATGAGCGGCGCCTGTGCAGTGGTCACGTGAGCGGCACCTGCACGGTAGTCACGGGTGAGCGGCGCCAGTAGGGTAGTCACAGTGAGCGGCGCCTGCAGAATAGTGACGCTGAGCGGCGCCTGCAGGGAAGTTACGTAGAGCGGCGCCTGCACGGTAGTCACGGTGAGCAGCGCTTGCTGGGTAGTTACGGTGAGCAGCGCTTGCTGGGTAGTTACGGTGAGCGGCTGCTGCACGGTAGTCATGGTGAGCGGCTGTACAGTAGTCATGGTGAGCGGAGGCTGCACGGTAGTCATGGTAAGCGGAGGCTGTAGGGTAATCATGGTGAGCAGCGGCTGCAGGGTAGTTATGACGATCGGAGGCTGCAGGGTATTCAGGATGAGGGGAGGATGCATGATAGTCAGGATGAGGGACAGATGCATGATAGTCAGGATGAGGGACAGATGCATAGTTATCACGGTGAATTGCGGATGCAGGATGATCAGGGTGTGGGGCGTTTAGTGGAAGGTCATGACAGGGTAGGGTTTGATGGATTTCACTGTCAGACACGGTTTGTGGGAATGAGCGATGATGGAAGGATGGTAAACAGAGTTTGTGTGACGATACGCTCCACTGTGTTGACTGGAAAGAAGTTGTGTTGTAACTGTCATTCTGAACATTTCTGTGATTTCTGAATGCCGACAACTTTCCAGAGCTTGCTGTGCTTTGAGAACGAGAGCTCTCTAATGAATGATTTATATCAGCAGCTGTTCTGAGGTCCAGAGCCAATTGTGCAGTTCCGGTTTTAAGCAAATATGGTCATGATAGTGATTCCGTTTTGAGGGGAGTCTGAATGATGGGAAATGATCAATGAAGAGGATTTCACGGCGTTTGCACACAGCAGACAGATTTTTGTTAGAAGAAAGAATTGTGTTATTGAGGTTATGATCATCGATCGCTGGAACTATGGAACTCATGTGTATACATGCTTCATGGAAAGCACGTCGAACACTGGGCAGAAAAGTGTCCCATTTATCTTCTGTAACGGCCCCTGACGGACAATCGTTCACACCCACATGAATGGTTACATGGTGAACTTTTTTTTTGTTTTCTTCTAATGTATCGAGCCTGTGCAAAGATCAGAAATTGTCATCCCAGGTACACAAATTTTATTCAGAAAGTTACCTGTGGTTGTCATTAGTCTGGGGTTTATGTATCTGATCAGAATCCCCAATCAGCACTCTTGTTGCCTTGTCCAGGACTGAGAGGATTGACAAAATGTCAGAAGGTGAACGTTCAGTATTGATGGCTTTATGAGGTGATCCAGAGGGACCAAGGACCATATCATCAATATCAGGTTTGAATTTTTTTTCAGTTCTTCACAATTTGGAAACGAAATTTACTGGGGGAAGCAGTTTCTTCAATCTTTTTGTCAATGCAGAAACGATTTGAAACAGAATAGAAATCTCCTCCACCGTATCTTGGGGTGAAATGTTGTGTGTGGAAATAAGATGTGGGAGTGTGCTGGCATTTCAAAGTGTTGAGTTCAAACTGTACAGCGGTCAGTAGTGTTTTCATTGATTTATTTTCATTGTAAAGAATTGATATATTCCTTTCTAGGACAGAGATCTGTTGTTGTAAAAACATGAAGTTAGCATTTGTAAGTCCAGAAGTATTTTCCTCTCCTTCTTTCAAGAAGAAGAAGATGAGATACAAGGATTTTGTTGAGTTACATATCTGGTTTTGATTTGCCTGCACTGTAGGAACAGTCAATGATGTGTTCACAACTACTGCATTTCCTGGACATGCTGTATTCTGTGCACCAACTGCCGAATTGTCACACAGGTAAATTTGTCGGGAGTGTGTTGTCATCCACATTAAAAACAAACTATAATCATATATTCAACAGTACAACATAAGCATGATCATATTCTTACCTTTTTGTTGAAGAAAGAAATCGTTATTTGGTTTTTCCAAAGATGTTTTCTATGTTTGTTTCTAACTTTGATCCATCAGTTAGCAATGCTATAGTGTTTCTGGTACTGATAACGGCATGAGTATGTTGGAACAATGTGTCTTGTTCTCCTTGATAGTCATCTTTTACTTTGTGGTGACCTTAATGCCAGGACATCAAACTCCTTGTTTTACTTCAATGGTGGTTCCTCTTCTGCACATAAACAGAACTATGTTATGACAGTTAAAAGCATTTCCGAAGACAATGTAATTAAACTGTGTTACTTCTTGAAATATATTCAACAATGAATCCGTTTATATTGAGTGGGGTATGTAAAGACCACCATAACGATAGCTACTTGTCTGAACAAGGCAACAGTACAATTAATTATTTTATAAGATGTAAGATATGTTTTATTCAATATTTCATGTGCGTTTGTTGAACGTCGCTGAGAGAATGGAATCTAATCACTTTCCAGCGGAATTGATTGTGTGTTCACTGTCTGATAACATTCAGGTAAATGATCAGCAGGAACAAGTGTATATTTATTGTTCAATATGGAAAAGAGAGAGAAAAAAGTTTCCCTGATTCGTTACAATCTCCTGAAATTCAGCGCTGAATGAATGCAGCAGCACTCACACTTTCCACGTCCTGACATTGAAAATGCATCAAAATCTTATGACAAATGTCTACTAGACAGCTCATAGTGTATGTTAACACGTGTATGATAATCAACTATCCAAACAACAATCGTGGTACGATTCAGAGTGCACTGAACCAAAATGGAACTACAGGTTATCCATAAACAGTGCAGAAAAAACCCTTGCCAAGCAAGATACTAGAGCTTACACTAGGAGGCGTTCAAGCTATGGAACAAATATTGAGAAAAAAAGAGTGAGACACACATAGCAAAAGCTTCCAGGTTTTTTCACGGTGGCACTTTGCTGTCCAACAGGTTTCCGGAATACAGTTTAAAAACTAAGAAAAGAAAAATTAACATCACGATAACAATCAAAAACTACTTTGACCTCTTCAAATCCACACTTGACACTGACCCAAATACTGCAGCAGACGCAGGTAAATGAAATCTGTTCCCGAAACCTACATGCCTGAGCAACGCGCTTTCAGTGAAGCAGAATACATCTGAAACGGGAATTGTCACTTTACACGAGGTTGAACCTGTGATATGCTCATTGAAAAATGATATCTGCTGGTCCAGATACTGTTAGAGAATTTTTTTTTTTTTTTTTTTTTTTTTAAATTCAGATGACACTATTGAACAGCTCTTTTTTAATTCTTCTCAATGTCTTGTTTGATCATAGAATCTATCCAGGAGGCTGGACAGAATCAATCCTTCAACCGTCGTTAAAAAGGGAAATACTAACGACCCTAACAACTGAAGAGGAATCTCGCTTAAAGATGTCAGAAGTAAGGTTTATTGATTTATCATCAATGACGGATTGAAAAGATTGGTACACAGACAGACATGCAAGATACTATCGTCAAAAGTGAGACAGGCATTTGAGCAGGAAATTCTACTTTTCATCACATATTTTACTTCTTTTGCATTCACCCAGAAGCAACTATTGTTTAACAGGAAGTTATATACAGTCATAATAGATTTCCAGAAAGCGTTCCGTTTCGATTCAACATATCATTTCCAATGTATCATAGTACTATATCATGTCTGTATTTTATAAAATTATCTTATTAACAGAGCTCTCAGGCCGAAGTTTTGTGGCAAATGCAGGCATAAGATAGTCACGTGACGCCCACCCTACTTCCGATTACGGAAGATGCCGAAGATCGTGTACTGTCCGTCATTCAACGAGGCCTGCGCGCAAGGCAACCCCAGGGAACCTTGGCGCTAGCGGGGAAGGTAGGGCGGGCATTAGAGTCTGACATGGTAAGTATACTTAGCCAAACAGGGAGTATAATACAAACTCCCCATTTTGGCGTCGTATACTATACCATGTCAGACCATAGCAGAATTTAAAGGAATAGGAGGAGGGCCGAGCGCCCTAATGGTTCCTGGGTTAACTGTTATGGCTGCATTGGCCGCCACAAATGAAAACCCCTTAGAACCATCAGCCCTGGTCATGCGGATGTCCCTTAGATAAAAGTTTATGAAAGGGTTCTCCGAACGCCAGTAGGCTGCCTCCAGGAGATGGCACACGGGGACAGAGTGCTGGAACGCTGTGGACATGGCCAACGCTCTGACCTCGTGGGCTCGAGGGGAAAGGGCTGGGAGGTCTTTGTGGGCCTGGGCATAGGCAGATTTGATAGTATAGAATAGCCACCTAGAAATCGAGCCCGCCGAGATGTCTTTCTTGTTGTTGGGGTTGATGGAAATAAGGAGGCTTCTCTGAGAGGAACGCCTGGGGGTGGGAACGCTCCCAGTAGTATCTGAGAGGCACCTAGAGGGTCATAGGTCCATGTCCCCCCCCGCTGCCTTCGCTGCCTAAGATATCCGCTAGGGAGCGGATAACCAGGGAAGGAGAGGTCGTGCCCGGTTCCTGGTTCTTCTTCGCTAAACTCAGGCAGGAACTTAAGCGAGACCGATCCGTCTCTGAGAAAGGCGATGTCCCGAGGGTCACAACTGAGGACCTGAATCCCACTTCGCCTCCTGGCTGAGGCCAGGGAGAGAAGGAAGGTGGTCTTGAAGGGGAGAATGACAAGGGAATAGCACGGAGGGGCTCGAAAGGGGGGTTTCTGAGGGAGTCAAGAACCCAAAAGAGGTCCCACATGGGAGCGCGCCTAGGGGACTGAGCTTCCCGTAGGGCCCCACCCCCCCCCCGAGATAGTTCTCTAAGGAGAAAGTTATTGTCGAATGATGGGCCGCCCAGCTGTCAGATGGTGGTGCCTACGGATCTGTAGCCCCGAATGGAACTAGCAGAGAGCTTTCGAGAGGATGAAAGGTGGGATAGGAAATTGCCTATCTGGTGGGATAGGAACTTGCCTATGTGGATGTTGGAGGGGAGGAGGTAGGGGACCGAGTTAGCCGTGCACCACGTGACCCATCTCTCATCATCGCGGTGGTCGCAATTTGGCTGGCATAGAAGCCAAGCGTGTAGGCGAAGCATCTGGGGATTGGAGTGTGGGGAGGCCCGAGCGAGGTTGTCTGAGTAAGTCCCACCAAGGGGCTAGCTGGAGAGGGGAACGTGAGTGAGGGACCTGAGGTCCGGGAACCACAACTGAGTCGGCCACCACGGGGTTATGAGGATGAGTTTGGGTCTCTCCAGCCTGGCCTTCCTGATCACTTTGTGAAGTATGGGGAAGGGGGGAAAGGCGTAGGCGAGGAGTCCCGTCCAGGGGAGGGAGAGCGCATCGACCGCGTACGCTCGGGGGTCCGGGAGTGGAGAGACATACATGGGGAGTCGATGGTTGTACCGGGTCGCAAATAGGTCGACCATGGGCTTGAACCAGTGTTCCCAGACGGTGGTTAGTGTCAGCTTGTTCAGGGTCCACTCTGTGTGCAAGGGTCCCTGACCGGCTGAGAGTGTCTGCCAGGATGTTGCGTGTCCCCGCTATATGTGTCTCGCACGGAGGGTGGCTCCCCGTGCGTGGCACCAGCGAAGGAGGGCCTCTGTCCGTAGAGAGAGGCCGATGGAGTGAGCCCCCCCCCCCCCCCCCCCTTTGTTGATGTAATGGGCTACCGACGTGTTGTCCGTGAGGAGGAGAACCAGTCGGTGAGAGATAGATGTTGGAAGTGGAGGAGGGCCAGCCTGACCGCTTCCAATTCTAATATGTTGATGTGGAGGCGAGCCATCTGTGCGTCCCACATCCCGAGGCATGACTGTCCCCCAAGTGCCCCCCCCAGCCCGAGTTGGAGGCGTCTGTGTATAGTTCGAGGGACTGTGTTGGGAGAGAGATCGGAACGCCTTCGTGAAGAGGAAGGGTGCCAGGGAGAGGCCAAAAAGGAGAGCTTTGAACTGGAACACTCGAGCTTGCCAGACAAACCGGAGGTAACGTCTGTGCGCCGGGTGAATAAGGATCTGGAAGTACGCATCTTTCAGATCTATGGAGGTAGCCCAATCTACGTGATGGATGGAGTCTCTGATCTGGGAGGGCGTGTCCATCTTGAACTAGGTATGTCTGAGGAACTTGTTGAGGGGAGAAAGGTCAAGGATGGGCCTCCATCCCACCGAAGGTTTGGGGATCACGAACAGGTGGGAGTAAAACCCGGGTTGGGCTGGAAAACTTCGGTGATGGCCCCTTTCTGAGGAGTTCGAGGACTTCCAGGCGAAGGGCGTCCGCCTGGGCAGTGCAGGGGGGGGGTCGCTGGGGGGGGACGGAGGAGGAGAGCGCATGAGGGGAGGACGACGGTGAGCCCACGGTAGGCGAAACCCGTCCTGAAGAACCGACACTACCCAGGGGCTGAGGCCCATACGTCGCCACTGGCAGGCGGCCGGGAGAGGTTGCCCGCCAGGGGAGCCGATGGTCCAGATGGGGGGAAGGGGAAGAGTGGGCCGGTGCCTTGCTGGGCAGGTTGGGCCAGCTCCATGCGCACTACGGGAGTGTCCTCCAGTCACCGGCGGGGCCGTGCTTGCTGGCCACAAACCAAAAATTTTGGCGAGGTTTTTAGGTTTAGGCCTCTGTGAGTTAAGTGGCCGCTTGGGGGGCCTGGAAAGGCGTGGCTGAGGCCGGGGGGCAAAGGACGCCGCCTGCTTGCGTTCCTCGAGCGAGAGAGACATAGCCGAGGTGGAGTGCTCGCCAAAGAGCGAGTGATCCTGGCCCGGGACACATCGTAGGGATGCCCTGAGTGCCGGGGAGAGTGAGGAGCGTGCAAGCACCGCGTCTCTAGCCACTAGCAGACAATTAAAATGGCTTTTTGCTGCGCTGTCCGCCGCAGCCGCCAAGTGATGCGATATCCTGTTAACTAGGTGTCGCATAAAGGGGTCGCTGAATAAGCGAGGTTCGTCCTGGTGTGGTTCGGAGTTTGTATCCGAAGGCACTGGGACGGCGCCGTCATCCCCAGGCCAGAGTACCTCCGCCCTCTGCAAGAGCATGCTAAGGTAGGCATGCCCTGCAGTGGTGTGTAAGATGCCCATCCGGGCTACTCGCCCCCCAGTCCTTTAGCGCTTAAAGGGGATGGTGGCCGAAGTAGGGGGGGCCCGGTTGGGTATCAGGCGACAATCTGATTGGGAGATGGCCCACTCCCTGGTAACCGGATTGTCGGCAAAGAGGGAGGCAACTGGGTGCTTCCTGTGGGTCCCAAGTAGGGCGCCGAAGGGGGCCGCATTGGGTGCGGGGGCAGGTCTTGACCCGGCGTGGGGACGGCGTCTGCACCCCTGGCGCGTTTTGCCGGACTCTCCCACAGCGAAGTGAGTGACTGAGGTGCGACAATTCTGAGTCTGGAGTATTGGGCTGGGGGCAGCCCAACGATCTCAGGGAAGGCCAAGATCGGCAGAGGGAGGGGCGTCCCTCGACACGAAGTCCGGTCGAAAACCGTTCAATGGTGTGGATGTCATAAAGGGATGAGAAGAAGTCCTCATCGTAGTCGTCCTCAGGCTGTGGGGAGTCAAGTTCCTGGGAAGGGAGGTCTTCCTCAGGGGGCAACTGCGGGTGCGCGAGGGTCCCGCCCCTGGTAGGGTGGTGGGGGGGGGGGGGGGGATGGCGGGACCCTCGTGGCTCTATGCTCGGCAGACGGGCTGGGGTGGGAGAGCCCGGACTGCCGATCGGACAGCGCGCCCGAGGTGGGAGACCCAGGTCGACCCAAGTCTGCGAGGAGGTTGGTGCCACAATCGACCGACCAATTGTTGTTCAGGTTGGGTGTGTGTATTGAGCCACTGGTCCCTCTCGGGGGCATAGAGCCACTGGTCCCCGGGGAGATAAGCGGGCTGTGGCGGCCCAGAGTACTGTGCAGGGACTCGCCGGGGACCGGGGTAACCTTGGGCAGCAGGGGGGGAATAGTAATCGACCCTGGTATGTGGTTTCCCCCCGGGAGCGTGCCGGGTCCCAGTGGAATGGGACAGGTTACCCGTGGTCCCGCTGGTAGATCCTCCCCCCGGAGGAACGGGACCGAGGACGTTGCCCAAATGGGGGCCGAGTAGGTCGGACCCCGAACGTCCTGAACCCCTAGGGGAACCTGCGACGGGCGAGCGGGGGTGGTCGGCCGTCTTGTGTATGTTCACAACCGGTGGATGCACTCGGTGTTCCCATACGCCCAGAGTTATGGACATGTGCATGGTCGTGCCAAGACGTGGCCATAAAACTGCGTCCGGAGATAACTGGACGCTCCTCGTGCAGGGGTGTTGGCTGCACCTGTGCACGGTGGGGGAGAGCGTCGTGAGACGGCGAGTCCGGATGGGGGAAGAAGTGGACCCGCGCGTCCCATAAGTGCGAGTGACGGGTGGGGGTTCCAGCCCAAGGCCGTCACCCGTGCCTGTCCGCGGCCCGGCAAAGGTCCCCGGGGCCGGGGGTCGCGTGACTCGGCATAGTAAGTGGATGTCTGACTATGCGCAGGAAAGCTAGAAGGCAGGGTGGCTGGGGGAGAAGCGAATCCCGCTCGGATTTCTTGGCTAGACGGGGTCCCTTAAGGGGGCCTTGCCCTTAGATTTCCTGGGCAGGTTGAACGAAAGGCACTTAGAAATCGCAGCCGGTTGCCTTCTAGCTTTCGAACGCAACGGTCGTGCGTCCGTCGGTCGGGTAGAGGAGGGAGACTCCGCGTCCCCTCCGCGGGAGGGACGTCTCCGTCTACCGCGGCCGGCCGTTCTCCCAAGGAGAGGACGGTTCGCTCGGGGTTGGAACCAACTCGTGGGGTCCCGGGAATGTGAGCGAACTCTGAACGTCAGAGTTATTGCTCGACCCAGCCGAGTCCTTCACCATATTGGGCGATGGCGCCGAGCGAAACCGGAGCACACGATCGTAAACGGGAGACACGACGGTCGATCGAGGAGGATAACCAAGTCGACCGATCGATCGTGCGCACACAATAAAATAAAAATGTAAACAACGCACACAATGGAATATACAGGTAAACAAGTCCGTACAGGGACACAAAGCGCAGCAGAAATGCGAAACAGTGCGTGAGAAGCGACCGTGGCGTGGGCCCAAAGTGCTGAGTAACGCCACGTGTAAATACAATGACGCCGGTCGATCGCGATCGTTAAGGACACGAAGGCGAGCGAGAATTGTGACAACTGAAAGAAAGGGGTGCAAACCAATTGAGGAAGCAAATTCAGGGCGAAAAAAACCACGTAAAATACCGAGGGTTAGAAGTTGGTGCACAAGAGAGGGAGACCGGCGCAAAAAAGAGATGGCGACGAGACCGGCTCACGATCGTCGCGCGGGAGGTTGTGAAAACCGGAGCACACGATCGTAACACGACGGTCGATCGAGGAGGGTATATACAGGTCGATCGACCCGTGCGCACACAATAGCAATATAACACAATGGAAATATAAAAGTAAACAAGCTCGCACAGTGACAGAAACGCAGTAGCGATGAACGAAACCGTGCGTGGGCAACGACAGTGGCGTGAACCAAAAGTGCTGAGTAACGCCACGTGTAACAGCAATGCCGAAGGGCGATGCGATCGCCACGCACACGACGCCGATCGAAAAATGTGGCAATGAATGGGAGGGTGTAAACAAATGTAGGAAGCAATTTCCGAACGACAACCACGTGTAATTGCGTGGGCTAGAAAGCTGGTGCGACAAGGAATGGAGACTGGCGCAAAACAAGATGGCGACGAAACCGACCCGCGATCGTCGCAGATGAGATAGTGGAATCGTGATACAAGTAACGGCGAGATTAGAAATCGGAATTTAGGGGCAAAAGGCCGTAAAGGCGAGTGAGAATGCAAGGCCGATGGACAAAGGGAGGCCGAGAGAAAACGCGAGGGACGTGGCGATGGAAAATGCCGATCAACCTCGAACCGGTTACGCAAATAGACAAGAACCGGGAGCACCACGATCGCGAGAAAATTTCAGCGAATAAGGTTAGAATGCTAGCCCATCCGATAACCTCACACGTCAAGATATAAGCGAAGCCACAGATAAATGAGTACAGAGTGCAAACACAGCAATCTTTACACAAGGCAAAGTATAGGCGAGACAGAGCACAAGACTTATCTTGCTTGGGCGACAGGCCCGAAGTAGAATGACGGACAGTACACGATCTTCGGCATCTTCCGTAATCGGAAGTAGGGTGGGCGTCACGTGACTATCTTATGCCTGCATTTGCCACAAAACTTCGGCCTGACAGAGCTGACTGACAGCCGTTTAATGCACTTACAAAGTTCAGCAACTCGATTCATCATCTCACAATCAGCAGCAGTCATAAATAGGGGGCATAATACTGCGTATAATAAATTTCAGGATGACTACTATCTTTTACAGTAATCATGAACTGACATACACTTAAAACATGCTAAAACTTTGGAAATAAGGAGGTGCCCCCCACATCCTCCTTCACCCCCCTTGAACAAACAACAAAAAAGAATAATGAACAAAACGCAAATGAACTTAAAGCCCGTCATAACAACCACTGTTCCAATATTCTTGAAGTGGACAATGTCTGCAACGGTGACAGCACTAACCTCGTGCCATGCATGTATGGAGAGAAAACACACAAATTCTTTCAGATATGTTCAGATCAAACAAGCAATACCAAACCTGCCTACCCAAAGACTGTGCCTCAACCTCTTTTTCAAATAAACTGGTATGAAATATATGCAGCTAAAAAGCTTTTGATAAATGGCAACTTGCAAATGTGGAGCCATACTGCACTCTTGGGCCATGTTTCAGCTACTTTTGTCGAAAATAAACCATATCTGAACAACAGTACTCAGAATATGCAAAAACAAATCATTAAAATCATTGGTTCACCCTTGAATTTTCCTTGTAAGGTCAACCCTCTTTAAAAAAACTATCACTGTGTGAATTATCTTTATTTGATATGCTTGCTTGCTTCATATGGAAGAGCTGACTGAGAAAATGATGTAAACTTGAGGTGGGTTCTTCATGTCATGCATACTGTAAAAAACTTGCCCATTAAAAAAAAAAAAAAATGTGTTGGATGTCTGTTGTATTTTAAAGTTGAGAAGAGTACCATCATATTCTTTGTAAAATGTGTTGCATATATCAAAAACATACGGGTAGGCAGGTCTTCAGTGTACTCCAAAAATCATGGCTTTTTCTGGACGATTCTCTCTTTTTCATTTGGTTGGACTGAGGGAAATGACGGACATACTGTGAGTAATTTCAACATTTTCTCAAATAACAGGACTGTCTAATCTGTGACCAGGAATGACAAAAATGCATGTGAAATGCTGGACAAATAAACAAATAGATGGAACACACAATATCAAAACGGGTCCATGAGTGGAATGCCAATACTGCACACTCTGTTGCTGGCGTCTGTCTCTTTGACCTGGGTGACACAGGGTTATATGTGAAAGTGAAAGAAAGCATGGAATACAGCCCTGTCTTTGACCTGGGTGACAAAGGGTTATATTTGAAAGTGAAGAAAGCATGGAATATAGCCCTGTCTTTGACCTAGGTGACAATGGGTTATATATGTGAAAGTAAAGAAAGCATGGAATACAGCCCTGTCTTTGACCTGGGTGACAATGGGTTATATATGTGAAAGTGAATGACAGTATGGAATACAGCCTTGTCGTTGACCTTGGTGACAAAAGATTATATGTGAATGTGAAAGAAAGCATGGAATACAGCCCTGTCTTTAACCTGGATGACAAAGGGTTATATGTGAAAGTGAAAGAAAACATGGAATACAGCCCTGTCAGGTACCTTCAGACCAGAATGGAGCTCTACAGCATCTTCATAAAATTCTGTAGTTTCTTTATGTGGTGCCCCCAGTTCCCATTTCCTCTCCACATCCATGCCTGTGGTAAATTTTTGTGTGTTGGTCATCAGTGTCAGCATGTTCATGGGGCTATAGACTGCTACGCTGGCTTCCTGTGGTGAATTTTGTGTGTTGGTCATCAGTGTCAGCATGTTTCATGGGGCTATAGACTGCTACGCTGGCTTCCTGTGGTGAATTTTGTGTATTGGTTATCAGTGTCAGCATGTTCATGGGGCTATAGACTGCTACGCTGGCTTCCTGTGGTGAATTTTGTGTATTGGTCATCAGTGTCAGCATGTTCATGGGGCTATAGATTGCTATGATTGCTATGCTGGCTTCATGTGGTAAATTTTGTGTTTTATGTGTTGGTCATCAGTGTCAGCATGTTCATGGGGCTATAGATACGTATGCTGGCTTCCTCTGGTCTTCTCGTGCATGCTTGATATGCCACTGACAATCTTCGCCATCAGTAAAACGCTTCGTCGGTGGTGTCCCGAGTGTGGTGCACAGGTCGCCACTGAAGTGATTCAGCAGTAAAGCAGCATTCTATTCAGTGTTGCCTCAAGCAAGCCTCCTATGGACTGCTTCCAGTGGACTGCACTGCAGGAAGGGTGTTTAAGGGAGAGCCAAAAGTAATGGCATTGGAGTAGTGCCACTAAAGTTCAGATATTGAGGGTGGGGTGGGGTGGGGAGGATCCTCAAACCATTGCGCACTTTAAAGCCATTCCCCGGGTAAATCAAAACTGTTTGAAATGTGTTCTCCTATGACATTTTGTTACTTCTGTACGATTGCTAGTTTACAAGTCAGCTTGAAATGTGTTTTCCTCTCAAACTGGGTAACTTCTGTGCAATTACCAGTTTACCTTAGAAAAAGTCCTGTGAAATCCGACAATACACTCAGCTGTTTTTTTTTTATTGTTTACCTAATGGACGCTCACGCACACACAAATGATACCCGCTTTCCAGTGCTTCTCCCTTGCACACTTACCAAGGTCTGTTACAGTGAAAAGAGATGGACTCTGTGTGTGTGTGTGTGTGTGTGTGTGTGTGTGTGTGTGTGTGTGTGTGTGTGTGTGTGTTTGCCTATCTCTAAAAAAAACAATGTAACTAATACTGAAGACAAATTCTCAGGCCATTTTTTTCTCCTAAAACATATATTTTTCAGGGTTAATATTCAAATGTCCAATCCTCTGGCACACCTCTGCTCTGTCTGAATGGACTTTACTTCAACACCAGCTACTAATTATGCAAGGCATCATTTCCTGTAAGCTTTTTTCTCTAAAGAACTGGCTGGATTCAAATTCTATCATGCTAGTTACTTTTAAAATGATGGTCCGACTGTCTTTCATGGTCAGAATGTCTCCACTTACCAAACAACACAGCACGGGATTGTCACATTCACCACTGATCTGAACTTGTGCAGGCACCAGAACAAATGGCATCATTTCAGTAGTAATTGTACCCCCACTGTAATTTGGTGGGGGGTAACTGGGCCACTGCGAATGGTAGCTGGGGTAACTCTGAAAAGAAAAAAAAAAAAAACAAAAACATGAAAGTCAATGAGTTATAAACACACAGAGAAGCAAATTAACATGTGAAATTCTCTTCAGCAGAAGTACTAATTCAGAAACAAATTATTGCAATCGTGACAAAACTGTATGGGTCACTGATTATGACTATTTCAAACATCCACTTTGTGCAACTCTTCCCGCGACCCCCAATACCAAAAAACAAAACAGTTCTATATTATTCTTGCATCCTAACTGCATTTGGAAACCGGTCCACCATTCAATATTATGGAGACAAGGCAAAAAATAAATTGAATGAGAAAACAGAAACACTGGGAAAAGAGAATCTGAGCTTGAAAAGTGAAGGGGGGGGGGTCAAGACCATCGAAGAAAGTAGCATTTAAAATCCTTTCCTTCCTTTCTTCTTTCACGTTCTGGACCATGCTAGATCCTCAATCCAGTTAGCAGGGCAAAGTCTACAGTCCATCGCAGACTCCACTGGTCCCCGCAGCTTCTGGACCTCAACAGGCCTGGGCCATGTCTGGCGTCTCAAGGCTTCAAAGGAGGTGCACGACTGTGAGATGCTGGTGGGAGTTTGGAAGCTTGTGCCACAAGGGCACTGTCAGTATGAGAGAGTTTAGGCGTTAGAAGAGGAGCTCCCAGTCTCCTGTTCGCAGCCTGAAGATGGTAACTTGAGCTGCTCTGTTAAGTTGGTGGATGCTGTCCTCTTCAGTCCCAATGTCCAGGCGTTGGTGCCACTCTCTTCTGAAGCTGTTATTCAGGATGGTTTTAGCTTCACTGTAGACCATGGGCGGTGTTGACAGGTTGGAACAGTACCGCACCTACTACCCTGTTAGTCATCAAAACAAGAAATGATGGCTCTACATTTTCAATTCTCTCATAAACTTGTGTACTGTCCAGGCCTACCTCACCTGGGAGATGTCGCCTCATGACCCGATGCCCAAGAAGACATTTGACCACACGATGTTTTGCACTGACATTGCCAAACAACTTCGTGCCAGATTCACCTCAGGAAGCGCAAAGCAGGGCGAAGCAAAGCAGAGCCATAGCCCACTACTGGCAAGGCCAGCATCGACTATCACAAATGAGAGAAAATCAAAGGCAGAGCAAGGGTATGTCGGCAGTGCATCAAAGACAGCCGTATGACAGCTAAGGGACGACACGTAGAAACATCATTTATATGTTCTTTCTGCCAGGTGCCTCTCTGCTTTCATAGCAATGACTGTTTTCGTGACTGTCGTGCACAGAATGTGGCTCAACAGTATGGCAGCTTGCTTGTCTTTGAAAGTGTGTGTGTGTGTGTGCATGTATATGTGCTTACCTGTAGTTTATGGTGACATCCATGCTTCCATGACCCTTGGCAGTGACATTATACTCACTGTACAGCTTGTATACATATATATATATATATATATATATATATATATATGTGGATAAAGTGCTTAGAATAATGACAGAAAGACAATGTGGAACTTTCAAGTGCTTAGGACAATGACAGAAAGATTGGAACTGCGCTTAAACTACTTGCAGTAATTCTTTAGTAATGACAATCATTGTGTGACATTCTGTGGATTACCTGTGGGGACTGTATTGGCAGACAGAAGTGAGACCATCTCTGGTAGGCTAAAGGTTTCATTTTCCAATACTAATGTGTATGTGCATGGTATAACTATATTTGTGTGCAGTATTAGAATTGTCACCATTGCATGTGACACATTCAGTGACATTCTGGCGACGGTGACATGACCTATCACATTGAGACACGAAATCTTGGTCACATTATAGAAGAAAGCCTTGTGACCATAGCTGCAGAATTTCGCAGCTCTATAGGTTTATTCTTGGTTGTGGTGAAGCGTGAACCATACCCATTTCAAGACTGATCCTGCCAAAAGAATCTGAAAACTACGGGGAGTTTGGCCTCGGAGAATCTGAATACAAGAGGATTAATTTCCCTTCCTGGTGTCTGGAGACACTTCAGGGGATTCACAGTCTGTCAGAAAGACTGTTGGTGGACAGCCTGTCTTCCTGGTTGTGGGTCTGGGCAGCAAGGAGTAGGGCACAGGCTTCAGGTCAGTAGTTTGCAGTTTGTGGGGTATGTACTCATGGCCACAGACTTTCTGAAGGATCTGCCGTCTAAAATTTGATGAAAACTCCACTTCCATGTTTTTCAAAGCCTCATTTGCTGACTGATACGTGTATGACTCTTGTCCGGGTGGTACATGGGTACGAGGTGTCTAGAGTTTCGAGGGTCCAGGATTTGAGTTCCTCTGCTGTATGATCAGACCTGCCAACCCCCTAAGAGACCAATGAATAAGAATTGAAGCTCTGTGAGGCAGAAATGTAATTTCAGAAAGCTAAGAGTAATCAAGCACGACACTTACTTTTTTCAAACAAACACAATGCCATGAAATTGTTCGCACAATTTATGTGAACTTCACTTTTCTTTAAACAACCTTTTCTTTTAAGTGTCACAAGAAATCTTTACAAATTATGAAAATGTAGAGTACACTGGAAAAACATATGCGCACACATGCAATGACACCTTTGTTCTTGCCGGTCATCAGATTTGTATTATCACAAACCAAGGACAGGCAGTTCTGCCATGGCGCACCAAGGCCTGATAGTGCGCAAGAAACAACCTCAAAATGTTCTCCCCTGTTGCTGACTCTGAGCATGTGGAGTTGGCTATCAGCTCAGTGACGATTTTGTAAGTCTTGCACCACCCCAGGAAAGAATTTGTACCCCCCCACCCCCTCCTGACTTCATCAGTCCCCAACACAAACGGTCCATTCTGCAGTCCCCCATGGCAAGGGTCCTCACAATGTGTGTTGTCTTCGTTCAACAGCTCTTGAACTGTTTGGCGATCTCCGAATCTAAGAACGCTTCTTTAAAAAGCTGGGATGCATGGTCGGCTGTGCTAAGAGCGATGATGTACTCGACATAAAATCCGGCCACCAATGCTTCAGCCCGAATTACCCTTTTCCTCATTTCATCCTCATTTGAGGTGTCTACAGTCTGAAAAAAACTGTGTGATGCTGGAAGAATTCGGAACGTTAGAGGAATTGATGTGCTTGCATGACTCAGGTGACGCTTCACATCCACCATGGGAAATTGTGAAGTCGGACTCGCAAGTGGTACACCGTGCACAATTTACACCTTTAGCCAAAGGTCGTATGCAGGGGAATTTTCCTGAGTATTCTTTTTGGGACTTTTGACCAGTTTTTTTTTCTTTTTCCGCATCTTGTCCAGAACTTTCTGCTCCACATTTCGGCATTTTCATAACTTCAAAAGGATGCCAAGTTCGCTGAATGGTAAAGATGGTGAAACGAACTGCGCATGACTGGAAATGCTTCCTGACGATTACTGGTTATGCGCACGGCGCTGTGCGTGTCTGTACATGAGCCGATTTTTTTCGTCTTTTTTTTTTTTTTTTTTTTTTTTTAAACTTTCAATGCGTAATTTTTTTGCTAAATGCGTAAGATTCATCACTTGGGCGTACTAAATTACGCGAAATGCGTAATGGTTGGCAGGTCTGTATGATGTGCTTTGGCTGTTACACCTGGGGCACTAAAGGTGCTAGGTGGAATGTCCACCTGCCACTCCTGGTCCTGCAGCGTCTCCACTGGTTGGTTGGAATACATTGATATCCAAACACTGGGATGACCAAAGCTTTTTTTTATCAATCAAAAAAAAAAAAAGGTAGAAAAAACTTCACTCCAGCCTTGCAACACAAGTGGAAGACAAGCTGATAATCAGAACTTGATGACACTATACCTAAACCTTCACAGAGGCTAGGAATACAATCTACATCTAAAAAAAAGGTAACCTCTAGAAAAGAAAGAGAAGTGGTGATATCAAAATTAAAGTGAAAACTCCATAATGTACTTTCACAATCCCCACATATTCTGCAGACAGAACAAGTATCAGAATTTATACAAAAAAAAAAAGAGAAAGAAAGGACAGTTTTCATAACCAGTGGGGGTGTGCCTTAGCAAACATGAGAATTTGCTAGATCACAATTCATTAACAGCCCAACAAGATTTTCAGTTACTTGTAGAAAACAAACAAGCCAAACAGTGTTCCATGGTGTATTGCCAACACAAGAAGGGTCATATCAAGGAAATAACTAAAGAGCACAGTTGGAAACAATGAGGCAAACTAACCTGGCAACCACAATTGCTCCAATTAAAGGCACTCACAAACAATAGTGGAGAGCTGTTTACTACAGCCTCGTGTGCCTGATATAACATATTGGGAGCAAGTAATGACCTATCATCTTTGACACCCAATACCAAATCCCTAAAAGACCGTACAAGCTATCTGCACTGTATTCATCCTTATGTGACTTCAGAGCATACATTTTTTTTTTTCTGTATTCAAACTTACCAGTCAATTCATTTTACAAATTGTATGTATTCCCCTCTCTGCACTAATGCACGGAACTGATTTATAAGAAGCAGTCACTGATGTATGTCCAAGCAAACATGTCTGTCTGCTCAACACTTCACCAAAAGGAAAGACAAAGGTAAAAACATACAGGCATGAGTTCCCAAACAGTGACTTACAGAATAGGAGCCCCAGTTGGAGTAACTAGGGTAGGCTGGAGCTGGCTCGGGAGGAGGGGGTACTGTGGTGGGGGTTCAGGTGGCCCTGCAGGAATTGGTTCTGGTTTGATTTTTTCTTCTCTGCTGGTAGTTCTTCACTGCAATGTCATGTCCTCATATCAGTACAGCAGCAGTAAAGAGATGCTCTAAATTATAAACGATATCAATCATATTCTAATATGCATTTGTTGGTCCTGAAAATGTTATCTAACCCTCCTGCATCCACATACGTTAAAATACAAATTAAAATATTTGTCTACCTACTGACTTTTACTCACGTAAAACTCAAATGGAGCTACCAGCACCTGAATCAGCCAAACTTTTCATTGGTTATGCCAACTTTCATGGGAAATTCTCATATACAATGTGGGCCAAGGCAGACCTAGTACCTAATGGAAAATTCCACCATGCAACTGATGAGGCAGTGTCTGACTTTGGCCAATTTGAATACATGGAAGCAATGCTCAGTCTGTCGCCTGGATGAAAGCATCAGGGTTAAAGCAATAACAGATAATGAAAAATAACATGAATGCATGAGGTAATGTAACAGAAATAAAAGGGCACTGTAAATATTTCCAGTGAAACACACACACACACACACACACACACACACAGAGTGTCACTGAAGATTCAAAGCTTACCCTGAGTCAGGTATTCGTTTGCGTTTATCACTGTTCAAATCTTTCACTAGTTTTTTTGGTGCTCGTCATATGCTTCCGTTATTCTGCAAATGGCAAGGCACAGACAAAATAACTTTCCCAATTCAAATATTTTAGGACTCATGTACCTGCCTTTTTAATACAGAGGCAGTGGAAAACTTTACCAATTCAACAATGAAAAGTTACTGTGTGCTGTTTCCTGATATTGGGTAATACTTGTCACATTTCTAAATGTAAACAGCCGCCCTCCTGGCTGGGAAGTCATGGGTTCGATTCCCATCAGAGGCTGTGGGATTCTTCTGCCTTGACTGGCTCCTAACCAGAGTTAGTTTGCTATGGGCTCAGCTGGGAAGACTGGGACCAAACAGTCAAGTTTCATCCACTTAATGGATATGTCTCAGGGAGCGCTACTCAAATTTTCTGACCAAGACTGCAGGTGCCTGTATCTCTCGGGCCTGGTTGACGCCGAGTTATATCATGAAAGTAAGCGAAGAGTACAGGCCTGTCAGGTAGTCTCCAACTGGAATGGAAATCTGTAGCAGCATTATCATCCTCATTCTTATCGATCAGCATAGAAAGTCTCAAATTCTGTGGTCCTTCATGCCCCGCTCTCATGGTGACCTCAGTTTCAATGTCCTCTCCATGTCTGTGGCCTTAGTTTGATTCCACTGGGGTCACCGGTATCGGCTAGTCTATGGGGGCTGTCATTCGATGGACATGGTGTCGTCCTCCAGAGGAGGAGCTCACTCATGCCAGCACCGAGACAAAGCAATTTTTGTCGTCAGTTGAGGGCTTTGGTGATGTCCTGCGTATGTTGGATCAGAACAAGTGCCGCTGAACATCACTGAAGTGACTCGGCAGCAGTGCAGTGTCTCCTCCAGTGGGTTGCCTCTTGACAACTTGCCACTGACTGCTGCCAATGGAGTGCTGGTGCTGGGGCAGGCCAGGCAGGCTTTACAAGGTTTAGGAATGAGCAGTGTGGCTGCAGTGCCACTGAGGTGGCAAAGAAGATGGAACAACAAAAAAAAAAAAGGTTCAATACATTGTGGCCATATGAAGACAATGACCTTACAGCATGGGGCTGTTTGTATTATACTCCCTGTTTGGCTAGTATACTTATCACGTCAGACCACAGCATTCAACGCGAGAACCATAGCGCTAGTGGAGAAGGGTGGGCATTAGAGTCTGACATGGTAAGTATACTACCCAAACAGGGAGTACAATACAAACTCCCCATTTTGGCGTCATATACTTTACCATGTCAGACCACAGCACAGAAGTGAACATATGCAAGACATCAAGGCTGCCCTCCACACTCTCAAACTCTCACAACAGTCTGTCATTACGCTTCAGTGGATTCTGTCTAACTGTGGGATCATGGGCAACGAAAAAGCTGATGCTCTTTTCAAGGCAGGCAGCAAAACGGAGCAGTTCAGCCACCCCGTGACCTACAGGGAGGCCAAGACCATCATCCACAACCAGTTTCAGTCCCAGTGGAAGATAAGGCTAGGTGCAGACAGTGGTGCTGACCTGATCCATCAGCTCCAAAGGCACCAGCAGACAATTCCCTTCAGACTGAGGACCGGTCACTGCAGACTGCTGAGCCACCTTAACCACCTGAAGATCACCTACACTGACCAGTGTCCATGCAGCACTGGACCCCAGACCCCTGAACATGTCCTCCTGGGCTGTCCTACTCACGCAGCTCTACGACACAAAACCTGGCCAGGTGGAGTGAGTTACAGGCGCAGCTTTGGGGAGCCTGTTCTGACCTGGAGAAGACTGCGGGCTTCATCATGGCGGCCGGGTTACAAGTCTGACGCATCCAGCTTCAATCGAATGCAGAAGAAGAAGAAGACCATAGCAGAATTTAAATGAATTGGAGGAGGGCCAAGTGCCCTAATGGTTCTTGGGGGGTTTACAGTGGAACAGATAGGCTTCGTTAGCCGCAAAAGAAATCCCTTAGAACCATCAGCCCTGGAACAAAAGTTTTAGGAAGGAATTTTCCAAACGCCCGTAGACTGCCTCCAGGAGGTGGCGCACGGGGACAGAGCGCTGGAACACTGCAGAAGTGGCCAGCACTCTGACCTCATGGGCCTGAGGAGATATGACGGGGACATCCATATACGCCTGGGCGTAAGATCTGACCATCTAGGAAAGCCATCTAGAGATAGTGCCAGAGAGGTTTTTATGATGCTTGGGGGTGATGGAATGAGGAGACTCCTCAAGGAGGAGTGCCTGGGGTGCGAGCTTTTTCCGGTAGTATCTCAGACACCTAGAAGGGCACAGGTCCATGTCCCCCCACTTTCTTTTTTCACCAGATATCCGCAAGTGAGCAGATGACGAGGAAGGGAGAGGCTGTGTCCGGTTCCCGATTCTTGGCTAAGAATTTGGGAAAAAACTTGAGAGAGATAGAGCACTGTCCCTGTGGAAGGCAATGTCTCTGGGGTCCCCAATAAGGGGTTTTCAGAGAGCGTCAAGGAGAATGAAGAAGTCCCAAAGAGGGACCCCCCTAGGGGACAAAGACTCAAGCAGAGCTACCCCCTTAGAATCTATCTGCGAAGGGAGTTATTCTAAAAGGGGGTCGCCGAGTTGGCAAATAGTGGGACAGATAGCTGACCTGCAGCCCCGAATAGAGCTAGCAGAGAGCTTTAGGGAGAGGGAGGTGGGATAGAAAGTTGCCTAACTGCAATTGGAAGGACGATCGTGGGAAACAGTTATCCAATCACCAGGAGACCCATCTCCCCCAACGGAATTGTAGAGAGACCAGGTGCTGGCTCTGGGCGAGACCGCAGGTAAGTCCCGAAGGTCTAGCGAGGCCCCTGCCAGCGAGAGGATGTCTAGGACAGACTGGGATCTCTGTCTGATTGGGAGGGAGGGCAGATGTTCGCAATTGGGCTGGCATAGATGCCAGGCAGGAGGTGAAGCATCTGGGGTTGGAGTGGGGGCAAACCGAGCAAGGCTGTCTGAGCATGTCCAAACATGTGCCCTGCTGGAGAGGGGGAACATGGAAGACAGCCTTGGGGTCCGGGAGCCGGGACTGGGTTGGCCACCATGGGGCGATGAGGATGAGCCTGGGTCTTACCAGTCTTGCTTTCCCGATCACCTTGTGGGCGATTGGGATAGAAGGAAGGCGTATACTATGCACCCCGACCAGGGAGGAGCAAAGAGGTCGATCATGGCCTGACCCAATGTTTCCACATTGAGAGGAGGGTAGCCTGCTGAGGGTCCATTCCATGTGAAGGAGGGCCTTGGACTGACTGAGGGAGTCTGCTAAGATATTGAGGGTTCCACTATGTGCCTCACGCGGAGAGGTATTCCCCGCGTTATAGTGGTACCAGGGGAGGAGGGCCTCTGATCGGAGAGAGAGACTGTGGGAGCAACCCCCCACCCCTCTGTTGACATTGCGCTGCCACCGCAGTGTTGTCCGAGAACTGGAAAACAAGCAGGGCCGGCTATGCTACATGGAGAGATTAGCCTTCGAAAGGAAGGAATCTCTGCAGGCCAATAAATAACTAAAATGGCTCCTGGCTGCGCTGTCTGTTGCAGCCGAAGATGATGCGAACTCCTGTTGACTAGGATTTGCATCATGGGATCCCAAAGGACCGTAATTCAGTCTCTCTCCGAGAGTATCCAAACGGCATGAGCGTCCGAGGACACGGAGACCGAGTTGTCCTCCTCCGGCCAGATCTCCCCACGCTGCGTGAGCATGTTAAAAAATTCATGACCAGCAGTAATGTGTTGGATTCCCGATCTGGCTATGCGGTTCCATTCCACTAGGGTCTTGAGGGAGATTGAAGTGACACGGGGAGGAACTGAATGGACGATCAACCGGCGGTCGGCAGGAGAAATGGCAATTTCCCTGGCCGACGGGAAGTTCTAAGCAAACAGGGAGGAGATGTGGGGCCGTCAAGGTCCCTGAGGAACGTGCCTGCAGGGGCCGCCTCCGGGGCCAAGAGGGATTAATTCCCTGGAGGAGGGACGACCTGCACACCCCTGGATAGAGTTGCTGGACACTCCCAATTGGAAGACAGGAACAGAGGGGCGACGAGTCTGGCGTGAGCACGCTTGGCCAGGATGGCCAGAGCGGATCTTGACACTGCCAAGCACTTGTCCGAGGGTAGGGACTCTCTCAGGACAAGATAGGGCACCACTGCTAAATAGCAGACAGGTCATAAGATGAGGAGAAGGAGAATTTCCCAACCTCGTCTAAAAGATCGGGAGTGTCGGGTTCCTGGAGAGGTTGCTAAGAACCTCTAGAGGAGCAAAAAGACAGGGGTGCATCCTGCCGATTGGACAGCGCCTCAGAGGGAGGCGCACTAAGGTTGAACCAGCTTGAGAACCAGCTTGAGGAGGCTGGATGCCACAGGCAACCGTGGAGCTGAGCAGTCCGCGCAAAGCCACTGGTCCCTCTGAGGGGCATAAAGCCACTGGTCCCCATGGAGAAAATGGGCTGTGGTGGCCCAGGGGCAGAATTTCCATGGGGGCCTGGGTAACCTGAAAACACGGGGGGGGGGGGTGGGATTGCGAGAGAGAGAGAGTCATGTCCCGCAGACCCCCCCCCCCGAGAGTGCACTGCCGCATACACACCTCCCTGGTGGGATCCGTATACGGCCCCTATGGATAAGGGGGAGCGGTGGAGGGCACGGTAACCAAGCCCCCCATCCGCCTGTCTACGGGTCGGTGTGGCTGCGGTTGCGAGGTCACACAAGGTCCTGATCGGACAGGTACCCCTGGTCCTGCTGGCAGATCCTTCCCCCAGAGAAACGGGACCATGGACGTTGCCCAAGTGGGGAATGAAATAAGTCCTCCCCAACGTCTTGTACCCCTAGGGAAAAAATTCGACAAACGGTCGGGGTACATCGAATGCCGGGAGTCCGTGACACAGGCCCGGGCATGGAGGTGCCTGCGGCTGACGACCTGGAGTTATGTCCAGTGTGCAACCAGGGAGTGGACATAACTCCGCCACTGGAGGAAGGACGCTCCCCGTGCACTAGTGGTGGCTGAACTTGTGCACAATGGGGAGAGCGCCATGAGCCTGCGTGCTATTAGTGGAGGGGGAAGCTAATAGCAGCAAGCTCACTGAGGCTAGTGACGGGTCCTGATTCCGTAGCCATCCCGTCACCCGTGCTGGTGCATGCCTTGGTAAAGACCCTGGGGACCGGTCACGTGACGTGTCATGATAGGGGGAGAAGACGGGGTGGCCAAGCATCGAAAATTTGTGCCGGTCGCCCCCTCTTTGTGTGTCTCACCGAAAGGGAGAAGGCATGCCAGCAGGTTAAAAGGGGGGAGAAGGACAATTCCAGTGTGAATTCTAAAACGGGCCTCCCCTAAATGAGGGGAGCCGTGCCTTTAGTTTTAGGAGGGATGTCCAGAAAGGCCCTATGTAAGGTGGCAGCTTGCCTTTTGCCCTTTGGACGCCGTGATCGTGCATCCGCTGGTCAGTTAGAGGAAGTATCAAAATGATGATGGTCGGGCGTCCCCTCTGCAGAACCCCCCTCTGCACCGGCCGTACGTTCTTCCGAAGCAAGAACGTTTTTTTTTCCATCCATGGAATCGGTATGCAGGTCCTCTGGGGCAAAGAGCGACTCTGGAAGGAGACCTGCTCAACCCGTCGTTACCCTTCACCATGTTGGGCTATGGTGGCAGAACAAACATGGAACACACGACGACAAAGTGGAGAGAAAGGTGGTGGATCGAGAGATCGGGAGTAAAACTCAACTGACCTTAGGATAATTACAATAACTAATGTGCAGGAGGAAACCTCCAGCCCACTAACCTAATAACAACCAGAAGAGGACAAACATGAGGTGAGGCAAGATGGCGGATCGAGAGACCGAGAGGGGTACTCGATCGCCGAGTGTTACAAAATAAAATAAAATGCCATGCGTAAGTCTCATGCGACTATAGTACCAGGGTTTTAGTGGAGACAAGGAGGTGGATCGAGAGATCAGGACGAAAACTCGATCGACCTTAAGATAATTACAATAACTATTGTGGAAGAGGAAACCTCCAGGACAAGTAAACCTAGGCAGAACTAGAAAAGAAGATGATCACGCGGTGAGGCAAGAGATGGCTCCACTATGTCTGTCCGATGACATCTGCCAGTACCACTGACCCCGAAAGAACTAAACCAGCTCATATACCTGGAGAGGTAATCGACGTTAAGGTCAGCATGAGAGCAGACCACTAACTTTGAGACTTTCTTCCTTTAATGCTGATCCATGAGGATGAGGACGATAAAAGTAATGTTGCAGATTTCCACTCAGGTCTGAGACTTCATGACAGGGCTATACTCCAGTCCATGCTTACTTTCATAATGTCTCCCAGCGTCAACCAAGCCTGAGAGATATAGACTCCAGCAGTGTTGGTCAGGAAATTTTGCAACACTCTCAGAGAAGCATCCAATTAAGAGGATGAAACTTGATTGCATAGTCCCAGTCTTCCCAACCGAGTCCAAAGCAAATCCAACACTGGGTAGTAGTCAGTCCAGTGCATGCAAAAAAAAAAAAAATCATCGTTGTGATGGAAATTGAACCCACATCCCCAAGCCAGGAGTCTGCAATGCTAACCACTTCACCATGGCTGCTTGTACTTCATCATGGCTGCCTGTACATCTACTCAAGCTGATTTGATCCAACAATGGAACTGTGGCTGAATACGCTTTTACTATTTAAAAAAAAAAAAAGTTGTCAAAACACTTGAAATGTGCCAATGAATCAGACAGCTGACAAGCCCCAGTATACTGCAAAACTTCCCATGAACGTGATATGTGAATGCATGTTCCCTGAAGTGTCCTGAATCAGAGGGTTGTAAAAGGTCACTCTGACAAAGTTAAGTCCACAGGTAGTTGATATAGGCAACTTGTTTAGTCACTGCATCAATGTAATTGTAATGCTGACAAGCAAGAGTTGCCACACCCAAATGAGCTAATCATACCATCTGGATATCCATAATGCACAAAAAACCCTCCCCCTAATATTTTAACTCTGCCCTGATAACTGAAAAACTGATTGGTCCGAAACCTTAACTTTCCAGTGTATACAAACTGGACTAAAGCATACAGTAGCACACTCAGGTAGAAATTTGACTAATAAAAGTAGTTTAAAGGAAATATTTACGTAGCTAAACAAATGCCTTATTCCCACTTGGCATGGAAGATCAGGATTCCCCCTGCTCACCCATCCCCATCCCCTTCCAAAAAATGGCTGAGCAAAGACCTAAACTCATCTCTTACTCATAGATAGCCAGCTAGAGTGACTGCCCTTGGTTAGTTCGCGTCATCAAAACACATTTGAACCAGCTCGCACCTTTTCCTGTCAAAGCAGGGATGTTGGAGGGCATCTTTGTGTGTTGGATAGGTGCTTTGTAAAACTACTTTTAGTGGTAAAAATTCCTTTTTCTCATACTTGCACCGTCCAAACAACCGCCAGATTATTGAAAAGAATGGCGTGAAACATGCTTACCAAATGAGTGAGACGATGAACCCACATGAGAATGTCCCTGAGAGATCCCCAGACCTAGGCTTGGTGACAGTAGCCACTAGGGATAGGGACTGTATGTGGTGGTCTCCTTGCTTACACTAGAGGTGAAAGGCTTTCCCCCCTCTCTCCTTTAAATAAAAGCACAAAGTGCAATAAATAAGCACATGTCAAAGATAAAGAACAGGTTTGGGGGAAATCTTGATGATCTGGCAATGTTCAATGCCAAGTGGGGATAAGGCATTTGTTTGGAGGGGCATGTATGAGAAGAAAAAAAAATGCTATGATCAGTTTCTCAGTTGTTAGAGAGTTCAGCTTTTAGTTATGTTCAAACATCAAAAAACGATAACTTCATAGTGTGCTCTTGTGACTACAACCAAATCACTCAAGAAATGATTTGGCTTCACCAAGTCGCAAGAAGCTTGATGTTGGCAACTAGTTTTGTCAGGTCACTGATGGCCAAATGCAATGCTGACTAGCAAGAGTTGCCACATGCAATCAGCAAACTGACTGCTAATACAATTCCTTTCCTGGTATTCTCACTTGTAAGTAAATGAAACACACAAGAACATGAGAGGCAAATTAACTCTTTGCTTTAGTAAGACAGTAATGACAGCACTCACCTCTTAATGCATTGGCCAAAGTCTTCCAAGAATTCCATGCGCCGCTGAGAGATTTTGACCTTGAATTCAATGGACAAATCACTTGCAAGAATATTCTGGAAGACTTCCATGACCTTGTTCTCATCCACTGGCTGGGACTGATACTCCACATCCAGCATTTGGAGGAACAATCGTTCATTTTGCTACAGAAACAGAAAAGGCACATGTTTTCTGAACCAGAGAAAGTATTGTTGGACCTGACAGTCTTGTTACCTGAAAGTTAAATTTTAGTAAATCCTGTACAAATGTAATAAGCATGACAGACAGATACAATAATAATGTACTAAATCCAACAGACATCAAACAAAATCCAAAAGACAGGCACAATTTGACTATACTCTAAAGTCTATTACAATTAAAATGAATCCACTACATAATGTCAGACTGAATGCATGGTACAATTCAATAACTGTCTTATTCCACTCACAGAGTGAACAAGTTGAATCCAACTGATTTCTGTTATGCAAATCATATCAAACCCTTATCTGTGTTACTGACAAAGCTACTTTCTCAGAAGAGATTTATTTCACGACCCCTTGGTCACAACAAAACTGCAGTCCACAATTCTTACATTACCTTGTCAACGCTGCTGGCCTCTCTAATGACCTCCCTGGCTCTCTCTGTGTCGCCCCTCACCTGTAGAAGAATTAACCATGAAAGACAAGGCAAAAGCAAATGTCTCAACAGCACAGCAAGCATGCAGTGTGCGCATACTGACTCATTACTTCATCTGACTGCTTTGGAATCCCGCACTGATCATCTCTCTCAAATAAGCATGGAAACAATTGATCCTCCAGCCATAAGTATGTACATCTTAAATCAGCCAACAATCTGTACTGTGATAAACAATGAATACGTTTGCAGTAGCTGTAACACTTCAATCATTAACAGCTTATCTCTGGGAAGTTAAATAAGTTATTCTGTTAAGGACAGGGTTCATGAGAAGAACGTAACTTCCTCCTGAGATCATGGCAATGGTCATCAAAAACACTTCACCCCTTCAATAAAGATACTTATCTGAGCTTAGTTACCGAAAACCGTCGGCAAGGTCAGTAACTCCGTAATTTGAACATGGTTACCCAATTGAAAAATTAATTTAAAAAAGAGAGGAAAGGAAATAACGAAATGAAAATAATTGTAAAAATTCCTACGAAATATATATGTTGCTATATCGTAAGTTTGAAGAATGTCACATGAGCCATTTACTTGGGAAATAAAAAAAAAAATCTTCTTCAGAACTTTCTTCCGAATTGTTGTTCATCATACCTGGAACTTCATCCCAGTCGAAATCTCTAGGTCACTCTAAGCTTCATTACCCAGCACTTTCACTAAGTCTTATGCCGTAAATCCTACAAAACACAGTATCTCCATCACTAAATCTCATTATAGAACAGCAGAACTCAAGGTTAGCCACGGTGAAAAACGGCATTTCGACCTCAAAACTTAAAAAAAATTCGAAACTCGAGAACCACGGCACGTATCGACTCTCGCGGTTTTTTTGCAAACGGAAGTAAATGGCTACAGGAAGAAGGAAGTCACATTCTCGCGAGACTTCCTTTTCTACGAGAAACATGGCTGCGCCCATTGTTGCCACGAGTTTTTACCGGGCGCTGGCGGGCGCTCAGCGTTTTGGCTGTGTGATTTCCGGCTGGGCGCTAGCGGGCGCTCGATACAAGACAGGGAAGAGAGAGAGAGAGAGAGAGAAAAAAAAAAAAAAAAAAACCCAGAGAGAGACAGAGTAAAGCAGATCAAAGAAAAACAGGTTAAACGAGCAGACGGAAAACGCAGGAGAGCAAAATTTGTGCAGGAGAAAAAGGACAATAATAACAGGAGACAAGCATGATTGTGTTTACCTTCTGGAGGTATCTGGTAAACTTGATGGCAAAGAATGTGCGACACTTGTTGCTGGTTGTTTTGTCCAAGTATTCTTTGAACAGACGTTCAGCCTCTTCATGGTTCTCCTGACGACGCTCCAGAGAAATGCGTCGCATAGCCACCATCACCAAGCCAGGCACATTTTTGTCTAACCGTGACAGGATCTCTTGTGTAGTTTTGTAGTTGCCTGGATGAGGACAAATTGAGAGGCATCAACAGTTAAATGATGGTAATGAACAATGCATCTTATGAGGACAAACTGAGAGACATTATCAGTCAAATGATGAAAATAAACTACATATCCACGCACTGCTTTTCTTTTTCTTAGATCTCTCTTCTATGATGAATGGATTTTCAAACATCTGTAATTCTTATTTCCAAGCTGTGTTAACATTCCCTTCCTTTAGCACACAAGTATTAGATCAATGACAGTTCATTTTCCACATACCAGGCTAAATGGGAATGAAACGGACTGCACAGCTTTTTTTCCATCCCATGCGAGACACTTAGTGAAAGGGCCGAACAAACAAGGCTTACACATTTCTGATCCAACATTTTTTTGTTGCTGTAGTCCGAGCAGAGGCATGTATCAAACTTGTGTACTAGTTAACTAGGGAAAGTAAAATTCCCAGAAAGTGATGACGTCATTTTTGCACAATTGTGTGTGTGCTGTCATTGTTTGAATTTCGCCTGACCACTTGTGTACAAGCTTTCATGCCATATCTACATTATCTGCAGGAAAATAAACCTAGTCGAGTTTGGTATATTAAAAGAATTGTCGGGAATTTGCCTATTCAGTCATCACAAGACACAGATACATTACATTTTTCATGACAACCACTAATTATCAAACTAACAGCCCCACTTGTAATGGACGCTCAGCAATGCCAAACACATTGTTGCCAGACCGGCTTTACACAGATGACATTCAATTCAAAAAGTACAGCACGGTTAGCTGGCTGGTGGGGAGCAGCCTGCAGAAAACACCCCTTTCCCTGACCTGCATTCACTGCTTGGCCTCTGCAGCTGCGGGCGAGCTGTAAACTCCCCTGCCTCTCAAAACTAATAGTCTTGATTATCAAACTGCAATACCACCATGAAAGGCATCATCAGTCAAATGATGGTAATAGACAACAATTATTTATCTTCTGAGACAAACTGAGAGACATTGTCAGTCAAATGATGGAAATAAACTTCATATCTTATGCACTGCTTTTCATTTTCTTAGATCTCTCTTCTATGTAATGAATGGATTTCAAATATCTGTCATCACAGATCAACAAGTTTTCACACCCTACCTTGCCTTTCCTCAAACGCTGCCCATGCCAGATGAATGTAGGGTTTCTTGGGCAAGTGAATGTCGCATGCCCTTCTGTACACATTCCTCTCACCCCCTCAATACTGTTTTGTTGTTCAAGGTATTTTGCATACTGCCAACAGAATAATTACCTTACTTGACTTTCTTTAGAACTGGAAAAACAAACACAACAGAAACAAAAACCAATTGGCCTTTTGGTTACTGTAACTCTGTAACTGCTGAACTGATAAATGGGAAATATTCTTGATCTTATGCTTGAACTTCAAATTTTCTCTGGGATTCATAAATGTATAAACAAAAAAAAAAAAAAAAAAAAAACAACAACAACAACAACAAAAAACTTCCAAGAAAAATATACTGCAAGCAACTACCAAATTCCATACAAGAGTTCAAGCAAGGAAGATTCCAAATCCTGAATGAACTCATCCTGGCAGTCATAGAATTCACTGATCAAGAATGCTGTATTGAAATCTGATTACTTTTAAGTGCACTTTCAGCACAAATTTGAAAGTAAAGTGCATCTTAATACATTCAAATCTATGCAGTTTTAACACTAATTTGAATGAAATGTGATTCTCAATACATTCCAGTCTATGACATATTTGTAGGATACTCAGGTGCCTATCTGTAGATTTAAAAGACAAGCTTTTCCTTAAAATTCTGAGGGGTTAGGAAAAAAGAATGACAATGGTATAAACAGAGTTCGCACAAAAAAATCATAAGCCAAATTTCTATGACCTTTTCATCATACATATGTGGAATTTTAACTAGATTCCCTGTCTGGCGTAGCATCCTGTGCTGTATCAAACTTCGTGCAAGCTATGGCCAGCATTCACAATACAGGCACGCACACACACACAAAGCAATCCTGATACAAGACACATGAATTACAGGAACCAAAGTTTACATACATAAAATGGGCATACAGCAGAGACTTCTAATGCAAACTGCAACGTAGCTGTCCATAACACTGTTATTATTATCATTACTGTCATCATTATTTTTGCTTTGTCTCATTTTCTGTGCCACTTCAGTAGCCCCTCATTCCAGCTCCCTACCTGGCTTGTCCCATTGCAACTCTGCCATCGGCAATTCACAAGTTGCTATAAACAACCCCACAAGATGGGACGCTGCACTGCTGCCAAGTCACTTCAGTGGTGTTCGACCATGCCTATTCTGATCCAACATACACAGAACTTTACACTGTCAGCTTTCCACTGATGATGGTGACCACATAGTCATGGAGACAGTCTGAGCATGCATCCCATTCTGAATAGCACCATGCCCGTCCAATGTCCATTCCCATGAACTAGCAACATTTGACATGAATTCACCATGGACACAGATGTGGAGAGGAAATGAAAACGGAGTCACCATGAGAACAAGGCATGAAAGGCCACAGAATCTGGGACTTTCTTCAAGCTGATTGATGAGGACGATTCTGAAGCTGATGCTTAGGTATTTCATTGAGGACCGAGACTGCATGACAGGGCTGTGCTCATGCTTTACTTAGATAATATATCCTGGTGCTAACAAGGCTTGTGATACAGACACCTGCAGTGTCTGACAGGAAATTTCATCAATGCTCTCAGAGATGCACCAATTAAGTGGATGAAATTTCAACTACATGGTTTCAGTCTTCCCAAACTGAGCCTATAGCAAACTAAACTCTAGGCAGGACCTGGTCTGGGGCTAAAAAAGTGCCACAGATATAAATGCCTCTGCTGGGAGTCAAACCCATAACATCCAGCCAGGAATTCATAACACTAACCACTGCACCATGGCAGCTGGTCCATAACACTTTATCGCACTTGACTCCCTGTGAGCATTCATTCGGCACCATCTGATGAACACAAGCAGAAATATTTCAAAGAAAAGGAAGCAATCAATTTTGACCAATAGTGACTACCTTCATCCAGAAGTCTTCGTAGAGAGCACAAGCAATCATGCAGCGTTCAAAAAGCACCACAATGCGTTCATGGTTATTGGTACTAATCTCAAAGTCCAGGTACTCTCGCCAGTTCTTCAGCTGGGCCCTCTCCAATGGTTTCACATGAAAGTATGGTCTTCTGATCTGAAAAAATCACAATCACACCATCAAAAAAATAATGAAACAAATAATCCTATTTTTTTACAAAATACCTAATAAAATGGTACAAGTTAAGGTGCAGGACGCATGTAAAACTGCAAAAACTAATTAATTTCTCTCTAGAATAGAATATAGATATTCATACTTTCATAAACTTATCCAGAGAATTAAATAAAAAGCATAAACATTTCAGTATCATTCTTTGTGCTCGTCCAAGCAGAACTGACAAATTCTTAACAAAGAGAAAAACTTTCCCCTGTATTTAGTGTTTCATTTTCATTATCTTTAGAATGTAATATCATCAGCACTATATTTGTTTTTTTTTATTATCTTTAAAATGAAATGTCATCAGCATTTCCATTTGTTTTTATTATCTTTAGAATGTAACATCTTCAGTGTTTTTATTTGTTTTCATTCCCTCCATAGTGCAAATCCATTTGTCGTGCTGTTACACCACATGTAATTTAACAAGATTGAAAATCAGACAGCGAACATGAATGGAATTTGCAATACTTACTGCTTCTTCAAATGCCCATCGCTTGCTGACTTCATTTTCATTCTGTTTGAAAATGGCTTCTTTAATCTCCAGCAACTTGGCCTTCACTTTCTTGATCTCTGCATCATCCACCTGAGCATATGAAGAATATGCTTTCAGCTATTTCTGGCCAATGTACATCAAATAAACCATGCTCAAACTATTATCTGGATCCAACACAAGTGCAGAACTCCACAATACGTGAACAGTTTTTTGTAATTCATCTACTTTTCCACCAGCATGTAACATAGTCAAGAGTAGGAGGGAAGGCTGGGTGAGGAGGAAAGGGTGGGTGGGGGAAATGTCGTCACCAATCTCATGTTTTTAACAGAAAATTGTTCTACAATCACTAACCTCTGAAATTACCATTCTGCCTTATTCTGCTATTACCACAATAATTTCAACAGTCAAAGGTGACCCCCCCAATTTTGTTCCCATACAATTAAGAAAACTTTGAGTGTTAAGACATCCAGTCTGAGAACAACTGCTCAAACAAAAGTGGCTATCATTTGCTTCAATTCTAGCCCATTGAATTAAAATCAATTGTTGTCACCTCATGTTAAGTGCGACTATGAGTGATAGTGATAAGATGACTGTCTATTTGTCATGACTGTAGATACTTCAGTGTCCCAGGCACCCTTGAGGGTCAAAAACAACAGCTTGAAAAGATGTGTAGATGGTGCAGGTGAGTCTGCACTTGCTCTAAACTTCATTGGCAGTGTGTGAGACAAGAGTAACAAGATGCAAAGCAAAAACGTACTCCCATCTTTTCTTGAAAACAAGTACTTTCTGAGATATTCCATGAAGAAGGAAAACCTTTTGGGCCGTTACAGCCGTTAGCAATGGCTATTCTGGTAAAATAAAACACTGGGCATCATCCGGGACCCATAGTGAACATGTGTATAAATTTTCAGAAAGATCTGCCCAAAAGTTTTGTCTGGAGTGAGTGGAACACATCCTGACCATGGACATACAGAGAGCGTTTTTTTCATTCCAAATGTAAAGTACTCCCTGTTGTATAAGAACTAGGAGTACAAAAAGGCACTGAGGTTATCGACAAACGTCCACTTATCAGTAATCAAGAAAGTGACCACACTTGTCAATCATGAACATAAACACAGAATCAGACCGCATGCACAGCAAACTAAATCCACTATTATTTTCTTACACAAAATTCCGATTTGCAGTATTTGCTTAATAAAGACTGTGCTTTTTTCAAACAGTTCCTGAATTTCATCAAATGATTTACATTTTTCAGGCCCTTTAGAACTGGGCAGTTAAGCTAATATTTGGCAGTTACGGGGTTCATCTATTGGCCAGAAACTGCTTTTTGCAGATTACGGCCTCTCTTCATGTAACATAACTTCAAACAGATGCTGTCCATCACTTATTATGAATTAAAAAAAAAAAAAAAGTTACTCAGGTGGCCCTAAGGTAAGCCGGGAATATTTCAAGTTCTGGATCAGCTGTACCACACACTTATTCCATGGTGGTGGGTCACAATGATGTAAGAATCAAAATTCATACGGTTAGTCCTGTGCACACAAGTTCTCTAACTGACAAGTACAATTAAATTTTGACAATCGCAATCAGCACATTCATTCATCTCCTCCCCCTCCCACGCTTCCAACTGATAGAACTGACTGAATGTTTGAAATTTTCGGAAGATCTGTTTTATGATTTTACTACAATAAAACTCTAGTTCCATTAGTCTGTCATGATGACAACCGATAAAATTTGGCTGTCATGGAAACGGTAAGTTAAAAATTAAAAATAAAAATAAGTTAAACAGTTACAAATTATACATATACTGCATAACCCTCGTAGTTACATGGCTGCAAAAGAACCTGTTATCTACTTACTGTGTTACTGTCTGACCTATCCATACTCAGCACAAAGGAAAATGTCTCACAGCAGCGTCCAGGCCCGGTGGGGCATCGGCTCCAGGAGGATCATCAATACCAAGGGCAGCCGTCTCTAGGCCTGCTTCATCATCTTCTTCATAGTTGTGGGACTTGGCCACCACACTTCCTGCCTTACTCGCAAGAATTCATCCAGGTCCAGCACATCTCTCGGGTGATTCTTCATGATGTGGATCTTCATGCTAGATACAGGCATCATCACAGGTTAGTTCCCTTTCAGTCTGGTTTTAGAGGTGGCATAAACAATCCTGCCAACCCAAAAAAATGTGTTTGTGCAATATCAGTGTACAGGGCACTATACAAAACTTCCAACACCTGTGGAACTTTCAATCTGGAAATCCCCTGCTCAAAACAGAAGGGTCTTGAGAGACCCCAGACTTTTATGAAACCAAAACCACCCTGGATCTGCCCTCTTATCCAGCCGGATGCAATCCACAGATCCATTCCAAAATCTCATACATACTCTTTCCTTTGGATAAATTCCATCTTTCCACCATGTTTCGTTAAAATTGGTTCATAAGTACTTTCTGCATAAGCTTGGCAACAAGCAGGTAGACAAATGAATCAAAAGAACTGGATGAAAACATAACCTCCTTGGAGGAACCAAATATCTGAGACATTCTTTAAGTACCACAGTTATAATCATTTACAGATAAATGTCCCTGCATTGCAAAGAATTTCCTATCAAGCGTGGTTCCATGGAAAGGAAAATCCACTGAATGGTATTTTAACTATAAGGAAATCTGATTAGTTTCAATTCTAAACATTTCAATGTTTGTAGATATTACAGGTGGCAAAACAGAAGGCCTAATTGCCTGGCACGGCACCTATCCACTGAAATTACAATAATGTTAAAATAAATAGTCCCTGCACTAAGTGGAGTTGTTTGTCTAATCATGACTGCTTGGGAGAAAGTCAAAGTCATACAAAGAGGTAATACAAAATTATGCAAGCTGGAAGTAAAAATCTATTTCAGGTTAGTTAAGTCAACTTTCGTGTATGGATCAACTGTTTCTGTTTGTCTTTGTTTGCAATTTTATGAACAGCACTATCCAATTCCCCCTAAAAAAAAAAAAACTACCAGTCAGCATCACCCCCCCCCCCCCCCCCCCCCCCCCCCCCCCCCCCCCCCCCCCCCCCCCCCCCCCCCCCCCCCCCCCCCCCCCCCCCCCCCCCCCACCAACTTTTTAAAAGTCATCAATAAAGATACAATGATAAAGATGAGTTATTTGAGTTTTCTATGGATCACCTCTGCTTTCCTTGCTTTCTCTCTAACTAAAGCCCTGATGACCTTTTGCATTCCAGAAATAAGTAGATAACAAATCAATTGTTTTACTGGGCTGTTCATTTATGTAAACCAGATCTTTTGCTGTATTATGACAGGCGTTGATATTTTTCAGTTCTTTCACACAACCCATTTTAACATCATGACACAAAAATACACCATTTCCAGAAACCTTTAAACACAATTTGGTATTTGTAAAATAGAGAGAGACACACACATGACAATCAAAAAATATAAAAAAATCTGAAGACTGAAAACTACATACTTATCAAAATGATGACTGTACAGCTGTGTGGGAATTTTTATCAATCTGTCGTACAACACCGTCACTGGTTTTAAGCGATTTGCTCCTCTCCCAGGCAATGTACGAATCCCACAGCTTGTCTGAACGGAAGTCAGTTCCGGCTGCGGCAATAGCACGCTCATACAGCCTGAAATGAAAACAGCTTCATTAGAATCTGATCCTGTTGATAATTAAAACAAGCCAATATTTCCAAACACAAACTTGGGCTGAGGAGCGGAATATTTGGGACTGGGTGTGGTGTAGGAATGGGTCAACTGCTCTTGTGCATCATACTGAAAGTTCTCCATTTTCAGACGTATATTTTAATACTTTAATTGCATTATTATGACAAATGTGAACCGCAGGATCTTCAACTGGTTCACTGTTTTTACTTCTAAAGTCTTACCCCTAAATGTGCTAATGTTACCAACACCCACATATGCATCTACCTCATCATACTATTTTAAGATGTGCATAGATAAGCAGAACGCAGTTGCAACACATATATCATGTTCTGGACAAATATGTTCTCCAAGCTCCCTAAATGTCTGTGCAAAGCTGGTGTTTCTACTAATTTGACAGATCTTATTTGTAAGACCCTTTGTTTGCGCTAATATAATTTCATGATTTATTTATTCACAACACAGGGTTGATGATGGTTAATCTACAAAAACATGAAGATCATTGGGCAAATATGTTCTCCATGCTCCCTATATGTCTGTGCAAAGCTGGTGTTTCTACTAGTTTGATAGATCTTTGTAACCCCTTGTTTGCGCTAATATAATTTTATGATTTATTTATTCATGACACAGGGTTGATGATGGTTAATCTACAAAAACATGAAGATCATTTGTATTACCATCTACCAGCAGATCAAGTCAAACACCATATTAGGTAAAAAAAAAAAAAAAAAAAAAAATGCTGTGAGTAAATACTAAACATCGAAATTGACATGTTTCGTCTCAAACAAGATTCCAGACAATACTACAATTTGTGTACACACTTCATACTTATCTATCACATATAATGCATGTGGTACACACATGTACATTTTAAATTTTGTTTGCCCCAACTGGCAATGATAATATACTCTGTCCTCAGACACAGTTTTTTTTTTTTTCACCCAACTGTACAGAGGTACAAAAAACTAACACTTCCTCCTGATGATGCCTCTTCAGATTCACTTGTTGCAAAACTTACTTCCTAAGTTTGGCATCTGAATCTTCCTCATTGCTGAACTCAGAGGTGTAGAAATTGATGTAATTCAACCACAAATCCACGCTCAGTGGAATTGCTTTCAGACCCCGCTCAAATACCTGCAACAATGACGAAAAAGAGCAAACAATTTACCACACAGGAAACAATCCATCCTCTGACATCCACCTTCAGGTCTAAAGCAAACAAAAGAAAAAAAAAATCGAAATGTATATGACTCGGACTGACGAGGTTTCGATCACACCGAACGCCAAAAATCAGGGCCCTAAGAGATCGGTTGCGGCACCTGACTTGGCAGAATGTTACCCTGTTTTTCTTTGGTTGATGATGGCTTTCCCAGTGGACGTTAGATTTCCCACAGGTCCATGTCGAGGCTGTTTGGTTTGGCTGGCGTTTGTCGCAGACGTGACACACGCTCATTCACAACCAATGAGCCATCAACGCTTGCTGCTGCAGTCACACTACGGGAGAAAAGTTGTAAAATCAAGTTTGCATAATTCACCACGTACTTAGTACTATACTTACATAATACGACCCTCTTTCTTCCATTAAAATGCAGTGACGTCAAAATTTGCATCAAAGCAAAGCACTTTTAACTGTATTCAAATTTAAATCTGATTTTTTCTTTTTACTGACAGTCAAATCCTCTGGCAGAAAAAGGAATATTACATACAACAAGATGTTGGAAAAATCTGTTTACACGTTTCCAGATTACTGTTAACAGGAAACATGTCTTTGGTGGTAGTGAGCAGTGGTGATTATGGTTCCTATTTTCATGGTTCAGCCAACGCCACAGAGCCTTTTCAGGCCATCAGACTTTTACCTGAAAACAGTCACATCCTGAAAAGGCCAGATCATGAAAACGATTACACCCTGAAAAACAGACAAACGACAAGTGCAGTTCCTGACATGACAGCTAAACTATTCACAGCTTTAAGGCAGACAAGACGAGGCCATGCTGACTGACCAGCCATTCTGTTAGATTTGTCACTACCAGGTTTAAAAAAAAATTGTTACATATTAATGAAGAACATTTATATGTAATGAAATTATAAGACAAATTCCCTATGAGCAAGGAGATATTGCAGAATAGACAGATACAAGTCCAACCTGGACACAGTCTACAATTTTCACAACAAAGTCAACAGATTAGAACAAAAATCTTGGCATGTCCTAAATTGTGATCAGAAATGTTATAACTACAAAAAGTTTCCTAACTAAAGACAGAAAAATGGTCACACACACCCCAAAGAGGAGACGATAATAACAGAAGAAAAGTGAACAGAAAAGTGAGTTTTAGGTGGGGCTACTACTTGTACTGAAACAGCTCTAGCGTCCCTACAAGGAAAATGGTGAAACTAGGGTAGGGGCCGCTCAACTGACATACTTACCTGCCTTTCACAGTTTTCCCCTCTTTTATTTTCATTCCGGCTAATAATCTGATGCAGCAGTCTCTGTGACTCTGAACAGTGAATGACCTTTCTGCATTTGTGAATTAAGGATTTTCTTCTTTTTACCAAATCTATGGATCATTAAAACATATTTGTTTCTTCCATTGATTCCTTCTATTTTTTCCATCTTTTCGTTTCACTGGCTAATTCAAACTTTGCTTTTAACACTCCAGAAATCCTGCAACTTGAATACAAAAAAAAAAAAAAAAAAAAAAAAAAAAAAAAAAAAAAAAAAAAAAAAAAAATCAAAAGCTATGCAGTCCAGAAAAACTTGATTCTTTTTGTTGCAACTGAAAAGCAGTTCAATTTCAACTGATTTGTGTCTACTGATTGCTAAAGTTGTGATTTGAAAAACTGGATTAAATTGGTTAATATAACACGGTTCATACAGGAAATGTAACTCCAAATTACAGACTTTTCCAGACTTTTTCCAGGCCAAGACTTGCTTTTTCAATACCACTTTCAAGGCTTTGTTGAGAATGCAATGTCTTAAAGGGATGTTATAAACACAAACACACAAGAGACGAAATATCATGTCTGAGGGCACAGAATACTTTTTTTTTTTTTTACATTATAAACACTAGTGATGCTGAAAATTAAAGCAGCCAAGCATAATATCAAGCAATTATGCACGATTCTTCAATTTCCATGCTATTCCAGGCCATAGTGTGATTTTTCCAGAATTTTCCAAGGCCTGGAAAATGGACTTCAAATTTCCAGACTTTTTAAGACCTGTATGAACCCTGTATAAAATACGGTGAGGAAGAAAGACCAACTGAAAAAGACAAGCATTAAGAAATTTAAGAGAGACAAGACAGGGCTACATAAAAAAAGAAAAAAAGGAAACATAGGGGGAAACGGCTATTCAAAAAAAACTGTTAAAACATTTTTAATGAATAGATGTATGATGTGCATGTGCATTATGCAGTAGAACAAAATACAAAACAATCAGACAAACAAACAGCTTAAAACTACCGAAACTGGTAACAGTTTAAAACATTCTATGTTTTGAGCAAACTGTGTATAAAAAAAAATTCTAATGCAATAATGACATCAATATTTAAAGTTTAAAATGCACAATCACCGGTCAGGATCCAGCATTCCCTGAAAGATGAAGCAACAAATGTAGGACGCAAAGCATATTAACGAAAACCTTCCATGTGTTTACAGACTCACATACATAAAGATATTATCAAGTCTAAAATACAGACATCTCTTTCTTAAACTTATGAGGAACACATACCAGACTCATTCCACACCCACACCAACACTAGTCAAAGTCACACACATTACAAAATGTTATAATCTTTAAAAATGTTACATTCATAAACATTACAATTCATAAACAATCAATCCATCATCATGAAAATTAAAAGAAAAGAACACAGGCTTATGTGTATTTCAGAACACATGTGTGGTCGTTTTTGTGAAGAAATGGTATTAAGTTTGAGCACCCAGTCGTTTTTTAATTAGATGTATCAGTAATAAACAAACAGCAACCAATATTCTGCATCTTCCTCAACAGAGCTTTGTTCCTTTTTTTTTTTTTTTTTTATCTTAATGGAGTAATAAACAAACAGCAACCAATATTCTTTTTTCAACAGAGCTTTGTTCTTTTTTTTTTTTTTTTTTTATCTTAATGCTATGAGGTGTGTACTGCAACCCGCTTTCAACAAACACTAAATGTCATCTCTCTACATCTGTCTCTCTCCTCATCTGCCTGTTCCTTTCTCTGTAAGTACTCCAAGTTTTCTTTCTCTCCATCCGCCTCCACCTTCCTAACTCACCACCCTCAACCACCAGACCTCCTAACATCTGTCTTTCGCTGTCTGATTATTGTGTGTACATTTTCTTGTCCCCATATTTCTTACTTGTGTCCAAGATTTCTGGCATTTTGCTTTCATGAAATAAAGAAAAAACATTGCCAACTGCTAATGTAACTTTAATCACTATTTATCCGATTACATCCAACAAACAAAGTGGGAAGCAGATGCACAAAATATGCAAATAAGACGTATGTAGACATTAAAAAAGAAAAACAAAAAAACCACGAAAACCTATCTTTCAACTTGAGATCTGCAGACTAACAATATATACAACCACAAGTGTCAACATGTCAGAATCTGAGACACCATATAAGCCTCTTAAAAGTAGTACAAGTAAGATATAACAAATGTCCCCAAAATTAAACCATAGCAAAATGCGAACACACAATTTCATTTCATTGAGAAGGAAAAAAAAAAAGAAGAAAAGAGTGAAAATCTAAGTTCTCAATATAAACACTGTTACATTTGTGATACTATAAGTAAAGCCTAGGCAGCAATGATCTATTTTTTTTTTTTAACCAATTCTGGTGCCATTCACAACAGCAAGAGCCGCAAATGAAAGACACCCATTTGGCTTTAAAAAAATATATAAAAAAAGAAGGGAAAGAAAAACAGTTACACTCACATACAAACACAAGGACACAATGATCAAGACATACCATTATTATGATTATACACCAATTCACTTATGAACATACGAAGTCAGTTGAGCTTAAAATCTGAAATATTTAAGCCACAATATTCATTATGGTTTTCAACTGCAATTTTCAGAATGGTGTGCTGGTATGAAACTGGAGAGAGAGAGAGAGAGAGAGAGAGAGAGAGAGAGAGAGAGAGAGAGAGAGAGAGAGAGAGAGAGAGAGAGAGAGAGAGAGAGAGAGAGAGAGAGAGAGAGAGAGAGAGAGAGAGAGAGAGAGAGAGAGAGAGAGAGAGAGAGACAGACAGACAGACAGAGACAGAGAGTGTTTGTATCTCTGGCCTGAACATGAACTGTGGAAATACTTTCTTATCAGGTACTTTTGTTTTCCAATGTATTTGAGATGTTTTTTTTTTTTCTCCTTTCTAAAAAAAAAAAAAAAAAAAAAAAAAAAAAAATCAGATGGTGGGTACAAATGGCTGTTCAATCAATGTATTAGAAAGCCATCCTTTCACACTGTAAGCTGAAGACTTGCTCTTTTCAGGGGTAAACTGGTTTCAATTGACATACTGTTACTTTTCTTTTTTTTTTTCTTCTAAATTTCTTCTTCATTTAGTCCTAACTAAAATAAATAAAAAATAACCACAGATAGCAGATCACACGGTTTGTTTCAAACCCAATAAATCATTCAATCCCAGAAAAAAAAAGACAAAGATAAGAAAAACTATTACCAAACCCAATCACATTTCACAAGAAGTTTACTATGTAATATAAAGCCCACTGATACCGAGACTGACTGACTACTGTTAAAATCTAAGATATATATATCTATCATCCAAAACATTATTCTCATAATGTTTGCATACTTTTCAGTTCTGAAATATCTTAATTCTTTTTCTTGCTTAAAAAAATAAACCTACTGTATCAACCTGTCCAAAGAAAATATGAGAAGAAATATCTGCACATACACAGAGGTGCTCAGACAAGCACTGTAAGACTGTTTTTGGAGATCCCGAAACCCATCATTTCACAGCACCTGTGTCTTGCAAACCTCCACCCAGTTACTGCGTTAGCATTCATCTTGAGGTCATTACATTGCCACACAGTGATACAGTTGTGTTTTCGTTTTCAAACAGTCTGTGCAATAAAACACTGACAGCATACCTGCAGTCAAAATTCCAGATTCATATTTTCACACTATCCATCCAATGAACAAAGGTTCATAAACAAAGCAAACTTAAAATCATTAAATGAAAACAGGACAATCTAAAATGCTGGCACAAGGAAATTCAGCAAGAAATGTGGAAGCAAACAAACTTGCACACAAATTCAAATGACTCTACCTTTATCACAACAAAAAAACAAAGTGCATAACTTAAATGGTTTTGAATACAATGGATGTCAAGACTTTGTTGGTTTGATTACAACAAACAAGACTGACTAAAATGCTGAAGCTTTGTGTGTGTGTGTGTGTGTGTGTGTGTGTGTGTGTGTGTGTGTGTGTGTGTGTGTGTGTGTGTGTGTGCGTGTGTTTGTGTGTGTGTGTGTGTGTGCGCGCGCGCACATACAAATGTAAGATATGACTATGAGAAAACTGTCATTTGACCATCACACTGTCATGTTTATACATGTACATATAGTACATATGGATGCACAGGAAAGTTGACACACATATAAGCACCACAAATATACATGTACATGAATTCACAAACACAATTCCAAACTTTGAAAAGAGTTGCACACTTGTTCTAAGTTCAGTCTAAAAACTACAAAATGCCACCACTCTGCATTACATTTATTCTTTTCCTCTCTTTCTCCCCTCTCTCTCTCTCTCTCTCTCAAACACACACACACACACACACACACATCTGCACACTCTGCATGCATGCATGCATGCATGCACACACACACACACGTTCTTCTAGAATATACATCCAATGTTCTAAAAAGCAGATAAGGAAGCAGGGACAAAACTTACTTTCATAACATGAATTTTTCAAAAAAATCATAGTTATAGCTCTACAGACATATATGTCATTCTTTCTTTCAGTAGCACACGATTGTAAAATCTAGTTTTGGGTATTCAAGGATGTGCTCATCCTTGAGTACATGACTCAACATACATAACTTTCCTATTCAAGCACATGCAATCCACATGAACTTGAAATCAGTCAGCAGATAAACACTGTCTCGCGCTTTTCAACATTCTAACATAACTTTACAAATTAACTAACACATACATCCAACAACTTCTCAACGCACATCAAAATCTCTTTAAAAAAAAAAAAACAAAAAAGGGCGGGGTTACGGACTGGGGAGGTTACGAGTATGAAGTCTCTCTAAAATTTGCAACCATTGATTTCATGATAAACACACTTGACTACTTACTTCAGCTGCTTTGATCAGATCTCCGTGTGTTTTTTGTGCATGTCACTGTACTTTTTTCCAGTAACCGTAACAGTAGGGGGTAGCGTTGGAAAAAGGCATCATAGGCTTCACTGCACATTTTCTCATTTCCCTGTGGCAGAAATGGAATTCATAACTGACATGGCTACACTCAAACACACACAATCAAGCACAAATGACCTGAAGTTCAAAACTATGTCTGAATCATTTGAACATTATTTAACAGAAATACTGTGAATGTCTACAAGGTTACACACACAAACGTGAGTACTTTTTTAAATGAATGTGTGTGTGTGTGTGTGTGTGTGTGTGTGTGTGTGTGTGTGTGCGTGTGCGTACATCTTTATAGATGCTATGTATTCAGTTAAACAATACTCTTAACAGTGGGCTTGGTCGAAGACGTCTGTGGGGCCCCCTACACTGACAGCAGCACCTTATCCTTACAGCAGTCCTGATAAAAGCATTTTGCTTTTACTTTCGGCATTTTCGTTGATTAATCACAAATATATGTATTGTAATGCACTGAGAATGGAATCCATCGCAAAGAAAGGATATTTACAAAGAAAACATGACTTTCGTGATGAAACACAGTAATGCACAATGCACCCCCCCCCCCCCCCCCCCCCCCCATGATGAATGAATGTTAACCACACTCATCTGCTATATGCACATTAAATGAGAATTGGGTCAGTGCCTCTTTCCTGGTCACTATGAGAGAAAACGTGACAGAGAGAGCCCGCATACCAGAAAGTACACTTAACAGCATCTTCATAACAGCATCTTCCCATGCGTGGGAACTTAGACGAAGGGATGCATTTGCTGGAACTGGCTCTGTGACGGAAAACCGCTCTGTGATGGAAAACATGTGCAATGCGTGAGCCTGTGGGAAAGAATGAGTAGCCTACATCCACACAAGGGGTGTACACTGTTGTTCACTTACGGTCAGCGGATAGCATGTGGACCCACAGAAGTCTCACTCACAGTCTTAAGCAACAGATTTAAATAAAGTGAATGATGTACTGCTGTAAACTGTCTATCTCTATGTAAATTACAGGACAAATGAAATAAAAGTGAACTTAATGTAAAGTATTATCTGTGATATTCTATGTGTTCATCGACTTGGTATTTCTTCCTAAATGGCTGTAAAATTCACAATGTGATGAGCAGTCATTTTGAAAAACTCATTCAGGCAGTAAAATATCTTAAAAAAAAATAACTGTGTGTTTCTCTTCAAATGTAACACAAATCATCTACCTGTGTTAAGCAAAAATTTGTCAAGGTAGAGCTTCTGAATCTTCAAAAGTATGCCTTAAGTGCATCATATTTATGCCTCTATACTTCATTCATTTGCAGTCCATACCTGCTCCAAAATGAAATCATTGCTTTCATCCATCCTTGCATATGAAGGTATCAGACAGCTTTTGGCCAGCGACACAGAATTTAAAACTGTTTTGAGGTCTGAGATGTCGAATAAGCAGTTGCTGGTTAAACTCAAGCATCAATTTTTTGAACAAATGGGTCAAGTTTGAATTACCTCACAATCTGGCAGCTGCAGAAAAGTGAACTCAACTTGAATGTTTACCAAAACAGCAAAACTGTTAATGATACCAAATGAAACCACCAATCAACCTTTGCCAAGACTGAAAACTGTATCCAACATTTTTCATCAGTTCTGTCTGTTAACAAGTAATGTCAATGCTTATCAGCTGTTACAGCTGACAACAGCAAATGTTACAGCTGACAACAGCCAATCAAAACAGGCAATGCACTGCACTTCCAACTCCAAAATTTTCTTGATTTGTAGCTGCAGCCTCTGACAGTATTATACTCTGATACCGACTTGTCACAATGGTCTCTGAAACCCACTGATCATGAAGCAAACCTATGCATCATCTGGTCTAAATACATCATGTGCCATTAATGTTTTTTTTGTTTTTTTGCGGTGTTTTTGTGTGTGTGTGTGTGGTGTGGGTGTGGGGGGGGGGGGGGGGGTGTGTGCCCTAATGGTGCAAGCACACTAACTAACTAAAGCTCTGCACTCATTTTCCAAATCCAATACTGTGAACCTGAAAATATATTCCATCTGTAACTCACATAATAACATGAATACCACAACAATTTTATTTCACTCTCGCAGACTTCGGCACAAACATGTTAAGAGCATGTTACATCTTCCTAGTTAGTGGACAGCCATTTTACTCCATATCACACACTGGATGCTTTCATTCCACAATTCCCATTAAAAGTTTGCAAAGTCCTGTGGGTCTTTTACTGAATACAAATGACAGAAGTCTTGTTATCTGTGGGCTGATTGTCCAAAGGAAAACAGAATTGCACACAACACTTACAATTCTATTAGTGCTAAAAAGTATGTTGTACACTGTGAAATCTTTTTTTTTCCCTTCTAAATCAATGTGATCAATAAAAAAAAACAAAAAAAAAAACAAAGAACAAATATGTTCATTAAAGATGAAGAAATCAGCACTCATCTAGGGTGACTAAGCCTCTAAATTTGTTCAGCCCTGCTTTAAGTTAAACAAAATGTATTTTTTCTCTCTGACCCGAAGAAACAATACTCAAATGACTACAAAACGGGTTTCAATATCAAACTGCTGAAGAAGAAGTGATTGTAAGTTTGTGTGTTTATACTATTTTCACGGTCTTCTATGTGAAGCTGATGTCCAGGTCAAATTCATGCAAAATTGGGGAAGAATTTCATGCCTTTGCAGATGAAGATGACACCAATAAGATGCCAGGCAACACCTCAAATGTCAGCTACAATGCACTTTTCCCTTCATGATTGTGACACCAAAGTCATTGCAATATGAAATAATCTATACTGCCAGTTTCAAAATTACTTTGATTTCTTAGCCTGAAACTCACTGTGTCCATTAACAATAATTTCTTTTTCAGCATCCACTACACAGAGTACTTTTGCTTCAGTTATACAATGAGAGACAAATTAAAGTTGATGTCCATAAAACCAGTAAGACTTCATTCAACAATTTTTGCCAATAAATCATACCTTAAGCAACAATGTATTGTTTAAGTTTTTTTTTTTTTTTTTTTTTTTTTTAAAGGAATCAAAGATTTCAAACAGCAGTTATAAATGTCAACATGTACAGGCACTATGTGTAGAAATGTCACTGTCCTAAAATTATGTGGGTTAACTTACAGTTCCCACAGTCAGCAGTCATGTTTTCAGCATTTTGCTTCTTCTTGTACAATTTCAGCTTCAAAGTTCATTCAGAAATTGTTTTCTACATTGCCAGTCTGCTATAAAACAAGATCAGATTGACATCTTACTTTATTAAGAGACAGGTAGGAACCATTTCATGTGTACTGTGTAGCCCACAACATTCAGCCACACTGGCACACAATGATGCAGGGCATCTGTAAAGAACCACTTCTTTTCAGCATTTGTATTAGTCTATTACACAGTGAAATGCTTAAACCCTACAAGAAAAGATGCTCAACACATTTTCTTCCACTTCAATTTTTGCACAGTATATAACCTAACAGTGTTTCAGGTAAGTACTGCAGAACTGCATGCATGTGCCTGCGCACTATCATAATCTTCAATTTCAAATCCAGATCCTAACAATACTAAACACACTATAGAAGAAAAAAAAAATCATCTAAGTTGAATTCTAATGTATACATGCAAGAATGTTTTCTGGTCCAACAAAGCTTTGATGACCTTGTTCTAACGCACCTCTTGCTCAACATACTGCAGGAGGTAGGTCCATGCAGTGAAGTCCATGGGATTGTCTTTAACAGCCCGCCAGTACTTCTCCAGCTCTGTCTCCTTGCGCTTCTCTTCTTCTGTCTTGGTGTCATGGTTCTCTGTCTCATTGTTGTTTCCCACTACCTCACTGGAGCTGCCTGAAAACCAAAAGCCTGTTTGAAAAATCGTTAGATTTTTCCTCTTCAAAGTAAATAATTCATAATACTGAAATGAGGCATAAACAATGTCTTCTTTTTATTCCCCATCTCATCTTCCATTCTGCCTTAGCATAAGGCTGTGTCAGGCTAATTGATATAGGCTAGAACACCAAGACTACATCAAAATGTTGTTATACTCTGCATAGTTATGCAGGTATTGTCTTCAGTTGTGACAAGCTCCTAACACAACATTATCAGTCTCCAAAATCCCCCCCCCCAAGTCGGTGTGTGGCTGCCCACATGGCAGGGTAATTAAAAAAACAGTCACACAAAAAATGTTCTCATCCCCATTTGTACCATAGTGTTCAAGTATTCTGGCTGTTTTCAATGATCCCTGGAGTCTTTTAGTCAGGGGTATGACATCATCATCATCATCTTCCATTGTGCTCCCTCTGTGACACTGCTCCAGTCATTCCATCCATACCTACATCCACGTCTGCCTTACTGCAGCCCCTGCACTGATACTGCACGAAAATCAGTATCTGGTTGACAACAGGGAACTGTTGGTGCCCGTGTCATTCGATAGTAACAAGTGCTGCCCATTCTAATCCAGCACACCAATAACACCATCTTCTGATGGTAACTGCTTTGTCATGAACTATGATGAAGCCACCATGACTTCGCATCCCTCTCTGCCAGAAGCAACCACATCCATCCTATGACCAATGTTAGTTCCCCTGAGCGTGCCGACAGTAATGTTTCCTTTTTGTACTCCAGTTCTTATGGGAAAAGGGGGTACTTTAGAATGAGAATGAAGAAATGCACGTATTCAGGATGAACTGGGAGTACGTTTATATGCTTTGCATCTTGTTTTTTTTTTTAACTTTATTTTTATTAACTTGTAATCTGGAAATCCCACTAATAAATAATACAAATTCTGAATCATATCGATTGGAAAATAACCCATATATGTCATTAAAATATAAAAAAAAAAACAACAAAAAAACATACAAAAACGACGACAAAAGGGGGGGGGGGGATGGGGGGGAATGAGAGAGAGAGGGAGGAAAAAAGGCACAAAATGATAAAGTACTGTGTTTAGCTTCCAGGGCTGGTCGCTGTTGAAATGAAGACAAGAATGGTACAAAGGAGTTGACCCTCAACACTAATACAAAGTTTTCCACCCCTGTCCCACCACTCACTGCCCTCCCCTATGCAAACAGTATTGCAATAAGATACTGTATCTGTCTCTTTGTGAAAGGTTTCTCACTCTTTGTCTTTTGCATGCATGCTTTTGCAGAGTTACTTTAAGATCATGTAGAAATGTGGTTGCAGGATGGTTTGTAGCTGAAAAAAAAAAACCCAAACAAACAATGAATAAAATGAAAAGCGTACGAATATATGTTACTTGACTGTCCGGAGGTCTCATGACATTACTGATGAGGGATATTCAGTGGTTGTTCACTAGTTCAGTGGTTTTTTTGTTGTTGTTTTTTTTCACTAGTTCAGAGTTAATATTTCGGTTTAGCAGAAATTCACCCACTTCATCAGACTCATAAAACTTAGATTCTTTTTTGCCACAAGCTATTAAAATATCAACAAGTCCTAAAGAACACACACTTGCTCTATGATGATGGCCTCGCCTGTTTTGCACCAGATGATTCTGTGCTCTTGTCTGTTAAATTACGCACCTTTGTCTGGTCCTCCCTCATTGTCAGAGTGAAAGTCTCCACAATATTGACAGCGATAAGACAAAATCATCCCTTTGTAAGCTTCCCGGTACCACCCTCAGCTTAAAGTGAATGCTCCTTATACTGACAGCAGTGGAAGGGGAACTTTCAACACTGGCACATCCCCACTGTTGGATGAACTGGTGAGAAATAACCGCCTCCCCCACCACCTTTCTGCCCTGCTAAATCTGCTTCCAAATTTTGAAAAGCAATTTTCACATCAGTCTGCAAGCAGTCCTGAATGGTCGTATCAGTATAATCCTAACCCCTGAATATTTTGAGTGGGGGTATAATTATTACCTCTTAGTTTTCAGGCTGGTGGACAGCCGGCTCCAAAAAAATCTTTAAAAAAAAAAAAAAAAAAAAAAAAAAACTGGGGTCAAAAGGCCCCTGGACACTGGTAGTTGTGTGTGTGTGTGTGTGTGTGTGTGTGTGTGTGTGTGTGTGTGTGTGTGTGTGTGTGTGTGTGTGTGTGTGTGTGTGTGTGTGAGAGAGAGAGAGAGAGAGAGAGAGAGAGAGAGAGAGAGAGAGAGAGAGAGAGAGAGAGCTGACACTTTGGTATTTTACTGTCGTTACCAAAGATGTTTTTTGACAAGGTGGGAGGGGGTAACAGAGCAATAACATTTCCCTCTTCCTTTCCTGCAAACAAATAGTACACATTCATTCCTAGTGTGTATCAATCAAAGGTTAACAAAAAAAAAATAAATTCGTAACATTTCCTTATGTCCTGATGCAGTAAGATTAAAAAGTGAGAGAGAGAGTGTTGTGTGTGCTGAGTGTGTCACTGTCAGCGTGCGTCATGAGTGAGTGCA
>JADBJO010001848.1:297500-310000 GCA_016801955.1 Conus betulinus
GATGGCGCTGTTCAGTGCCTTTAGCTGTCATTCATGGCAGGTAGACCATTTTTGCACATAAGGACAATATCATCAACATGCTTTCTAAAGGTTAGCATTCTGTCAAAGCCTACACCCAAATAACGTAGGCTATCAGTTGATTCAATTGGTATTCCGTTGAAAGGAAAACCGGTAAGGGAACTTGTCCTGATGTCTTGTTGTTGAGAGTGCAGACTAATGTCTGGGCTTTTGCAGGGTTGACAGACGCTTTTAGTTTCTTGACACCACTGAGCAATGTTGTTCAACTGTTGCTGAACTGCTTTCGTTCTTTCTTGAGCATTCTTTGATGTTTAATAGATCAGACCGTCATCTGCTAATGTTTACACACACTGAAGCAATTCCGTTTCTGTCGAGTTCTGCAAGGCCTTTAGTGTAAACATTGTATAAAACAGGGGAGAGAGGAGAACCTTGAGGAAATCCCATAGAAAGTATATGAGGCTCAGATGTCCAATCTCCAAATCATAGGATGACGGTTCGCTCCTGAAGTGCTGCTGCTATCCATCGTGTAGGTGTCTTGCTGACTCCATAGTCAAGAGTAGATCCATGAGAAGCGCGAGAACTGGGATTTTTGTTGTTTGCATCTTCCGGGTCTATTGCAATAGCTAGCGTTTTCTTCTTTTCTTTGGAATCCTTTGTGTACTTCATAGGCGAAAGCGGCTGTATTTTCTCATGTACTGTGCTGCATTTTACCTGTTCTGTAGTCTCCTTCATTTTATGGGAGGATTTGTTAACTTTCAAGGTCTCTTGCAAGTTTTCTTGCTACGATTCGTTCCATGAGCTTTCCTGCTATATTTTGCATGGTGAGTATGCAGCCCAGCCTTAGTGGAGACAAGCTCTTTTGCACTGCTTGTAGAGCAGAAATCATTCACGACTAGCCGAGCTGAGCCATGTTGGACCATGTTCAGGCTTTCCGGCAAATACTGTTGCTGGGGTCCCTCAACATTCCCCTCATCCCATTTAGGTTATGACTCACACAATCACAAATGTTTACTCTGTACTATACTATGCATATACGTACATTGATAACACAGTAGAGGAGCCACACGATTTTTTCCCCTTGTTTAATGCTGTTTTGAGCGTAGCTAACTGCAAGCAGTCAGCTCAGGGTTATTGCACACATGTTACAGGCTGCTACTAATGGACTCTTTGCAACCACCCAGAGTCTTACATTCCCTTTACCCGGGATTCCCAACATTGATAACAAAATCCAGAACAAAAGGTACATGCTAAAAGAGAAATGTTTGATGCTGTACCAATAATGAGATGCCACTCATCAGCATAATTCCAGGTTTTTCTCGCGACATGGCAACTGAAGAATATTCGATTATCGAACAGCAAAACCGGCCCGCACACAAGAAACAGAAGACATTTTATCTGGCAGAAATAGTACCGCTCGAAAGAACTAGCGTAGTGAAGCTAGGAGCTAGCTCTATTAGAAATATAGTTCCCTGTGAAACTCTTCGCCAGCTTCGCTATGTAGCTGCTGGCTTTATTCACCATCCGGACATCCACAAGGATCATGTACTTATCAAGACAGAACGTGACATTATCAATGTCAGTGGATACTCACAAGATTTCGTTTCGCAAAATTCGTGCTGGTCATCGATACAGGTCTTGCGCTTGTCAAGAGGGGATGTGAAGGGACTTCGGGATGACATACTCCATCAGTTTGCCACAGATGGTCGCCTAGGAGATGGGACTGTTGTTCGTTGTGGAGCTTTGATATCCTTTCATGAAGGCTGTCATGGTGCCAGACATCCGTGATCTTCCCAGGCCGGAGTGACAGGTGGAACAGTCAGTGCCTGTGCTGCTGTGACTGTGAGGTGACAATGTATGTGTCTGATGCAACTGCATTACAAGAGTTGAGGTTCTTCACGAGCTTTAATATGTCAGACATTTCTGGGTAAGGTCTCTCTCGCATTTGTTGTCTCGATCGTCATTTCTTCAGATGGATTCCCTCGTCTCCTCAACAAAGGTGGCAGTACGTCGCAGGTCCTCCAGTCCTCCGTAGAGCTTCCGGGCCACTGGTATTGGGTCGGGCCAGGTTTTCTCTCGGAGCGCTTGGTGGAGCGGGCAGGACTGCAGCAGATGTTCTGTTGTCTGGGTGCCTGATCTGCAGGAACACTGCCTTGTGTTTCGGATGCAGAGTTTAATGAATAGGTGATGTTTCACGCAGTTGTGGCCTGTCCTGAGCCTGAAAATGACGACCTGCTCTCGTCGAGTCAGCAGTTAATACGGGTCTGCTCTGTTGTGGCGTGGATGCTGCTGCTTCCACGTTCTGCAGCCTGGCCTTAATGATGGTCCTGGATTCATGGTAGGTGGTAGATCTGTCCATCTGCTCCTTCGTAGTGCCCTCCTTTGCCAGGGAGTCAGCAGTCTCATTGCCAAGCACGTTGCAGTGGGAGGGAATCCACTGCAGGGTGACTGTGACTTGTGCAGAGGGAGGTGAGAGATGAGGACAGATCGTTGAGCTCTGGATCTCTGTTGGATCTCTGTAATTTGTGGTGTATAGGCTGGTAGCGAGGCAGATCTATTCTTCTCTGCCTCCTGGATATTGGACATAGACTCCTGCCCCTCCATTTCGAATGGCATCTGCTGCAGGGCGGTCAGTATAGACATGAGTCCAGGACTCTTTGGGGAACTGGGTATGGAAGTGTTCAAGGGTGAAGGACTTTCTTTCAGGGCCGCTTTGGGAATCTTTGGGGCCAACACCAGGGATGCTGCACTGGACGAGGGGAGGGGTTCCTTCGCTCCAGTGAAGGACGGCAAAACACCAGGGTATCACTTTGGGGTCATAGTCAAGGATATCTTGATGTTGCCATTCTAGGATCCTGCTCTGGTGTACAAAGCTCCCTCTCTTCAGCCGTCCTTTTGTTGGCTGGGAAAGTCTTCTTTCATGGGTGGCCTTGCGACCTCTTGAACTTGGCAGCCTGGGTCTGGAGTTTGGCGTCTCTGTGGTCCTCGAGGGGCTAGAGCTCTGTGATGGTTTTAAGCTCCTGAATTGGTGTAGACTCCATGGCTCCTCTTGTATTAGTCTGGGAACTTTTTATGGCCTCATCAGTGAAGACTGAACAAAACTGCTCATGCAGAATGTTGCCTTCACTGAAAGGTCTGCACGTTTTTTGTTATTTGTTTGTTTGGTTTTTTTCTAAGGAGAACCACCCATGTCGTATTCCATCTCCTACGTTTGACGTAGTGCCACATTCTTTTACCATTTCCATCCTTTGCAATTTGCAATTGGGTAAGCAACATGTTTTGAGCGCACTGTGAGACATGTGGCAGGTTCTTAAATTGCTGCTAGTGTTGTTTCTTCTGGATGGTTTTTGCCTTTTTCCATGCTCTGTTGTTGTTGGGTTTTTTAAAAATTTTTAAAAAGTTTTCTTAACAGGCTCATTGCATTTTATAGAGCTGGCTTTCTTTGGGACATGATCCTCAAGTGTTTTCGTGATACCCATGGGCATACAGTCCCATGTCTCCTGGTCTGTAGTTTTCTCAGGGTCAGTGCCAAGCAAGTCCTGAGTGAGGACCGCAGTGTCCTGCTTATTTGCGCCAGTGTCTGCTATGGCCCAGAAGTAGACTGCTGAAGGCACAAGCTCAGCTTTGGCAGGTTTGATGGATCTGCCACGGAGGAAACGGCTGTCATGGTCTCTGAGATCAGGTAGGATGACACATCTGTTGAGAGGAGGCTTTGTCCTCTTGCTGCACACAGCTTCTTCTTCTCCCTTAACTTTGTGGAGAGCCATTGGAGCACCGCACTGAAGACCTGTACACCAGACATTCCCAGTTGTGTCGGTCGTGTGCCAACAAAGACCAAGATGCCAAAGCCTGGGTCTCTGCAAACGTTTTCCCTTTTTATGCTTCACAGATGTTTGTGGGTGCCTTATGCTAACAGCTGACCGTAAGCGAGCAGCAACGCACGCTCCTGTGCGGATGTAGTCAACTCATTCTTTCCCACAGCAGGGCGCATGGCACGTGTTGTCCGTCACGCCACTTACAGTTAGCGCGCGCCTTTAAATTAAGCAAAATTCCCACGCTCTGGAAGACCTTACCGGTGTAACAGCCCATTCTTACCCCCCCCCCCCCTCCCCGGAACTTACCCTGGGGTAAGTCTGGGCTGGCCTGCTTTTACCCCCGGGGTCATTCCAGGACTAGCTGGAACTTACCCCCCTGGTTGGAAGTGCCCCCCCCCCCCCCCCCCCCCCAGTCATGTACATTGTACAAGGTGCACAGGCACTCAGGACACTAATTAGCTGTAAAAATAGTTAAAATCTTTGATATACGTTAAAGTGACCAATGGTCAGTGACATTGACCACTGGTTGTCTACATTGCACAAGGTATACAAACACTCATGAGACACTGATTAACTGTAAAATAGTCGAAATATCTGATTTACGTCATAGTGACCAGTAGTCAGTGGCACTGACCACCAGTCGTCTGCATTGTACAAGATACACAGGTACTCGGGAGACTATAATTAGTTGTGAAATAGTTAAAATCTCCGATTTACATCATAATGACCCCCCCCAGTTAGTGGCACTGACCACAAGTAATCTACATTGTACAAGGTACACAAGCACTCGGGACACACTAATTAGGTGTTAAATAGTTAAAATCTTTGATTTACGTCATAATGACCGGTGGTCAGTGGCACTGATCACTGGTCATCTGCATTGTACAAACTAAGGGTACACAGGTACTCAAGAGACTCTAAATAGCTGTAAAATAGTTAAAAGAGGCAAACTGGGATGAAGCAACAACGGTACTTGGTCACAACGATACTTGGTCACAACGACATTTTGCCACAACTACGCTTGGTCACATTGGCACTTGGTCACATTGGCATGTAGCCGTCTTTCTTTCCCACGCATGCACGGACGTACTCACACACCCGAATTTTGACCCACGCACGTAAGCTAGCGCGAAAAATGTTAATACGTATCTGTTAGTGAACCAGGGGTGTGTGTGTGTGTGTGTGTGTGTGTGGGGGGGGGGGGGGGGGGGGGGGGGGGGGGGGTTGGGGAAGTAGGAGGTCCATCTATTGAGAAGAGTCTAGAACTACACTTTTTCTAAACCCAACTGACTGTATATCATAGGAAATGGGAGGGGGGGGGGGGGGGGTAAATATGCAGGCTGACACATTTTTTTTAAAAAGGCGGGGTGTGCGTGTTGGGAAAAGGCAGAGGAAAACCCTGAATAACCCTCTCTTGTTTGAAGGGTGGGTGGGGGTGGAGAAGATTCAAATAGTCCTAGACCCTGGGGGGGGGGGGGGGGGGGGGGGTGTAAATCCAGGCTAGCAAAAACTTACCCCCGCGGGGGTAAGTTCCACTAGGGGGGGGGGGGTAAGTTCTAGCTAGTCCTAGAATGACCCCTGGGGGTAAAAGCAGGCTAAAAACGCGTAAAACGGACGGTATTCATTCGTCATGTGGGAGAGAATGCATGACTGCGTTTCAGAGTAGGTACAAAAAGCTTTGTGTTCCCCATGACCCCAAAGTTGTGGGCAACATCTGTCGGAACATGAACATTCACCTAAAACTCCTCGCGCAGTCCAGCCTTTATGTATTTATTTTTTTCCAGAAAACATGCATTTGACTGTAGCTGGGTGAATGATGGACGCACCTGCTCTACAAACGCGGTCTACACGTGTCGTACCGTCCCCCGTTCTCGTCGCCCGCTGCTCTTATAAGAATCCTGCTGCCCAACGTTCAATGGTGCAGAAACCCAAATAGTCCGACGATCATGCCCCGTTTCCATCTTTGCTGATGCCATGCAAAATAAATGAAATCAATGAATCCAAATGAAACAATTCATACAGGATTTTTTTTTTTTTTTCGGAAAAGCAAAAAGATTTTGCGTCGACATCAGGGTTCTATAGTCACCGTGACTTTTGACTCTGTCTTATCTGTTTTTACTCCTTCTTAGGTCTCGTGGTGCTTGTCCAAATGACGACTGAGACAAAATCTACACTGACGAACTTGTGCCTGCAGAAGTTCCGTTGCTTGGTTGGTTGGTTGATGGCTTGCTGGTTTACTGATCAAACACATAACATCGTCAGCCGATTGACTGACTGGATGATTAACTGACTGATCGTTGGTTGGTTTTAGCCGGTTATAGTTACACGCGAAGTGCTTGCCACACACAATGTAGGTGTAATCAAAATTTCAGCCAGTTTTCATCGTTTTGAAGTTTTACTTTGTTTCAGTAGCAGCAGTAATAGTAGAAGTAGTAATGGGGGTGGTGGTAGTAGTAGAAGTAGCAGTGGTAGAAGTAGTAGTAATAGCAACCGTAGCAGCAGCAGCAATAGCAGTAGTAGTTAAATACTAATAGTAATCGTCGTCGTAAAAGTCGTAATCACAGCTGCAATGGCAGGAACAACAGCGACAGAAGCTGCAGCGGCAGCAGCTGCAGTAGTTGTAGTAGTAGTAGTAGTAGTAGTAGTAGTAGTAGCAGCAGCACAGCAGCAGCAGCAGCAGCAGAACGCCAATAACAAAGAGTGATAGCAGTAAAGGGACACAAGAAGTGATAGCGCTCTTTGTGTGGTGGGCAAGAGAAGCTGCAGTATAAGTGGCCGTTCATTTTTTCTTTCCTTCCTTCCGTCATTCATTCTTTCTTTTCTTCTTTCTTTCTTTCTTTCCTTCCTCCTTCCTCCTTCTTCTTTCTTCTTTTTCTTTCCTTTTCATATTTATAGTAACGACCGTCTCAAAGAGTTGTCAACGGCTTATAACAGACCGCTGTGTATTTCCAGGCACGTGATGCCGGGTAAGACGTGCAGGGTAACTTCAGCTGCGTGGAAGCATGCATTCACCCATGAACATACATTCACTCATGTGTGCACAAATAAGCGCACATAATCCATGCAACACACATGGCCGCCCACGAGCAAGCGAGGGCACCTTTACGCACGAAGAAACAATCAATTTCTCTAAAACACACATTATACAATCCTCTTTCCATCATGTCCATCATACACGTGATCATAACCTATTGTATATACTTACACACACACACACACACACACACACACACACACACACACACACACGCGCGCGCGCGCGCACGCGCGCACGAACACACACACACACACGCACGCACGCACGAACATGTACACATACACACGCACACACACACACACACACACACACACACACACACACACACACACACACACACACACACACACACACACAGAGGCCTCTCCACTTCTTCCGCCCCCCCCCCCCCCCTTCATATGCATATTACACACGGGTACACGCAAACGCGTACGCTCACATGTTAGACTATTATGGGTAGCTATTATGCTATTATGTTGTAAAATGTACATCATTTGATGGTTTTTCTATTTTTTGTTAATGAACCCATGGTATGGTCTTCATGACAATCGATTCTGATTTCAAATCCATCTGTCTGTCTGTCTGTCTGTCTGTCTGTCTGTCTCTGTCTCTGTCTCTGTCTCTCTCTGTCTGTCTGTCTGTCTGTCTGTCTGTCTGTCTGTCTCTTTCTCTTTCACACACACACACACACACCACCACCACCACCACCACCACCACCCGGTAGTGTGCCTTTGGCTACCATTAAAAATCATACTGCCACGTACATTAAAAAACAAAACAAAAACAAAACCACATTTAGAATTAACCAAAATGTGTACAAGAAGCACTGCCCAGACGGGATGCTGACACGGCAAATAAAAGATATTCAGTGATAACTGGAGGAAGAGAACATTTTCCAAGTTGGCGACCTGGAACACACACACACAAACACAACACAAACACAACACACACACACACACAAACACAACAAACACACACCACACCTGGAGTTAAAGCAACAAACAAACAAAAAAAAAAAAAGGCCTGGAGTTAGAGCAAGCTGTGAAGATAATAAAAAGATTGGGTGGTGTGACAAAACCAGTAAAATCACGGCAATATTAAAAAAAAAAATTTTAAGTCGAACCGGTGCGGACATTTTGTGGTGGACAAAATACTTGTGTATCGGTGGTGCGTTGGAAGCGCAGCTTACTTGAGCTTACAGAATGTGAGGTTTAGAGAGAAAAAATGATCATGAGCGATTTATAAGAAAAACAATTTTGAGAAATATGATGGAAACACACTCTTTGACATCAAGATGACATACTGACTCATCAAAAAATTGAAAACAAAAGCTTGTCATGAACTTTGAACTCTTTTGGAGAGGTACCTGTATTTTGTTGGTGTTAGTACAATTTGACTACCTAAGAAAAGACAAAACTGTGCCCACATAAAAAATTGCATTGTATAGTATTTCAACGGGCTAACCTGAATTTAAGATAGATGGTGCCCAGTTTGTATGACTTTACGATATTTATCATGCTGTTGGGTTGTCCGTCACATGTAGACTCAACTTCTCTCCGTCATTATCATTCATTTAATCTTTTTTTTTTTTTTTCTACGACAGATCCACAGCATGCACGTATAAGTCATCTGCATGTGAGATGCTGATATGCCTAAACAGGTCATAACTCAGTGTGGCACTCGCGTTTAACGACGATGTTAAATTTGAATGTGTTTAAGTGGCAGTGACAATACCACAATATCTTTCAGTTTTATTTCTAATGGCTTCATACGTTTATTCATTTATTCTTTTTTTTTTTTTTAGAATTATTTGTCATCTCTCTCTCTCTCTCTCTCTCTCTCTCTCTCTACTCTCTCTCTCTCTCTCTCTCTCTCTCTCTCTCTCTGACTAACTCGGTGATTTCCGGAGATTATTACAAAGTTCATTTCAGTGGTTTATTTTGCGTCTGTCCATCATAGATAACATCAGACGATAAACAGCTGTACATCCTGCACTAACACTACTCACAAAATATCTGAGCGGTTTCCAGAATCAGAAAGTTAAGTAAAATGGTTGGTTTCACACCAGTCTATCAGAGATGGCAATAAGCACCTATAAAATCCGCAGTAAGTGATTCTCACATAACTCTACAACCCCCATCAAACAGATCTAAGATATTAACATCAGTTGAAATCTTCATAATAAAATCTAACAAGTTCACTTTGAGCAGCCACCGCTGCAACATCAATAATGCATGGTCTATATATTTCATAGTTATTAACATTAAGATCTTTCTCTTTATGAATGGTTGGACTGTAACCGACAAAAACATTATGGAAGTCTTCCAAGTTTGAATAAATCCGGGAGCAGGTATGTGTGTGTTCATCTTCCAAATTTTTTCAAAGCTCAGGAGAAAGAGGAAAGAGGAGGGGGGGGGGGGGGGGGGGGGGGGGGGGGGGGGGGGGGGGGGGGGGGGCACATTCTCCCAAATTTTCATTTAAAAAAACCCTGAGAAGAGGGTGTGGGATGAAGAGGGACTCATCTTCTAAACTGTCATATAAGCCGGGGGCTGGGGCGTGGGGGAAGGTGGAATGAAAAGAGACTCACCTTCTAAATATTCATAAAAGCTAGAGAGGGAGGATGTAGAGGAGAGAGAGGAGGGGAGGTGTCCAAATTCTTGTAAAAGCCGGGATGGAAGAGTGAAAGACTCTCTTTTACCATTAATTGTTTTTTTTTCCCCTCATATTTTGGGCTTTCAAATATCAGGGAATGGGTGGGAGGGCAGAAGATAGTGTGGCTACTCTTATATTTTCTTCTGTCAGTCATTTGTGTTCTGCCACCTGTGCATACACGTTGTCTCCCTTTGACAATACAATGCTGAAGCGTGAGCGCGTGAATGTGCGTGTGTGTAAAAGGTACTTCATCGGCATAGAGTTCACCCACCCACCCACTCACAGAACAAACTCTCTTTCTCCCTTATTTATACAATACAATGCGCATGTGCGCGCACGTGCACGCGCGCGCACACACACACACATCCTTGTGCTTGTGTATCAACGACAAGGCAGTGCATTTGAGACAGGGCTTTGTTAACCATCTTATGAGCGATGTTGAGAATTCGGTGCAAGTCACTGGTTTTTTCGTCCGTGTTGCACGGGGGCTCATACGTCCTGCCTGCTGTATGAGCGACCAGAGTGCGCATACTCGGATGTGGACGCATCCGGTCAGGAACAACATGGAGGAGAAGAATCGCCACCAGCTCGACACCAAAAACGAAAAAGTTTAGTGTCGGCGGTCTTCGCAAAAGTTTTCTTTGTGGCGACGTTGATATTGGGCGTTGTCTTCATTCCCCTGCGTGCGCGTTTTTCTGTTTTAAAAGTTAAGAGAAGTAAACTCCCAGCAAACTTGCATGGGTAGTTTCCACTGGTCGCAGAAAGCGGATGTTCAGTACTTCCAAGCTTATAATGTTCAACACCCGGGCCAGTGTCAATATCGTATGGTGTCGGCTGGTACCAGTGTTGTGACAGTGATTGACAGCTAGCTACCCCATCCTGTGACAGACAGTTATCTCATTCTGTGGTTGACCGTCATCTCATTCGGTGATCGAGAAGATGAAGATCTCTGCATGGATTGGTGACAAAAGTGGAAGCACTGGGTAGGTAATTATGCGCGCGCGCGCGCGTGTGTGTGTGTGTGTGTGTGTGTGGGTGTGTGGGCGCGCGCGCGCCCACACACACACACACACACACGCACACAGAGGCGGGGAAGAGAGGGTTGCTATCTATCGGTCGAGCGCTATCCCACTGGTTTCTTTTTGAAACGGTTAATTTTTGTGTGTGTATTCAACGGAGAGAAATGAAAAAAAACAAACAAACTAGGGGATGGTGCTAAATCGAAGATAGCCGACCCCCCCCCCCCCTCCTCGCAACACACACACACACACACACACACACACACACACACACACACACACACACGCACACACACACACACACTGGGGATGGGGGTGGAAATGGGGATTAAGCTGGAAAGAAAAGGAGCTGTTGGATAGTGTGGAGGTGAAAAAAAAAAAGAGGCAGGGGGGAATCGGAGAGAAACATACGAAGTGCCTGTAGAGCGCGCGCGCGCGCGTGTTTTGTGTGTGCGCTCGCGTGTATGTGTGTGTGTGGTTGTTTGTTGATGTGGTAATTCCTTGAATTTAGCATATGCCAATATTAAGATAGATCAGACAGTGTGTGTGTGTGTGTGTGTGTGTGTGTGTGTGTGTGTGTGCGCGCGTTTTTTTTTTTTTTCTTTTATCATTGTTTCTTCTTTAAAGTCTGCCCACATTAACTAATGATATAAGATAGACATGCGCGCACGTTCGCGCATTTGTGTGTGTGTGTGCACGCATGCGCGTCTAACGTGTGTGTGTGTGTGTGTGTGTGTGTGTGTGTGTGTGTGTGTGTATGCGCGCGCGTGGGCAGTCATTGGAGTTTGTGTGTATGTGTGTGTGGTGCGCGCGCGCACACGCGTGCGTGTGCATATGTGTATTTATCTGTGAAGCGGATGGAGGTTGGGGTGTTATTGTCGTCGTTGCTGTTTCTTACTTAATTTTAACGTATGTTGACATTAGTGAAATCAAACAGAGATGTGTGTGTGTGTGTGTGTGTGTGTGTGTGTGTGTGTGTGTGTGTGTGTGTGGTATGCACGCACATGCGTGCTTGTCGATAGGGATTCCTCGGAACTTACTTTGCCGATTTCAGTAAAAGATTATTAATCGATTCTTTCCTTGTTTTAAGGAAAACGGGCAGTTTAATAATCAGTCAGTTGGATAGTTGTTCATTCAGACTATGATGTAATATGAAATCTGTCCACAGTTGTCTCTTTACACAAGTTGCAGTGATTTCAAACTGTCCATGTTGTCCTTATCGGCGAAAAAGTAAGACGATGGCGCTTCATTTATAAGTGGCCACTTGTAGTGAACAAAAAGGCTCGTAAACTGTAAGATCCCTTTTGGCAAGATTTCGGCCCCTTCCCCTCTGTCTGACGTATTTTTTCTAAAGGTAGGAAAATCAAATCTTTAATTATTATGTCCACAGCCACGTTTCCTTTCTCATTGTCTCCTCATCCATCTTCACATTTTCATAAAGTCCTCACCCATCTTTCATTTTTCGGGATGTCCACTCCCGTCTTTCCTTTCTCATGATGTCCACACATATTTTCATTTCTCTTGATGTCTATAACCATCTTTCTTCCCTCGTGATGTCTACGTCCATCTGTCCTTTCTCAAGATGTCCACATCCAACTTTGCTTGTTATGTCTACACCGATCCTCTGTATGTTACTTTCTCTGTGAGAGGCACGTTTGGGTGTATCTTTTTTTCTTTCCTTCCTTTCTGTTGATGTCATCATCTGTCTGTCCATACTCATGATGATCACGTCTGTCTTCCTTTTGTCATGGTTTCATGATCCATTTTGGTTTCAAAATCCATTTTTCATTGTTTTTGGTTTCCTTATCGATCTTTCGTTTCTTCCCATGTGTCTTTTCTTTTTCACGAGGTCCTTATCTTTCTTATTATTCTGTCTAAAACCTTGATGTAGCAGTTCGTTGTTGCCTTCCCCATGATGTCATTTACCTTCCTTGCAGTTAGCGATAGCAGAGCTGTCTGCTG
>JADBJO010001848.1:317500-327500 GCA_016801955.1 Conus betulinus
TTTCCCTTGACAAGAGTGACTTTCTTAGCTTTGTTGTTTGTTTGTTAGTTATATATTGCTATATTGTTCGCTTGCGGTTTGTTTGTTTATAGGTACCTATGACAGCCCTGGAAATGCTCTCTGTGGTCTGCTGGAGCTGTACTGAAACAGACATTGTCCGTGCCCATCTCCGATACTGCCATTTCAGTTTGGTTTCTGGTAATGCCTTCAGCTTTGAGTAATTTATTTCTCTGCAAAGCGCTAACATTCTTCGTTTGGTGATTGTGAAGCCGCTGTGCCAAGACTTTGTTGTTTTTTCGCCATATATCCGGACTAGGACGGTCTGACAAGACCTTCGTTTGTATCCCGCCGTCCAAAGTCCGATGATGTCTGGAACTGTTGTTTAACGTTTGTAAAATACACTTTCCTCTTAAACTGAAATTTATGAAACACGGGTGCGCGCGTGCACACACACACACACACACACACACACACACACACACACACACACACACACACGCACACACACACACACACACACGCACGCACGCACGCACATACACACACACATATACACACGCGCGTGCGCGCGCGCACACACACACACACACACACATACACACACACACACACACACACACACACACACACACACACACACACACACTCACACACACACAGTTACACTCACGCGCGCGCGCACGCACGCACAAAGTTTCCTGACTGTTTTCTCCTTTCTACGTTCCATGTGCTATGTTAACTTCTTACGTGATATTTTTGCTTAAAGGGTTAACTTCCGCTTAGCTCCCTGTACCATAGTAAGACAGGCTGCCATAGACGTGCCCCCGATTCACCGTTTCATTTCTGGAGGTAGTCAACACACTGTACGCGTTTTCTTTACTTCCTCAGTGACCAAGTTTTCTGCGCCTGATTGAGTTAGCGTTTCATTCTGGGTTCTTCAGGGCTTTGTACTGTTCACTCTTTCTGAGTGTAATCAAAGGGCAGCTCACTGTTATTTCGTTACCGTTACCTGAAACGCTTCGCTTGTGATGCTGCCCATAGTATTTCAACAGTTTTTCGTTGATGAGATTTCGTGTACATCATACTAGTATTAAAGCGGATTCAGTGGAGACCCGGTGCAGAGTCGTGACACCCGAGCCAGGTTCAGTGTGAGGTCATACTCAGGTTTGAGCGTCGACACTCACCAAGGTGGTAGGGCAGACAGGATAACCGCAACAGGAATGCAGGTCAGAGGGGGTGGGGAATGGAGGGGAGAGAGTGATGGTAGGAGGTGAATGCAATTTACACCGACACTATCAGAACATCAATACATGAAGCCGCGCGGCGTATACGAACTCGTCTTACAAACGGCCTGGGTGCTTTACGCTGACCTTACTGGTTAATATGGTGGGTATGGGTGTTGATGTGAAAGGGTTGTGTGTGTGTGTGTGTGTGTGTGGGGGGGGGGGGGGGGGGGGGGTCCCTGAAGCAGCCATGCTGAATCACGTTGATTAAAGAAATCTTGGCCTTCTTATCAATTATTTTTTTTTCATCCATGTGAGTTTCGAGTCTCGGTCTCCTTATCAACTGGTATTAAAAAAAAAAAAAAAAAGATGCTTACGGTCTTGACATGGTTTGCGTCTGATCCACTTAAAATATATCGATTTAGATAGATACCGATTATAACTATTCAAAAACATCCCGCTTTTGCCCCCACTCTCACTCTCGTAGATTTTCTTATGATTATCATAACACTTTAAAAAAATTTGCTTCCCTGTGCTTCTCACTTGCAGTTTTTCACAGCAGGGAAATTGTACTTTTCAGACCAGTTTTCTCTCCACCCCCTTCTTTTCATGTTCACTCCTTGGTGATCTCTGGAGACCCTTCACTTCATCGTATAAACATGGTGTGGACATGCTGAGAGGATTGGACACACCACCAGCAGTCTTCATCTCCCTCCAGTGCCATTTTCTCGCTTTTCCACTGAAGTTGTCTTCTTGAAATATGTCATGGGTTTGAACCTGACGCCCTTCAGTTTCCCCCCCCCCCCCCTTTCATTCTTTAGCCCTTCCATTACCGCGTATACCCCCTGTTAAACAATAGTCATATTTCCTTTCTTATACGCCATATTTAGTCTTTTCCCACTATGCACCCAACCTTTGAAGTCCTGCAGCCCCCCCCCCCCCCCCCTCCCGTTTCATTCTTCTTTGCTAAAAAGTTCCTTTTATACACTGCTGACGTATTTTTCTGCAATACAGGTATTTCCATTGGTACCCCTGTACTTTTTCTTTTGGTGGTATTCAACAGTAGGATGGATGTACCATATTCAACTGTATCCAGTTTTTCCTTTCCTATCCCGCCCGTCATTTATCATTCTTATGTTCTTCTCTCGTCCATTATTTATGGGTCTAAATTTTGTTCTTCCTTCATAGTGTCATTCACCAGTTTCACGCTGTCTTCTCACATCCACTGATCTTTGTTCTACTTTTCTTCACTCGACCACTTCTCACGTCCCCAGTTGCCGTTCCGTCTCTCGGTTATCATTTTCATGTTCTCTTCTCCTCATCTTGTTCTTTCTTTATTAACGATTGTCATGTTCGGCCCTCGTCCTACACTCGGCATTTTTATGTCCTTTTCGTCTCATCGTGTCAGCCATTCAATATTAACGCGTTCCCATCTTCTCATTTCGTCGCATTCTGTGCTGATTGTGCCCACTACTATTGTAGTGTAGTTATTTTTTTTTTTTTTTTTTTTTTTTTTAAAATTTTTTTAGGCCGTCTCATGCTCTTCTCCTTCCTTCGCTTTCTCTCATCATCTTTCGTTCATCAGCGTCGCACCACCCTTCCATCTATTATTCATCTTTCCAGTATTCACTTCTCCGTCAGTCCAACATTCATCATTCTCACAGTCTCCTCCAGTCCAGCACTCACCACTCTCGCGTTTCAACCTCCCCACCACACACACACTTTCTAGTCCTCCCAGTCCGGTACTCATGATTCTCGCGTTTCAACCTCCCCACCACACACACTTTCTAGTCCTCCCAGTCCAGCACTCACCACTCTCGCGTTTCAACCTCCCCACCACACACACTTTCTAGTCCTCCCAGTCCGGTACTCATGATTCTCGCGTTTCAAACTCCCCCACACACACACTTCTAGTCCTCCCAGTCCAGCACTCACCACTCTCGCGTTTCAACCTCCCACCACCACACACACTTTCTAGTCCTCCCAGTCCGGTACTCATGATTCTCGCGTTTCAACCTCCCCACCACACACACTTTCTAGTCCTCCCAGTCCAGCACTCACCACTCTCGCGTTTCAACCTCCCCACCACACACACTTTCTAGTCCTCCCAGTCCAGTACTCATGATTCTCGCGTTTCAACCTCCCCACCACACACACTTTCTAGTCCTCCCAGTCCAGTACTCACCACTCTCGCGTTTCAACCTCCCCACCACACACACTTTCTAGTCCTCCCAGTCCAGTACTCATGATTCTCGCCTTTCAACCTCCCCACCACACACACTTTCTGGTCCTCCCAGTCCACTACTCATGATTCTCGCCTTTCCCCCCAGTCCCAACATCCTCATTTTCACGTTTCCCTCAGTTCAAAATTTATTCATTAATTGTTATTACGTTTTTCCACAGCTCAACATTGGCCACTGTCACGTCACCCCTCCCCAATCCAATATTCATCATTTTCAAACCGCCCACCCCCTGCTTTACCTTCCTATACACACACATACGCACGCACACGCACGCACACACAGACACAGACACACACACACACACACACACACACACACACACACACACAAGCACGCACGCACGCACGCACGCATGCATGCATGCACAAACACACACACACACACACACACACACACACACACACACACACACACACACACACACACACACACACACACACGCACACCCCGTCCTGTCCAGCATTCACCATTCGCATCTTTTACCCTACTTCATTATTCATTCATTCTCACTTTTTCCTGTTGTCCCAGCCTCATCACGTTTCCCCTCAGTCCAGCGTTCTTCATTCTCACGTCCCCGCCTTTGCCCGTTTTCTTCCAATGGGGCTAAATGCGCCATCCTCAGTTTCTTGCTTTCTTATGCGAACTGCCCTCCATCACTCACACGTTAGTTTCCGATCACTTTTTCATCGTTTTCACGTTCTTCTCCCATCCCTCTTTTCATCATTCTCGCGTTCTCCATTTCTCCTGTCTTTCACCATTCTTTTTCTTCCGTCCGTTATTCGCCTCTTTTCCTTCCCCTGTTGTCCATCTTTCATCCCTCTCACGCTCTTTTCCCAGTCCATTCACATTTATCATGCTCTAGTCCAGTTGATCTTTCACCGTGTGTTTTCGTTCTTTGTAAATCAGTATCAACCCTCACAGTTTGTTGTTCTCATCATTTCTATTATTCACACTCCTTACTCCTGTTCTTCCACATATTTACGTTCTCCTGTTCTTGCTCTTCACAAATCATTCCTTCCGTTTATGTCTTCTCATTTTTCTTTCTAATCCCGTCTGCCATTCGTTACTTGTAGTCCTATCCATCATTGAAATTTCTCATGTACTTCCTCCGTCCATTTTTCATTATTTTCACGGTCCTCCTTTTTTCATTTAGCCCATGTCGCGTTTTTTTCTTTCCTCACCGCGTCCATCATTCATCATTCTCGTCTGTTTCTTCCTTTATTGATTTATTCTGTGTATTCGTCCTGACGCTCTTTTCTCTCCACCTCTTTTCTTGCCCCGTTCCCTGTTCATCATTTTCACCTTTCTTGTGTTCACCTCGTGAAAAATCTGTTGTTCTCTCGTGTCATTTTCCTTCAGTTTGTCCGTCGCGGGAAGCTCTTGTATTTTCATGTATAGAATCGTTCTCTCGCCTTTCCCTCCCTCTCCTGAACCCTTCCTTTGTCACAGTCATGCTACTGCCCTGGCCTCTTGTGCATCATTTTCACATTCTCCTCTTCCCCTCTCCTTCATGGATATCATGTTATCTCATCCGACCTAATTGTCTATTATTCAACATTCACCTTATCTCCTTTCATACTTCCTTCACTATTCTTACGTTCCGTTTTTATCCTGTCCATTATACATTCTTCTTACGTTCTTAAAATCCATCTTTCGTCATTCTCTCGTTCTTCTTTCATTTCACTTTCCTCGTCTTCTCCTTTTTCCCCATCATTTATTCATCATATACCCTTTTGTTATCATTCTCATATTATCTTCACGCCCCGACAGTCATTCATTATGTTTAGGTTCTCTCCTCCAGTTATTCATTCATTCATTATTTTCACGTCCCTCTGACATCTTTTCATCGCTTTCACGTTTCTTCTCCATTCATTCATTTATTCATCACTTTTAGGGCAGCGGTCACGAATATAATTTCTCTTTTAACGAGAGATAATAAAGTTTTCTGAATCTGAATCTGAATTTTCATGTTCTTTTCCAGTTAGTCACTTAACATTTGAACACTCTTCTCCAGTCATTCTTTATCCTTTTCACGTTCTTCGCCGTCATTCATGGGTCGTTTCCTCAATCTTCTCCCGCCAGTCATTCATCATTTTCACGTTCTTCTGTGGTCAATTATTCTTCAAATTCACGCTCATCCCCCGTCGTCAGTTATTCATCATTTTCACGTTTATCTTAGCAACAGAGTTGTTGCTAAAACCAAGATTGTATTATTTTCTGATTTTCGTCATTCTGAAGTATCTGAAATGTGCACAACGTGTGGAAAAAATAAAAGAAAAATAAGAATAATTATAAACTCCCACTGTATCCTACTAAATTAGGAAGCACTGTTGTCATGAGATCTTTAGTCAGGCTTTTTCGGAGAACAATTTATTGTCAAGCTTCACTTCTGATATCAAGAGTTGGATACAGAAAGATGAGATTATATCTGTTAATCAAAAACAAAATTCATATATTAAACATGAGACTATCTGTTCATCAAAGACCAAATTCATGTTGCATACACGGAATTTTAAAGATATTTGACGTCTTTCTTTTCGCGCGTAAACGTTTCGTTGGTTTTTTATTTGTTGTTAAAAATGCCAGAAGATCGTTTAAAAAAACTTTAGAAAAAATATAGTACTAGAACATCAGGCATGATTAAAAAAAAACAGTTAATGCATATAAGAATAAGCTCGAAGAGAAAAAAAAAGGGTTAGCAAAATTTTCTTTACTTCATAAAGTCCCAATCAGTTCAAAATCATGCTACAAGACTCGAGCAAAGAGCAAGCGGTGATATGCCAGTGAGCTGCTTAACGCTCTGTACCAGCTTCCAATGAGGGCATGCACGTATGTGTGTGTGTGTGTGTGTGTGTGTGTGTGTGTGTGTGTGTGTGTGTGTGTGCGTGTGTGTGTGTGTGCTCGCGCGCGCGCCTGTGTGTGTGTGTGTGTGTGTGTGTGTGTGTGTGTGTGTGTCTTTTGCAGGCGCGTGTGCGTGGTTGTGTATGTGTTTATTAGTGCGCATGCGCGCGCATTGTTGTATGTCATGTGTGAGTGCGCGCACTTGCACTTGTGTGTATATGTGTGGGCGTGTGTTTTTGTGTCCGCGTGCTCTGTGTAGTGTGTGTGTGTGTGTGTGTGTGTGTGTGTGTGTGTGTGTGTGTGTGCGCTTGCTTGCTTGCTTGTTTGCTTGCTTGCTTTTGTGTGTGTGTGTGTGCGTGTGTGTGTGTGTGTGTGTGTGCGTGTGTGCGTGCGTGTGTGTGTGTGTGTGTGTGTGTGTGTGTGTGTGTGTGTGTCGGGGGTAGGAGGGGAAGAGCAGAGCGAGGGAGGGGGGCGCGTGAGTCGGCATTGTCGTGTGCATTGTCGGCGGAGCGACAGGACAGGGGAAAAGATGGGAATGGAGATGAGAGGAAGAGGGCGGGGAAAGTACGTGTATGTAATGTTTCAAACGAAATATGTTCGTGTTGTTCTGACGAATTGTACTGGTTTTGAATGACCTTACCAGACATGGCTTAACCACATTTTATTTCCTGGTAGTTTTTTGCACAATGCTGGGAATACGGTTTAATTAGTTGCGGAGTTTTCTCTCTCTCTCTCTCTCTCTGTAGTTAAACCCTTTTCTTTTGTGCTTACTATTCTTCTCCACTGATGCTTTAATATTTTATGGCATTGACTGTGAAGATCATAGCTTGCTTTTATTATTTTTGATTGCGTCATAAAAATACATTGTCGTAGTTATCGTTAAAATATTGCAATCGCAGATAACTTTCAAAACTGCTCTGAAATGTGAAAAATATACTAGTCACATAAAGTTAAGCACAGTTTACATGTACCCGCATAATTTCCAAAATATAAAAGCCACGATTTTGAAATGGGAACAGATTTAATTCATTATCTTGTTCCAACGTACATTGAATTTCATTGGGATCGAATGAACGGTTGTTGATTTACAGACAATTAAACAGAGGATGGGTCGAAATCAAAGTTCGCAAAATCTGTTCGGTTCACAAAATCATTTCAATAGTGGGTGTGTGGCCACCGCCATTGGCGAGACATTCCACGCAGCGACTCCTCATCGAGTTGACCAGTGTTCTGATGACCCTCTGAGGGATTCTCTGCCATTCCAGTTGCAGCATTTGGAAGAGATCCTGGCGGTCTCTGGGAGGTGGATGGGTTCTCCTTCACACGTCTCCCCAACTCATCCCACATATGCTCGATGGGATTGAGGTCGGGACTATACGCCGGGAAGATCATCCTGTTGATGCCGGCCTGCACAATGAAGTTTTCGGCCACCCGGGCCCTATGTGGCCGAGCATTGTCGTCTTGGAAGACTGCCATGGGTCCTATCCGTTGCATGGTCGGAACAACGAAAGGCGCCAGGATTTCATCCCGATAGCGGATGCCTGTGAGGTTTCCATCAATATGGTAGAGTGGTGTCTTGTGGTGGAGGCTGAAGGCACCCCATACCATAACAGATCCTCCCCCAAAGGCCCTGGTCTGGCGAACAGCTGCATCAATGTAACGTTCACCAACACGCCTCCAAACTCTAGTTCGGCCTTCATTGTGTTCAAGACTAAACCGCGACTCATCTGAAAAGAGGACCTGGGGACCACTGTTGTTGGTTCCATCTCACATGACGATGGCAGAAAGCTCGGCGAGCCAGCCTATGGGCTGCTGCTAGCAGTCGTGGTCGAACAGCTGGGCGACGTGATCTGAGGCCGAAGTGGTGAAGACGGTTTCGTATGGCTTGACGGCTGAGGATGGTGTTATTTGCCATACGAAGCTGCCTTTGGATGCTGGTGGAAGTGGTATCCCGCTGCAATAGGGCCTGCCTCTCGATGAAACGATCTTCTCTGGGAGTAGTCTGCCTAGGCCGACCTGACCGTGGCCTCTCTTCAACGCTGTTGGTCGCCCTAAAACGCTGATTCAGTCTAACAATAACTGAATGATGCACACCAAGTCGTCGCGTCACCACTTCAGCCTTTGCAATGCCATCTTGTATCCACGCAATCGCCCTGGTTTTGTCAAAGGTGCTAGTTTTTTCTTCGTGGTGGCATGGTGAGAAAAGGGCTGACAGTAACCAACCCCGCGCTTAAACAGCCAAAAGAAGGGGCATAAAACTCACTTGAGAGACTGCTCTTGCACGGGAAAAATGAATTTTTCATTTTACACATCTTGTGTCGCCAGCAAGCTTGATGCAAAACAGGCACAGTTAACGCAACTTTGCACTTTTTATCCCGCGCGGTAACGAGGTCACAAGACCCCCGTGCGCACTACCAGTTGACACAGGCTGGATTACACACTGCTGTGTGAGATTCCATCATTGGTTGCCGCATAACAAAAAAAAAACAATGTTTTTTGAAGGGATGAATCAACCCCCTGTGTGCAAAGGCCTGTGCTTAACTTTATGTGTTTTTTATATGGAGAATCTGAATGTGTAAGGGTCAGCAAAGTCTAGTTATCTGTTCAGAATATCCATACCCTTCAATGTGTCATCATTACTTCTGTGGTGTGTGCTACTCCTACATACGGCCAGTCCAAAGTACCATCAAAATACATACACATGGTGTAATACTCAGACGATGTTTTCATTTTGACAAATGCAGATCTAAGAAGATGAGGGAAATACATAATGCACAAAATAGCTGTCAACTGGAGATTGATGTGTTAAAGATGTACATGGAAGGAAATGGGTTTGCATATTTGGGAGAGAAAACACTGATAACGATTAACGGGGGGGATCCGACATCATTGCTACAACATCAGGTATTAATGATAAAAAAAATTTACAACATTCACAAGACAAAGGTTTTGGGTACTCAATTGACTAGTAATTACATGGGCAATTTCATACTGAGAATTTGATAATGACAGCAAGGTAAAGGTCAAAAGTTTTGAAAGCAGTTGGTGCTTGACCATGGGATGAACATACGAACAACAACAATAAACCTCCGTCACCACAGTCACCAGCCTTGTCCGATCATAACTGATTTATGAATGAGAACTGTATTTTTTCAACCCTGCAAAGCGTGTGAATAAAACACAATCTACAGACAGCAGAGGTATTGGCTTACTCTTGGCAGTCCGGTATATACAGATATATTGAATTCATACCATGAGGCTGGCTTACTGTCTTTTTGACAGGTGTCAAAAGCTAATCGTTTTTTATTCGAAGATTTTTTTTTGCCATGAATTCAGAAACCAAGTATTCTTATACTGCCATAAAAGTATTCTTATACTCTGACAACAAGTTTCAGAAAAGAGCTAGACACACGTCGTCTCTACCCAGTTAGAGAGTACACAAATAAATTATACAAAAAATGCAATTTTGTTTTTTCATCTGTTTCATCAGGCCCAAGAGTGCCTGTCATGTCTCATTGAGAGAACTGACAGGTCAGATTTGATAATGAGCCTACTGAGCCAGGAAGCCTATTTTGTACCGGAGACAGGTAAAAACATTAACATTTAATCATCTGACAGAGATGATAATGTAAACATCTTATTTTATGAGACTCAAGAACGTATCAAACCGTGTATCTAAATCATTAACAAAAA
>JADBJO010001848.1:332500-345000 GCA_016801955.1 Conus betulinus
TTTTACCTCTAACCAATGTTTAGCGGTGTGTATGTCCTATGATGTGATAATCACAGTATTACTAACAGTTTAACGTTTTCTGCTTTAAGATCCACAATTCAAATGTTTTGCATTAAAATTAATGGCACACAGAGTTGCAACCACAGGCTTGTTTTCCTTTTCTCCCCCCCCCCCCCCCCCCAAAGCTCCCAGCTCACCCCAGTTATGTTTCGGAACGAGATTATTTCATAATCTGTTATGTTCTTTTCATTCTTTGGCGCGCTGCTTGTTGACTTTTTCCCCTTTTCTTTCTTTCTCCGTTACTTCCTTTCTTTCGTCCTTTCTTTCGTAAACTCGTTTCTTTGTTCGTTCGTTCACTGTCTTTTTCCCCCGTGCGTTTGTTCGGTCGCTCGTTCAGTCATCCATTCGTTCAGTCGGTCAGTTGATCGTTGGTTCATTTGTTCGTAAATTTGTTCGGTCGGCCGCTCATTCAGTCATTCATTCGTTTAGTCGGTCAATCGGTCGTTCAGACCTTTGTTCATTCAGTCAGTCGTTCGGTCATTCGTTCGTGCATGTGCTCTGGCGATCCTTCATTTACTCATTCATTCGCTTAGTCGGTCAGTCGGTCGTTTAGTCATACATTCGTTCTGTCGGTCAGTCAGTCTTTCGGTCAGTTGGTCACTCGTTCAGTCGTCGGTCGCTCGTTCAGTCATTCATTCGTTCAGGCGGTCGTTCAGTCATTTATTCTTTCAATCGTTCATTCGGACATTCATTTCTTCAGTCGGATAGTCGATCATTCATTCATTCGTTCAGTCGATCATTTCAGTCATTTATTCGTTCAGTCGGTCGCTCATTCATACATTCATTCAGTTGGTCGGTCGGTCATTCAGTTTCGTTCGTTCGTTCAGTCCGTCGTTCAGACTTTCATTCGGTCAGTCGGTCATCATGTCATTCATGTATTCAGTCGGTCAGTCGATTGTCGTTCATTCATGCATTCGTCCAGTCGGTGTGTCAGCCGTTCAGTCATTCGTTAGTTCAGTCGTTCGTTCGTTCATTCATTCATTCAGTCGGTCGTTCAGACATTACTCGTTCAGTCGGTCGTTCAGCCATTCGTTCGGGCATTCATTCGTACAGTTGGTCAGTCGGTTGTTCAGTCATTCATTCGTTCAGTCGGCCGTTCAGTCAGTTTTTATTCGTTGAGTCGGTCAATCAGTCATTCACACTCATTTATTTGTCAGTCGATCGATCGTTCAGTCAATTCATTCGTTCTGTCGAATTTTTTTTGTCATTTATTCCTTCAGTCGGTCAGTCATTCATTCGTTCCGTCGGTCAGTCGATCGTTCAGTCATTCATTTCGTTCAGTCGGTCAATCGGTCGTTTAGTCATTTCATTCGTTCAGTCGGTCGTTCAGTCATTCATTCGTTCAGTCGCGGTTAATTGGTCGTTCATTCATTCATTCAGTCAGTCAGTCGGCTTTTCAGTCGGTCATTCGTTCAGTCGGCAGGCGTACAGTCAGGCACAGATGCAGGGCGTGACATGGATGGAGGTACACAGAACGCAGATGATGGTCTTGATAAGGATGGACGTACGTGGAAGGGGGTTGGGGAGGAGCGAATACAGGGTATGACGTGGGGATACGTGGGACGAGGATGCAGGGTATGCCATGGGTACAGGGTCGAGGATGCAGTGTGCAACGATAGCAGGTATGAAGGACGGGAACACAGCATATGACATTTGGGGGGAGGGGATGGGAGGTACGGCGATCGCGGTTGCTTGGCGTGACATTGAGTGGGATGACGGGGAGGAGGTGCAGACGCAAAGCGTAACACGGGTGGGGGTACGGTGAGCGCGGATTTCGGGGCTTCACATGGATAGGGGGGGGGGGAGGGGAGGGAGGGAGGGGAGGGCAATGAAGATGCAAGGCGTAACATGGGTAAGGGGTACAGGGGGTGCGAATGAAGGGTGTAACACGAGTGGGGAGTACAGAGAGCGTAAATTTCAGAGCTTGACATGGATGGTAGGAGGGGCGGATTTCAGATCATGACATAGGTTGAGGTTCGGAAGGGAGTGGGTGGTTGAGAGGGAGGGGCGCGTAGGGTGTAGGGCGTGACATGAGTGGGAATGTAGAGGGGAGCGCATTTCCGACTTGGGTGGGAGTAAAAGGGGGGGGGGTGGGGGTTGTGGAGTTGGAGGACTTTAGTTCGTGATATGGGGGTGGGAGGGTTAGGGTAGGGAAGGCGTGATATGGGTGGCGGTGGTGCACAGTTTTCAGGGCCTGACATGGGTCATGTTATAAAATGTGTGTGTGTGTGTGTGTGTGGGGGGGGGGGGGGATGCAAGGCATGACGTGGGTGGGGGGTGTTGTAGCAGAAAGGACACAGATGTAGGCTTTGACGCGGGGAGGGGGGGGGATGCAGATGGCATGACATGGGTGGGGGGGTGTTGTAGCAGAAAGGACACAGATGTAGGCTTTGACGCGGGGAGGGGGGGGGGGGGGGGGATGGGGGGGATGCAAGGTGGGGTGGGGGTGTTGTAGCAGAAAGGACACAGATGTAGGCTTTAACGCGCGGGGGGGGGGGGGGGGATGCAAGGCATGACGTGGGTGGGGGGTGTTGTAGCAGAAAGGACACAGATGTAGGCTTTGACGCGGGGAGGGGGGGGGGGATGCAAGGCATGACGTGGGTGGGGTGTTGTAGCAGAAAGGACACAGATGTAGGCTTTGACGCGGGGGGGGGGGGGGGGGGGATGCAAGGCATGACGTGGGTGGGGGTGTTGTAGCAGAAAGGACACAGATGTAGGCTTTGACGCGGGGGGGGGGGGGGGGGATGCAAGGCATGACGTGGGTGGGGGTGTTGTAGCAGAAAGGAGGACACAGATGTAGGCTTTGACGCGGGGGGGGGGGGGGGGGGGGATGCAAGGCATGACGTGGGTGGGGGTGTTGTAGCAGAAAGGACACAGATGTAGGCTTTGACGCGGGGAGGGGGGGGGGGATGCAAGGCATGACGTGGGTGGGGGTGTTGTAGCAGAAAGGACACAGATGTAGGCTTGACGCGGGGGGGGGGGGGGGGGGGATGCAAGGCATGACGTGGGTCGGGGTGTTGTAGCAGAAAGGACACAGATGTAGGCTTTGGCGCGGGGGGGGGGGGGGGGGGGATGCAAGGCATGATGTGGGTGAGGGTGTTGGGGCAGACATGACACAGATGTAGGGTTTGACGGGCGGAAGGGGGGGGGGGGGTGGATGAAAGGCATGGCGTGGGGGTGGGGGTGTTGTAGCAGAAAGGTCACAGATATAGAGTTTTGACGGGGGGAGGGGGGGGGATGCAAGGCATGAGGTGGGTGGGGGTGTTGTAGCAGAAAGGACACAGATGTAGGGTTTGAGGGGGGGGGGGGGGGGGGGGTGCAAGACATGACGTGGGTGGAGGTGTTGGGGCAGAAAGGACACAGATGTAGGGTTTGACGAGGGAGGGGGGGGGGGGGGGGGGGAGGGATGCAAGGCATGACGTGGGTGGGGGTGTTGTAGCAGAAAGGACACACAGATGTAGGGGTTTGGGGGGGGGGGGGGGGGGGGGGGGGGGAGGGATGCAAGGCATGACGTGGGTGGGGGTGTTGTAGCAGAAAGGACACAGATGTAGGGTTTGAGGGGGGGAGGGATGCAAGGCATGACGTGGGTGGGGGTGTTGTAGCGAAAGGGGGTAGGTTTGGGGGGGGGGGGGGGATGCAAGGCATGACGTGGGTGGGGGTGTTGGGGCAGAAAGGACACAGGACGAGGGGGGGGGGGGGGGGGGGGGGGGTGCAAGGCATGACGTGGGGGTGGGGGTGTTGGGGCAGAAAGGACACAGATGTAGGATTGACGAGGGGGGAGGGGGGAGGAATGCAAGGCATGACGTGGGGGGGGGGTGTTGGGGCAGAAAGGATGCAGATGCAGGGTTTGACATGGGGGGGGGGGGGTGGTGGGGGGGGGGTGCGTGGATGCAAAGCATGACGTGTGGGGATGTGGGGCAGAGGGGGCGCAGATGCAGGGTTGGACGCGGGGGGGGGGGGGGGGGGGGGGGATGCAAGGCATGACATGGGTGGGGGTGTTGGGGCAGAGGGGGCGCATGTGCAGGGTTTTACAGGGGGGGAGGGGGGGATGTAACAAGGTATGACGTGGATGGGGGGTGTTGGGGCAGAGGGGGCGCAGATGCAGGGTTTGACTTGGGGGGAGGGGTGGGGGTGGGGGGGGGGGGAGAGGAAATGAAAAACACAGGCCGTGACATGGGTGGGGAGATGGGGGCGTGGATGCAGGTAGTGACACTAGTGGAATAGAAGGAATGCAGATTTTTGGGCTTTCCATGCTTGGAGGTAGGGGGAGCGGATTTGGAGGGGGGATGTGTGTGTGTGTGTGCGGTGCCTGACATGGTTGGGTAGTGGACGAGTGGGGCAGACTGATTTTAGGACATCACATAGATTGGTGGGGATAGGAGAGAACGCGGATTTCACAGTTTGACATAGACGGCGTTCAGATATGGAGGATGCCGTGTGTGACATGGATGGGCGTACAGGATCAGGGCGTGACATGGATGAGGGTGTAGGGTGTAGGACATGATATGAGTGGGAGAACAGGCAGTGAAGATTTCAGGGCCTGACATACGTGGGCGGATCAGGGGGCATCGATGCAGTATGTGACAGGGGTGGGCATACATGGAAAGAGGGGCCGCAGATGGGGAGTGTGACATCGGCGAGCGTATTGGCAAAAGGGGTGATGAATGGCGTGATGTAGTTGGGCAGCTGCAGAGGGGGGGACGTAGGGGGAGTATTAGAGCTGACGTGGTTGGGGGGGGGGGAGGAGGCATGAATGAGGGGAGTGACGTGAACGTGGGGGGGGGGGGGGGAGCGTATTGGAGTAGAAGAGGGCATGGATGAAGTGCATGACGTGATGTGGTAGGGGGGTAGAAGGGTAGAGGGATGCATGGGGGAGGGCGTGACGTAGGGGGCGTATTAAGGTAGAGGGAGCATGGATGGCGGGGCGTGACGTAGGGGGCGTATTAAGGTAGTAGAGGGAGCATGGATGCGGGGCGTGACGTAGGGGGCGTATTAAGGTAGAGGGAGCATGGATGCGGGGGGCGTGACGTAGGGGGCGTATTAAGGTAGAGGGAGCATGGATGCGGGGCGTGACGTAGGGGGGCGTTTTGGAATTTGTTCACACGCACACACACACACACACACACACACACACACACACACACACACGTGTGTGTGTGTGTGTGTGTGTGTGTGTGTGTGTGTGTGTATCTATATCTGTGTGCGTGCGTGCGTACGTGCGTGTGTGTGTGTGTGTGTGTGTGTGTGTGTGTGTGTGTGTGAACTTGTGCAGGGATGTTTCTTGTCGCACTGAAAACAGTCTTACTTCGCTTTTAATGGCAGCACTGCACGCGGGTGGTAGATCAAGCGAAACGGCTGGCTTCCTCAGCCTCCGGTCTATCTGCCCTAAGCTACCATGTCCTTGATTGATGTGCATGTATTGTCGCAGATGGATGTCCTTGATGCGTTTTCAAGATCCGAATTTTCTTCATGTAGTGACAGCGTTTTTGAAGGACACTGTGTGGTTATTTGAGCTATAATCGACTGTTTTTGTCTTGTATTCCAACACTGTCATCAACTCGTATTTTTTGTTTTTAGAGTGTTCTTCTTTTCTTGCCATTTGAGCATACCAGCGCAGTTTTCTTTTCTTGCCTTTGCCATTTGGGCATACCAGCGTAGTTTTCTTTTCTTGCCATTTGGGCATAGCAGCGTAGATTTCTTTTCTTGCCATTTGAGCATACCAACGTAGTTGTTTCTCTGGCCATTGGGCATACCAACGTAGTTTTCTTTTCTTGCCATTTGGGCATACCAGCGTAGATTTCTTTTCTTGCCATTTGGGCATACCAGCGTAGTTTCAATTTCTTGCCATTGGGCATACCAACATGGTTTTCTTTTCTTAACTGATGTTAGTAGATTTTCGTATAGTTCCCTGTGTTTCTTGATGGCATGACACAATTGTTGATTGGTGATGTGATCGGTATACCCGATGTTTAGTACGATATCAGTAGTATCTGATGTTTAGAATCTTGCGGTATCACATCCTGTTCATGGCTTGGACTGGTCTTTCCAGATCCGCCGTGGAGCCTGTCATGACGAGGAGGAAGTTCTGTCTTCACTGGGGGTCAACAGTGGCCGGCCTTTCCTTCCAGCCACATTACGGAGTGAGGCTCACAGTGACATTTCACCACACGGTTCACTTAGGGGTAGACGTGAAGCCCAAAGCTCATAGTCAGTCAGAGATCTCCCTTAAGAAGAGTAGATCACACGAATAGAGGAGCGCCTTTGTTCTGATCAAAGTAGGAGTAGCACAGGACGAATTTCTGTCGATTTGTTTGCCTACCAGTGTAAGTAAACAAGGTGTGTATGCCCTTGTACACACAATGGTAAGGACTGAGAAAACTATGATGGTTTGTTGAAATTCAGTTGCTCCGGACAGGGCTTCTCATTTTTCAAGTTTCTTATTTGTTGTGTGAAAGCGGTGTTTCTGTTTCATTTCTGTCTAGTTGACCACACAGGCCCTTTCAGCAGTCTCAATGCAATTCCTGTCCCGACGGAGCGGAGGAGGAAGGCAACCGGGACGCACGTGCGCACGCGCTATCGTGCAAAACACACACACACACACACACACACACACACACACACACTATCCACTCACACACAGATGAAGAGAGTTGATATCATTTCGTGTTATTATTGTGATCAACAAATATATCTGAGGGCAGACGAGGACAGTAAACCCGGAACGCATTTCAAACCATGCACACATGCAAAAGGGTCAGTTACAATCATCACTGATTACCACTCAAGGCGCTGAATTTCACAAAGGCAAAATCCTCAACTTCCGAGACCACATGAAAAGTATGCATGCTTATAGGCACGTACGATCAGCGGTGTGAATATCAGTGTCAGAATAACTACTGTTTGTAATGAAAGATAAATGTACACAATCGTAAATGTTCAAAAGGAAATGATGAACAGTATCAACATCTTAACAAATACACACATAAACACCGCATCACTGATGGTCTGTGGTGAGCGTGGAGGCGAGTTGCAGGTTGTGGGGTGGAAAAGAGCCAATCCTCCTCAAGATCCTGTCAGTGGTGTCGATCACCGCTCCTTCCGGTTCCAGCATATGCCCATGCTAGACTTTTTCCTGTCACAGCCAATACTCCGGTAGTCCCTAGGAAATTGCCAGTTTGGGGACGACCTCAAACTACGCCCATGTTAGACTTTCCCTGTCACAACCAATACTCCGGTAGTCCTTAGGAAACCGCCAGTTTGGGGACGACCTCAAACTGCCGTCTAGAGGAGACCTTGCAAGGTGATTTACTCACTTCGGTTGTGTTGAGTCAGTTGGTGGCACACATCAGTATGATTCCATCTTCTGAACTCCCAACAAGACAGACAGCTGTAACTGTCTTCGCCGCGGCCTGTTTGATGGATCGTCAGCTTTGACAAGGAGATCTCCTATAATTCCTACCTCGCCCCCACTCCCCATCAACTTGCCCACTCCAACACCCCGATGAAAAAAAATAATCACATGCATAAAATGAAGGGAAAACGGATGGCTGAGATCACTGTTATTGCTGGGAATATGAAATAATGGACAGTGCCATCTGGCATGTGATGCTGCAGAGTCCGTTCTGCGTTTAACAACGTTTTCAACAAGACTGAGGAAGAGCGAATCTCCATGAACCATGATATATAATATCACATCTGAGTTGCTGTCGCTGAAGGTCAATTAAATGATTGGTAAGAAAAGATCATCAAGTGCTAATATGACAAATGATTGGTAAATATTTGTTAAAATGCAGTGTTAAATTGACGTCTCTGGTTACGCCATAACAAATAAAGAATACCAAAATTTTAAAAAATCAAATATTTACAAGATCGTAAATGGACAAAAACAAACAGTAAAACAAATCGAGTTGGGCAAACGACGACTGAAGCATTTTCAGTGGGTACTCTGTAATGCTCTGTTCCTCGCTCAGCCGACAGCGAAGACCCCCTTAAGGTCAGCAGACAACAACGCCAGTTGCTTGCTATCCCCACTGCAAGTGTCAACAAAGGACGGTTTTCTGGTGAAACATACATTTGGACACTGACTCAGTCAGCGAAAATACCCCCAGTTATGCCTTGGCCTCGTTCTGTTAATAAGCAAAACCTGTGTCTCACAAACACAGCCATACACATGTGTATGTGTATATTGCCGTTGCTTATGATTAAAAAACAAAATACTGCCACTGCCATCATCATCATCACCATTACACTGATCAGCCAGAGGCTGGTGTTATCAAAGAAAATGTTCCATGAACAACAAAAAAGCTTTGAAAAGGTGGGAACAGAGGTGAGAAATAAAGGGGACAAAGGGCCCAGTGTACTTTAAGATGTACAGAGTCCACTGAAGGGTGTCTGGGTGTCCCTGTGTACAGGGTGGTCGGAATGAGGAGCATCAAAGTCATGCTTTTTACGTGGCATGAAACAGCGGAATACAGACGAAGAACAAAATCAAAACCTTAAACGGGCAAGATCTTGCAATTTTTGTACGGTCGTATGTTTACCTGTTTTCACGGCTGTTTTAATACAAGACAGATAGAGAGAAGCTATGTAAAGAAATGCTTTCAAAATCAAAGCAAACGACAGGTCAAAACCAAACACACGTATGGTTCAAAGCATCGAATATAAAGTCTTAAAGTAAGAGAGAGTACATGAATGTTCAGTGCTAAACTTCAAACCAACATTGTGCTGGAGGTTATTGGGTTGGTGAGAAATACGTCGAATGAAATTAAGTCTAAAGAATATATGGAGAATTTTACTTTCCATGCTTTAAAAAGAAATCTTCGAAACAAATATTGAAAGAAAAACAAATTTCAAACGAAGACATGGAACATTCGGCCGATGATACAATCACCGCACAATGATTATAAATACAATGTCATTTCATAGGCAATACGTATTCAGAATAATTCACACACACACACACACACACACACACACACCCCCTTTTTTGAGTGACCATACTTCCCCTACAAGACTCGTTTCTTGCGATAATTTCGCCCTAATATCATCCCTACCCTGTAAAACCCTGGGATTTACTTCGTATATATTTTGTGAGCTGGTCACACTGTCCCCTTGACAAGTAAGCCACTCAAAAAAAACCGGGCACATACACAAAATTTCAAGGTCGTCATTTTCATGCCATTCAAAAAAATCTTTGCTTTATTTCGCTAGCTCTTTTTTTTTTACCGTGTGCTATGTTCCTCATATAGTCTTTGGAGATCATTTTTCGTATCATTTGTATTGACTTGCCCACAAAGAGGCGAGCCGTGGGCCGTAGGAATGATGAGTGTGGGCTACCTTGTCCAGGTGCAGAAGCTCTTGTATCCGTTCTCAGTCTAAAAACAGGTGCCCGAGAACACAGTCAGTGGTGGGGGTTCATTCACAGCAATGACAGGACACTTCACTTGGGGGTCTCCTTAAATCACCCACTGCAGTCAATACCACTGACCATCCATGCGCCGTTTGGAGGTCTACCGACACTACAGTAAAGACCCCGGTACGACACGGACAAATGTTCTCATCGTCTGATGAAGTCCCAGCAATGACAAGGCAATGTATCTGGTACAGCTACAAACAGGATGAAATGGTCGCCCATCCATCTTTCATACGCATATATATGGAGAGAGAGAGAGAGAGAGAGAGAGAGAGAGAGAGAGAGAGAGAGAGAGAGAGATACACACATACATGCATGCATATATATATACATATATATACATATAGAGAGAGAGTAGATGTGGGTGAGGGGGATGGACGTGAGGTCGAGTGGGGGATGGCTCAGCTGCGGATGAGGTTGAGGAATTCCTCGCGTGTCTTGGAGTCGTCCCGGAGTCCGCCCAGCATGGTGCTGGTGACCGTGCGACTGTTGAGCTTCTGCACGCCCCGCATCACCATGCACATGTGTCTGCAAACACATACGCACATACACACACACACACACACACACACACACAGAGGCAAACCCACACTCACACACACACACGCACACACACACACACACACACACAGGCACACCAGCATTAGCCTTCACGCTCACCATGCACATGTGTCGGCACACACACAGACACCACAGTTACCCCCCCCCCCCCCCCCCCCCCCTTCGTCACGCTCCACGTCCAACACCCGCCTCGGGCGATATCAGGCCACAGGGCGACAACCATCTCAAGGAACAGAGGAAGGAAGGAACCTGACACCACTGGCTGTACACCACTTGAAGTTAATGCGCCAAGGCCGCGCTCAAGGAGTCGAGTATTTACAGACTGGCGCAAATAGATTGTTTTGAGAATTTTCATTGTGTCTAAAAGTTGATTCTCCTCATTTTCTGTCATAGTGCCATCAAGGTACAAGCCAGGTAGTTCCAAGCAGACGGATTAAAATCGAAGGAATGGGAATTGTGTTCAACTTGTGTTGTTTCAGTCCCCTCATCCCCTTTACGTTCAACTTGTGCTGTTATCTCCCCTCATCCCCCTTTGCGTTCAACTTGTGCTGTTATCTCCCCTCATCCCCTTTGCGTTCAACTTGTGCTGTTAACTCCCCTCATCCCCCTTTGTGTTACATTTGTGTGTTCAGTCCCCTCATCCCCCTTTGTGTTACATTTGTGCTGTTCAGTCCCCTCATTCCCCTTTGTGTTACATTTGTGCTGTTCAGTCCCCTCATCCCCCTTTGTGTTACATTTGTGCTGTTCAGTCCCCTCATCCCCCTTTGTGTTACATTTGTGCTGTTCAGTCCCCTCATCCCCCTTTGTGTTACATTTGTGCTGTTCAGTCCCCTCATCCCCCTTTGTGTTACATTTGTGCTGTTCAGCCCCTCATCCCCCTTTGTGTTACATTTGTGCTGTTCAGTCCCCTCATCCCTCTTTGAATAATGGCTGTTGACTGTTTTTTTTTTCTTATCCTTTCCTTGATCAGCAGTAAATGAGTGCCTGACTCAGGTCAGGGAAGTTAAGGCGACAGAAGGAGAGGGAAGGCTCCGTCTTCTATATTGGCGTGTTCCAGACGCCTCTGTCATTTCGCGCCCCGAAGGCTGCCATTAGGCCGTAGTTTTCTTTTTTTTCAAACTTTAATCTTACACATTAAAAACACTTCTTTTTTTTGAAAAGAAGAACACTGAAGACTGGAAAGAACGCAACAACTAGCAGTCAAGAATGTTCAATGAACTCGGTCGAATCCACGCACGACTTCGTCAACTTAATAACTTACTTTGGGAGAGTCGTGGGACACAGATAATTGTGTTTTTTGTTTGTTTGTTTGTTTATCTGTATTCACACAAAGTCTCCCTTTTTGCTACATCTAGGAGAAGTATTGCGACTGGGGATAAGTAAATATGCGTACATGTCTTAGAACCCAAAGTCATTGTTTGTATTCCAACTAATCATAGAGAGCGTTGATCCCTTTTGGAACACTCAATGGCCTGTTCTCCACTCTGTGGGTTCATTTAGTTACAACCCTAGGTGTGTGTGTGTGTGTGTGTGTGTGTGTGGCAGCTGTGCGAGCGTGCGCACTTGTGTGTGTGTGTGTGTGGGGGGGGGGGGGGGGGGGCGTGCGTGCTTGTGTGTGTGTGTGTGTGTGTGTGTGTGTGTGTGTGTGTGACATCTTATGGTAAAGCAAAATACTCACGACGCTTCGATGACGACAGCAACACCGATTGGTTGAATGGCTTGAAGGATGGCCGTTGCGATTTGTTTCGTCAGCCTTTCTTGTACTGCACATTAACACACGTTTTTTTATGAACGATTTCTATACGAACACCCAGGCTTTGGCTTCCGTTTCATAACGTTGGATACATTTGACGATTCGAACTGAACGAATTATTTCACAGCTATTCTTCGGACAAAGGATATTCGTGATCGGGAAATAAACGCTTCCGTGCTCTGTCCGTCCGTCTGTCTATCTGTCTGTCTAACACACACACACACACACACACACACACACACACACACACACACACACATTTGCATTCACCACGATGACTCGGTACGAATTGCTTAACTTTGCATGATAATTCAGACATTTCTGAACATTACAGGTTTTTTTTGTGGGGGAGGATGAAAATGTTTTCTTTTGAATTATCACTGTATACAATTAAGGAACATTTTTTTGTGTAGTTTTTGGTTTGTGCGTGCGTGCATGAGTGTGAGTGCGCGCGCGCATATGTGTGTGTGTGTATGTGTGTGCGTGCGTGTGTCTGTATGTGTGTACCCCCCCCCCCCCCCCCCCCCCCCTTGCCTAAAGTAGAACAGCAATAACATCGCTTTCTTGATTGTTCAAATTGTTCCAGTTGCGTGTTTTTTTCAGCGTCGAATGTGGGTTTCTAGTTTCGCGCCCGATTTCAATTGATATATCGGTTTCTGGTGCCATTCGATTTAAATGAAAATCTGCATAACTCAAAAGACGAAACAGTGTGTG
>JADBJO010001848.1:355000-357500 GCA_016801955.1 Conus betulinus
TTTGACTATTTAGATCTATTTTGTTATGCCCATAAACGAAGGTAAGTAAATCGATTTTGCAATGGAAAGACAATGATAATGTGTCCCCACAGTTTTTGTTTTTCGGAACATGTCTAACGTGTCCCATCAATCAGCTCAACAATTCGATCAGAGTGAGAAAAATCCCAAAACATGGGTGTGAAAACGACGCGCCTGTAATGCGGACACTGTGTCACAGACAGTTCGACATCACGTAGTACATAAGATCATTGATCGATCCAAACATGGTTGTCTTGGGTTCGATATGACATTTGTTTACCAAATGACGCACGAGCAAATTACGTAATGATTTGACCTGTAAGCTGAGAAAAGATAATTCACTTTGAAGTGAAAAGACCGGCGTTATCTTACCCTGACTTCTTTCGGAACAGGTTGATTCCAAATATAGTTACACTTAGTGCTGCCCACAGTCTTTGAGTGAATGCAGATTTTTTCCCCTGATGATTTGATATCTTAATCAATGACCAGTAATCTATGCGAGAAGGCTCCGTTCGATCTCAGTGCCATACAGGCACTTCAGTTATTGCATTTCTCCCCATAGAACATTGGACTGGGCGTGGAAGCGAGAACCAGTACTCTAGCTGAATAAAAGCAAACAAAAGACATGCTACAAGCAAAATCATTACCACAGGCGTGCATGCTTGTACATTTCTAGGTTTGGCTTATGTGGGTGCGTCTATCTGTGTGTGTGTGTGTGTGTGTGTGTGTGTGTGTGTGTGTGTGTGTGTGTGTGTGCGTGCGTGTGTGTGTGCGTGAACGGGCATAACTATCGATCTCTCATGCCTATGATCGCGTACACTCTTTCAGACAAAGCTACCCCACCTCACCCCTCAGCCCACCCCACTGTCACTGTGCCCAGACCGACAGCAGAGAGTGCAGACATGGAGGAAAACCACTGACCTTGCCCATGAAGGGCACCAGGTGGTGCTCACACAGGGAGAACATCTCGATGTCCTTCACGATCACCATCTCATCGTGGTCCTCGTCGAACACGGCGTCGTTGAGGACATCTGCAACAGGAAGCACACTCCATGGTCAGCTTTGGGTCCTCCTGGACGTCCTGTCTGATCTTACTCCTGGACGGGGGTGGCGTGGGGAGTTGGGGGAAGGGAGGAGGGGGAGGAAAGGGGGGGGGGGGGGCAGGCAGACAGATGGAGACAGACAGAGACAAAGAGACAGACAGACAACGAGTTAAAGACAGAAAGCGACAAAAACAGACAGAAACAAAGCGAGACACAGAGAGATAGAAACGGGATAAACAAAAAAATTGAGCACTATCTCCAGTTTTAAAACCATCTTGGACGAAGAGAGAGAGAGAGAGAGAGAGAGAGAGAGAGAAGCTCCGGTGTCTTCAATATCAAATCCGTCTGAGTATATTTAAAAAATCTTCTCTTCAAAACAACGAAAAAACAAACAAACAAATAAATAAAAGAACAAACAATAGCTTTGCCCTTAAAGGGGAAAGGAGGGGGTCCTTTGGTTAGATATCTGTTAGACTGGTCGAAGATGTAAAGGGGAGAGAACAAGCATCGCTCCACGCTCTCCCACTATTAGCCTTTGCCGGACTCCAGTTTTGCCAGCACGGGTCACGAAACATTTCCGGGGACAGCAGTCACCGCGCGCCACCACAGAATGACCCGACTGGCCAGACTGCCCTCTAAAGTAACCACATATGCCAGGTTCTTTTTGTCCGTTGGTCAGGGAGATCGTCCCACTGCCTTTCGCCCCATGCGAACATTCGCGTGTGTGTGCTTCAAACTTGACAGACAGCCAACGGAGTCAAGAAGTCAAACTAAACGGAGATCCAATCAGATGAACCGGAAATAGCGAATGCATCCAATATGCGTGATGGACCGAAAGGCCCAGATACTTATCCACCTACTTGTATATCGTCCAGCATTAGTCTCCTTTGAGAGAAGATCAGCGAGCTAGCAAGCCAACCATTCCCACAAAACAATGAACGCCTCGTGTGTCCAGCTGACCCCTGTCCACACTGTGCCGAGTCCCCTATCCCACCTCCCACGTTCTAATGCCAGACACGGCCCACTCCGGTGAAACCGGAGAAAAAAAAAAACTGATGGCTGGCAAGGTCATGGCGACAACTGTGGAATTCCCCCAACATAGTTCACTGAACCTGCCAGCAACGAAGAAGAAAAAAAACAAAACAAAAACAAAAAAAAAACGAAAATAAAACTTTGAACACACACACACACACACACACACACACACACACACACACTCTCTCTCTCTCTCTCTCTCTCTCTCCCCCCCCTCTCTCTCTCTCTGTCTGTCTTTCTGTCTGTCTTATCTTTCTCTCTCTGCACTGTTTACTTCATTGCTCATATGAAAGATTAGTTTGTAATCGCCCCATTCCTTGTTTTACCCAAGGCCTATCCCATCCCCAAATCTTCCATTCTTTTCTCTGATTCTGTTGCAATCATCAATTGTTTATGCATTCATC
>JADBJO010001848.1:365000-369667 GCA_016801955.1 Conus betulinus
TTGCCACAAGCAGCACAGCGAAGTGATATTAGATGAGTGTGTGTGTGTGTGTGTGTGTGTGTGTGTGTGTGTGTGTGTGTGTGTGTGTGAGCGCGTGCGCGCGCGCGCACGCGCGCGCGTATGTGTGTGTGTGTACGTGTGAGTGTGAGTGTGTGTGTGTGTGTGTGTGTGTGTAGGATGGTATGGTGTGGTGGTAGTGGTTGGTGGTGGTGGTGGTGGTGGTGGTGGTAGTGATGTGAGTGAGTGAGTGAGTGTGTGTGTGTGTGTGTCTGTGTGTGTGTGTGTGTGTGACCAAGGTCAAGGCTCCACAAGATGGTCGATTCCATCAAATCGAACAGCAGTGGGCACTGTCTTGTCAGGTCAGGCTGTTTCCTTTGGTAGTTGGGCGCCCAGCTCTCTTGGTCCGTGGTGCACAGGTCAGGTAGGTCCGGGCAACTGAGCGACGCACTGCCAGCGAATCAAGAAAACTTTTCCTGGCTGGTGGGTGTTTCTCTGCAGAGGTGCCAAGCCTGCTGCACGCTCTCATCAAGGCAGTACGCCCAAATGGGCCACCACCACTTTTTGGATCTGATGGCTGTTCGGTACTGATCAACAATGTGATCCATACTATCAACGCCTCCCATGGTCTGGTTATAGTACTTGATGATGAGAGGCTGAGGTATCTCCATCTCTAGGAAGGTCTTCATTTCACACTGGTTCGTTTTAAAAGTTTCGTTTCCTTTTGAGCGTGCATGCGTTTCTGGCATGTCAACCATCGTCTGGATGACTTCTTCACAAAAAAGACTTCAAAGAGCTCCACGGGTGTGGATGGAAGTCCAGACACACCACGCTGGGGAACCTGTCCCTCTCTCCCTCTGGGTGAGGTCAGTACATCTCCAGTCTCTGGTCTTCAATATCTTCCTCATTTTTGTAATTGAAGACCCTTGCCTCTAAGCTGAAGACCTCTGCCTCTCAGCTGCACATCCGAAAGGTGTTGTGCCACGTGTTTAAATGGAAGGTCCCTCAGGGTCAGCCTGTCCAGGTACCTGTGCACAAAAACATGGTGAAATCAAATCAAACCAAATCTAAGGATGACACATGTGAGCAATGAAACCATTACATGTCCATATCTACATATATGTCCCACACATGCCAATCCTCTATGTCTTTTGTTCAATGGAAATCACTGCAAATCAACCTTTCAGTTCAGTATTGGACTCTATATCGACCCCAGCAGCATCCCAAATGAAGCCTTATATGAATTGTCACTATATTCTGACCAACACCCCTTACGGAGAGGACCTATCTCAATCAAACGAGTCTGTTGGAAACCATTCATTATTTGGTAACGGACTTATTTTTGGGTATATAGTGCGCACTCCACCTCTTGTCACACATCTTGTGCCCTTGCCCTCAGCTGGCGCCGATTCAGGTTGTCAACCATTCCTCCTTCGTTCTCATCCGCACTGTCCTCATCTGTCAGATCATTATTTGGCGGTGGTTCTACGTACATACTTGCTGTTTCAAATGCCTGTTCATCTTCAAGCATGTGTATTACTTCATGTACCGTGAAATTCCCGAAACAAATACAATAACTACATGAGTCATATTAGCAAAAAATCCTATCCTCTCGTGCCTAGCGTCCCTTTTTGGGGTCGTCGCATCTTTCAGCACATGGAACACATGATCTATGTTTTCCAAGCAGAAACTGAGAGATGCAAAGTTAGATAATGAACCAAACAATATTTTTCCTTATTTGACATTATTAAAAAAACGTTACATGCGGTATGAACTATGGGCCTACCTTTTGGAGGTTGACATTTCGACAATTGTTCTCTTGAAAATTTTGATGCAAATGGCGCTGTCAGGTGCTCCACGGAAGTCATCCACCAAAATTGTGTCTAATTGGCGAGGTAGCCTCCCTTTATTGATTGAAAAAAGCATACGCCCACAAAACAATAAGATTCACTTTTGAGAGGCTTGCAAGTAAAGTGTCCCAAGACTGGGACACTAGACATTACTGTTAAACTCTGTCTGGCAGGGATTGTGTGGAAAAGATGGCGTGAGAAAACAAATAGGTCAATCACCAGTCATGGTGACAGGAGTATAAACTGAAAGGGAACTCCAGACATACGGTGGCCATATGTTTGTGGACCAAGGGACACTTGCATATGTGTACACAAAAAATTAATTGTTAGGCTTAACATCCAATACTTGTCAGATTGTTCCTGCCCAAAATTAAAGAAAAAAGAACCCGCTGATCGCTTTCTCCCCTTGTCCAGAAACCAGTTAAGGGTCATGTTCAGTCTGTTTTAACGTTCAGATTCCATCTGTTTCATCACGTGATTCCATAACCGGTCCAGCAGCGGCATGACTCAGCCTCCCCCGACCTCACAAACAAAGGTGTGTGGCCAGGCCTCTCACGGTCAGTTTCAGCTGGGTGTAGCGTCGCCTGCAAGCTGCCATGCTGTGACCAACGTTGTAGAAAGACTGCGGCCACCGGCCACAAAAATCATTAATGGTGACCAAAGGTCGCCGTCAGTGTGTGTGTGTGTGTGTGTGTGTGTGTGTGTGTGTGTGTGTGTGTGTGTGCGTGCGTGTGCGTGCGTGCGTGCGTGCGTACGTGCGTGCGTGCGTGCGTGCGTGCGTGCGTGCGTGTGTGTGTGTGTGTGTGTGTGTGTGTGTGTGTGTGTGTGTGTGTGTGTGTGCGTGCGTGCGTGCGTGCGTGTGTGTATGCGTGTGTGTGTGTGTGTGTGTGTGTGTGTGTGTGTGTGTGTGTGTGTATTGTTGTTGTTGTCTTCAGTTTAACGTCTTTCCACATTTAGTAATATTAGACGAGTGTGTGTGTGTGTGTGTGTGTGTGTGTGTGTGTGTGTGTGTGTGTGTGTGTGTGTGTGTGTGTGTGTGTGTGTGTGTGTGTGTGTGTGTGTGTGTGTGTGTGTGTGTGTGTGTGTGTGTGTGTGTGTGTCGTTGTCGTCGTCGTCGTTATTGTTGTTGTTGATGTTGTCTTCAGTTTAACGTCTTTCCACATTAAGTGATGTTAGATGAGTGTGTGTGTGTGTGTGTGTGTGTGTGTGTGTGTGTGTGTGTGTGTGTGTGTGTGTGTGTGTGTGTGTGTGCATGCAAACGTGTGTGTGTGTGTGTGTGTGTGTGTGTGTGTGTGTGTGTGTGTGTGTGTGTGTGTGTGTGTGTAGAAATATTCAGTCTATAAGTTTATTGCTTGGATGTTTGAATAGGGAGAGAGAAATAGTGACAAAGGTGCAAAGGTAGGTGAGTTTGAAAAAGATCATAATGACAAGGAAACAAGAAATACACGGCAAATTTTATAAGCAACACAAGTAAATGTTTACCTTACGAATCGGTTATAGACAGAGATTTCATTTCATTAATTTTAAGGATTCAGTAATGTATATTGCAACTTTGAATAACAATTCATTTGACATATTCCTACCTAATAACTGTATCTTAAAATCTGACGGAAAACGATAATAATACAAGGGTATGAATTTCTTGCGAAGTGTGGAATATTTAGGACAAATTAACATGAAATGACATAAATCTTCAATACAATGACCATCACACTGTTTACAAAATGGATCAGTGATTTGTTGAGTCGAGTGACACATACTCTTCAGAGGTAGCCGATTGCATCTAAACAGACACAAAACACGACGATGTTCACGAGCAGACAACTGACTCACATAACCAGCCATTACTAACTCTGGGTGATACATACAATAGTCAGGGTATGATGAAAGCGAAGAATGCCAGTCTTGAAAATTTGAATCCTTCAAACGTTGTTTGAGCAGATCTATAAAACAATGAGCAGTTCCTACATTTTGCATCTGCCATACATATTCAAAGCATAAGTGCACAATAGCAGTCTTACATGTGTAACCCAGTTTTTTGTACCAGAGTGATCGTGCATTTGCAACATTTTATAGCATTGTTCTGGATATCTGTTGTCGGACATAGACACAAGCCTGCACCAATATTTCACAAGCCGAAGATATGTATCAATATAGATAGGATATCTACCACACTCCCCAAGGGCAATGTGTTTTTTTGACATCCCTTCCAACCCTTAAAATCATCTTGCAAAATTTAATCTGGACTTTTTCAATAGCATCATATTTTTGAAACCCCATATTTCAGAACCATACAACAGAATTGGTTTTACTTTCGCGTAAAAAAAACTTTGAATAACGTAGCAACTGGAATTCCTTGAAGTTTAACATGCAGCCTTTTAATTCCTGCCACTGCTCTCAGAGCCTTACCTGACAGATTTTCTGCACACCTGGACCAGTTTAAATGTGGCTGAGAATATAACGCCAAGATAATTGTAACTAGGTTCAACCTGAATCTGCTTACCATCATACCACCATTTCTCAGTTGATTTAATGAAACCACCATTTTTTTTAACCAACCACTCTGGTTTTATCCATATTTACAGTCAGACCCCATTTACAGCAATATTTTTCTAGACACACTATTTTCTTCTGCAAGTCTGCCACAGAGTCGGAAACTAAAGCAATATCATCAGCTACCTCTTGCACCACAGTCTAATAGGTCAGCTTGCAACTCAGACAAAATGGTTATTAGAGAACAACAATGGACTTAAAACACATCCTTGTTTGAACACCTGACACACAGAGTCAAAATACTCTCAGTTATACTGGTCCCCACTT